>JALIRH010000004.1:977500-1365000 GCA_023055505.1 Callipepla californica brunnescens
ATTCCAGGCTCAAACTTCCCCTAATGCATTGGTTTGCCAAAGGGTAGTCAGTGTAACCACTGGATCCCCAGTGCAAATTTTCACAGGTTTTCTACAAGCAGCATTAATCATCAAGTGAAAATATGCCACAGGATGTTTTCATATCAAAGTAGGTTGATCCAACACCGTGGATGTTAAACTACACTTCAGTGGCTTTTGAAGTCTAACGTTATTTGGTAGAAGCTTTGTTAAAAGGCTTCATGAACTCAGGTTTTAAACGGAAGCCCTGGTAGCTCACAACAAACTAGTATTGAAAACAGGAGATACCAAAATATAGTTCCTTCCCCCTCACCTGGCAGTTACAGGAATTGAGCACCCTCCTGCTATCAGTGCCTGTTTTTGGTGTGAGCAGACAATGATAGCAGATTTGCTTTTCTTTCTACTGGCCTGGTTTGTGCTTTGCTGTGAAGCATCTGACAGCTGAATTTACCATGGCACAGTTGAAGTTTCCAGCTTGTGAAAGGCTGCAAACATAAGCAAACTGATCATCTGCTGGGCAGCCTGGGCTCCTAAACGCAAAAGACTTTGTGAACAGCAGTACATTTATCTGTATAAGTAGCATGCACTTTTAAAGCAGGGATTAACAGGAAGTTCGCACTTAGATAGCCCTTTTTTGTCTCTAGCACTGTTTTAAATTAAATAACCCCTGTTTTTCTTCACATGCTATTCCTGCCAGGCTGACTGAGAAAAATACCTGCAGCAAGGAACTTGTCTGCACATGAAAAAACAAAATAAAGATCAAAAGCTTTTGAAAAATTAGTCTGCTTCAAAAAGCTATTAAATTGTTCCTATCTCTGAAGCTTTACAAATGTGCTAATTGCTGTGCTCTGGTCATGTAATACGTTTGTGCACAGAGTTAGGGCGATTGCGATCCCAAAGCACTGCCCGCTCAGGGAGGGCGCGGGCTCTGGCTGGCCGCCTGCGATGAATCTTCCTCTGGGCAGCGCGTGCCTCACTTCTGCGAGCCCAGAAATGCTTCGCAGATGTGCTGCACTGCCTAGCAATGGAAATTTTCTAATTCCAGCTGACCTAAAAAAGCAGAACGACTGCCGAGTGCTGCGCTACTCCCTGCATAAAGCAGCAGAGACCCCCAGCTAGTACTCTCATTTACTCCCCCCAGCACATCGCTTCCTGAGCAGAAACTTGTCAAACCTGTGGCACTGCTCTCTCTGAAACAGGGCCTTTCATAGCATGTGTGTTTTACATTGTGTAGTGTAAGGTAAAACTCTACGCTCACGCTGCCCGAGCGCAAACAGTACTGCCTACGTTGGAGAGATTTCATAGGCAGACACCTTGGCCATTGTGCCACTACCAGTAACAAATAGCCAGTCAGAAGCAAAGTGTGCACGTGCAGGTATAGTTACATGCTCCGTGTTCTACACAGAGCTTCAGAGACTGATGTATTTTCAGGGAAGGAGGAGGAGATGAGCGCTGTCAGTGTGCTCAAAATGCATTCCAGAGCCACCAAGCAGCTCCCTCCTATGCTCTCTGTAGGAAAGCACTCATTAAATGCTGGACTTCATAGAATCCATAGAGGAAGAACACTCAGAATCAGATGCAAGCTTCTAAACAACATGTATCAAGCAGAAATGTCAACCCAGAGTTCATCTGCAATTCTGTCAGTTTTTTAAGGCAGCAACTTGGGCAGTGAGATTTATTTGTAACATAGACTTGCTGTGGCAAGTTATGTGTCTCAGAGCACAAACCCACCACAAAGCATTGAAATCCGGGCAATTTTACCAAGAAGCAAAACATATGTTATCAGTTCATTTGTATTGTTCCACACCCTCAGATAGAGGGATAATCTTTAAATTGATGTATTAAAAGAGTTTTCTGAACTGCAGCAAAAAGTTTGAACAGAGGGAACTTTAGCAAATAGCTTTGAATGAGGGCTCAAATATTTGAGCTACTTTTCCAACTGAGCTGAAATACTGGAGGTTGACAATGACATGGCAATATGTCAGGCCTCCAAAGAACAGATGCTTCCTTTTCTGAATACTGTTTCTCCCCTCTCTTCACTCACACAGCTTTTGTTTGCATACACAGTCTTGGTTGGGAAGCTCGAACACTTCTCAAGCATTTTAGCATAGAGACCCAAGTTCTCATAGAGCAGAGCAGGCTTTGCCAGCAGCTCTGGAACATTTCCAGGGAGCCATCTGTAGTGTGATAGGAAATCCATGCTTCATGGCATGTTGCAATGTCATTCAAAGAAAGAGGAGTGAAGTCACTGACTCAGTGAGAAGCTTTATGTAGCTACAGGACTGAATTCCTCTCCTTGACTTCTTCAAGCTAAGCTTGTGCTTCCTGCACAAGCAGCTGAGATGGGCCAGCACTTACAGGAATGATTCAACTCATACTAACTATGTAACATAGGTGTAACAGCAGAGGGACCAGTGCAAATGAGAGAATGTTAAAAGGAAGGAAAGGAACACTCACCTGTCTCTGAGAATCTGGGGTTGCAGAAAAGAGCACCAAAGGAAGAATCCCCAACAAGAAAACCTCCCTAATCAGCAGGCAGCCCTTAAATAAGGTGGAGGTGAATTGCCTCCACTTGTGTTTCCAGGGCTGACAGGGTCTTTTCTCCAGGTGCTCAATCAGTGGTTCAGGCCGTGACTCAGCAGTTCCCATACAATAGGTTACACTGAACAGCTGACTTGTAGACAGCTGTAACGAGGTTGAATGAATCCATCTGGAAAGAGAATGTGACATGAACATTAGCGTCCATCCAGTCTATCCTGAGAGCCATAGAATTATTCAGACTTGCATTACAGTCCCACAGTCTTCTTACATAAGCACAGGAGGAGTGGTTAAGCAAAAGGAGCAGATCTAAGGATCTGTGTCAGTCTGCTCACTTTGCATGTGTGCCATCAGACCCATGAACTATTATTTGAATTTAGAACAATATTTGTCTTCAGCTTTTAGATCATATACTCTAGTCACAACTATAACAGGTCTAAATAACGTCTGCTATCTTTCCCTTTTTTTGCTCCATCTTCTTTTCCGCCTTTTCTCACTTCACTTCATCCCCTATGCCTGTTGTCTTATACTTGACTTTTTTTTTCCATGTAGAAGAAGAAAAAAAGCTTTGGCATTAATACAATATTTATTTATCATGATCTTATTCATTCTGCCTGCATATTTTAGTTTTAACTTCTTCCTTTCTATCCACTTAGTGTATTCAGACTGAATTCTTCAGGACAAAGGCAGTCTTTCAATGTGTGCTTGAAAAGAGCATGGTAAATAAGTATTATGACAGTGTTCTAAGGTTGTATTTCCCTGAGTTTGGGATCAGATGATAGGCTGAACAGCTGTAGTACCTGGGCTGCCTATAGCCATCAGTGACAATTCCAGGCCCCTTTATGGCATGGGGAGCTTCTTCACCATGCAAAGACTGCAATTGTAATATAAAGTGTGTCTGTCACTTGTAAGCATGATTTAAAGTGCTCTGTTACCAGACTAGAACTTGGCATTCCCAAGCATCAGAGAATGGAAATCGTGTGATATTTTTTATCCTTCCCTTCAATTCCTTCACATGTAGCACATCATCTTCAGCACATCTTGGAGTCCTTCTTTGGAATGACATAGTCTGTTCAAACAGCTGTTGTTTGCTGGTGTTGTTGGTAAAGCATTGACAAATGCTGCACATGTAAAAACCCAGCAGTGCCTGCTCATGCATTAACTGAAGTTCCTCAGCATCTGGAACCCCCTAGGGATTCACTTTACACAAACACATACAGCACAGTATTTTATTGGTACAAATGGTCTCCGAGATATTTTCACTTTAAAGAAATCAAGTTTTAACTCCAGACACGGGACGCACCGTTTTCTAGTTGGAGAAGAGAAGCAGTGCCACACAGTGTGTCCCAGCGAGCCAGCACAGCTTGTATGTCTGTACAGGAGATACACTGGAAGGCTGCACTGAAGAGGCACATACTGAATGAGATTCAGCATTCTGAAATGTAAAATGGCTTTTACAAAATCCATCGCAAGAGGAAGTGGTTTCATTGTTCCTAATTTTGACAGGATACTTCCAAGTCTCTGTTTAAATACTTCTTGTAGTTTTGAAAACCTACAGCAGAACATCACTACCTTGAAAATGAGCTGGAAGTCAGAATTGCCCTTGTTTTATTTTACATTCAGTAAGTGATGAAAAGTGTGACTCCTATAATTGTGTTGGGATATATTAAGAGCTATTAGCTATATATAAAAAATATTTTCATATTAGCAATGCATCCTTTAGCAAGCAGACAGGCATATGTAGGTACAAGTATATTTATCAGCTATTCTTACTGGAAGCTTTCTCTCATCACCTGATGTTAACAATAATTAATTTTGACAGTTCCGATTATGCTTCAACTTATAAAAAGAAATAGGAAATACATATGATAGGTGTGCTTATTTTAACATGGGTAAGTATTGTCATGATTAGTTATAAGTCAATCCCAGTTAACTGAAAAGTAGAAAGATTTAGAATGCTCTTTTAAAAAGTATCTTTAAAAACAATTCGGAAAATAATTACAAAAACGGTAATAACACATGTGAATACCTGTAAACAAGATGAGTTCTTGTCCACTCTACAGAAATAAGCCTGCTGTTTTGCCTCTTCGTTCTGTTGAAATACTGAAAAAAATGTAATCTGAGATTCTTAATAAACTGGTTTTAACATAGTTTGCCTAGGGCATAACTGCAGTTATGGGAGGATAGTTTGGCACCATCACCACCACAGGATAGAAATGCACGTGGATTGTGAGACATGAGAAGTAGCCAAAGTCCAGGGCTACACTGTGGTTTCTACCTGACTGAGGCCTAGGCTGGCTGAGATGACTTGCAGTAAGGGTGCCGTCAGTGGTGAAGCGCTTACTGCTTTGCCACTGAGAAATGAACTTACATCAACTCAGAAGTATATTTAGAATTTGTGGCCTTAGTAAGGGTTTTGTATCTTTTCACATTGATATTGTAATGTTGTTACTGAACATGTGTCAGCATTGGTGGTATGTCACTCCATTAGACTGCATATAATATTAAAATGATGTAAATTATTTCATCATAATGTGCATCTCTGGTGGCTCTGGATTTGGAACTTGGCAAGGAAAGAAGCCAAAACATAAAGCCATATCCACATCAAGCATTTGAACAAATTCTTCTCTCTAAAAGAGATTTAATTTCATACCTGCACATCTTCTGTATTTAACCTCAAGACAGCAATTTGTTTTTGCCAAAAAGAACAGCTGGTTCCCATGCTGGGCAATGACCCGTGAGGAAGGCAGGCAACACAAACTCTTATGAGTCTAGTGAGGGTAACGTGCTCAGCACAGGTAATGGGGCAGCACGGGGCTGCACATCCTCCACAGGCTCCCTCGTTCCTTAAAGTATGCGTTCCTGGTTTGCATTTCCAGATGGAGTGTCCTCCCCAGCCTGCCCATTGTACCTTATTCTTTATCAATGAGTCAATTTCCAGACAGGTGACAGTGACAATCACTTGATGATTTGGTAATGTTCAAGTAAGAAACTGGGTTCATCCAAGAGGAGGTCTTATACAGCTGCATTACCGACCTCCTGCAGCTTTTTCCCTAAACTCCATCTTTTTCACATCACCTACAAAAACACCAAGTCTTTTCCTATGTGCTATGGCAATTGAAGTAAATACTAATTGTTAGAAATGAGGCAGTAAAACAAAGTAAAAAGAAGGCATAACGCATGGGGCACGTTATGGGCATCATAAGGAGAAAAGGAAGCAATAACAGATGAAGCACTGTAGCCCTGAGCGTGCTTGTTTTCTCTTGTGGGGGCTTTAGGGAATGGCCAGAGTTCTGCTTCAAAGAGAAGTGAGTAGGATATAAAGCTCCCTGGCTAGGAGCCTGCATCTTTCATTTTCCCAGCATTCCTAAAATTCTTCTCCCCACCCTCCTCTTCCCTCTGAACCAAATCCCTTAGGCTTTGGTGACTTCAGCCTTCACAGAGTTGCAGCAAATGGAACTAGAAGGGATCTAGAGAGGTCATTAACCCATCTGCTTGCCCCAAGGCAGGACTGTAGCCATAGTAGACTAATAAGCAATTTTTTGGTCAGATTTCCAAATAGAATTATAAAGATTTATTTGTTTAAAGTTGCCATTTCAGAAGTTTGGGCTCAGTTGTTAAAATCTTCACGTCAGTGTTAATAGAATTACAAGGTTAGTTGCTGTAGTATATCTCAAGATTGATCTCCCACCTCTTTCCCTGATCAGACTCAATGTTATTGCATCACTAATGTTATCACTGGTTTCTCTGCTATGGAATTACATTTCTAATACAGTGATGGTTTTGGAGAGATATGAAGAAGAATTACTCTCTATTTAATCTTTAGCAATATCAACATGTTTGGTGACCATACTGTTAGTAAATATTCTTATAGTTTTATTAAATTAAACAATTTCCAATAATATTTTATTTTAGTAGCCCTCAATGAATGAACTATTGCTTTTTCTTTAATGTTTTCGACAGCGGTTATTTCTGAGTATTTTAGTCAGTGTAAAGATAATCTGTACCTCTCACAGTCATGTATTTCCCCAAAAACAAAAGGTAATTTGAAGAACTAGTTATTGTTTCTACTGCATAGGTGCAATACGAGATTTCACTAGGACTAAAGGATTGCCCAGTGTCCCCTCTGGCTTGACACTTTACATCTTCTTATCTTCCTCTTCTACCTTTTTTTTTCCACTTTGAGAACAAATGAAGTCATTAGAAGTTTTCTTCAGGCCGAGAGGGAGGAGCAGAGGCAAAGTAAGGCAAAGTATGCAATAAGTTTTGTCTGAGCTGTTTTCCTTTCGTAAGGCATGCCCTGCAGCTGTGTGCTTAGCTGTGTTCTGTGTAATTGTGCCTATTACCTCAGAGCCCTCCTGACCTGCCCTGGGAGCAGCGGGAAGCGCCAGCACATCATCACCATGAGCCAGTCACCGCTACCTTGCAGATACGGAGCTCATGGTGTCACACTGCACACTCAGGACTGCAGACACAGCCCCACAGGAGAACAGCGTGGAGGGGCTGGGTCAAGGGCAGGTGGCCTGGGACCACAGCTTTGGGAACCTTAATTCTGTGAAATGTGAACAGAGGGCTTGGGAGCAGAAAGCTGGAAGTGGCTGGGGTGCAGGTAGCTGGAGGAGGCATGCTTTCTCATGAAAACAAGCCGCAGGGTCAGAGGCCTGAACACTGACAGCTGGGACTGCCTTTGTGAGCAAAGCCAGTCATTCCAACGAGAGAGACTGAAAGGGAGCCTCCAAAATAACAGAGAAGTCTGTCCACCAGGAAACACTTTGTTCAAAACTGAGACTTTAAATGCGACTGTTTCTCTGTGGTCAGCAAATATCTGTGACAATGTCTGCCCACTCTGTAATGCTGGTGCTCAGAAGGGATCACAGCCTATTCATGCTCTCACTTACTGTGTGAGTGCAGGTCCTGCAGCGCTGCCAAAACTACCGGGCTGCTGCTCATCCCTCGGATGCCTCTGTAATGCCATGTGATGCATTTCCAGTTTGTCTGCATTCAGAGGCTTGTAACTTCTTATGGTGTTCAGATATTTATTAGGATTAATACATTTTGAAGCTGCACAAGGAAAGCATGAGGAATTGCACCCTGAGGTGCCTATTTGGGCTTTGTTGAGGTATGTCATTTGCATGCTGGGATTCAGATCTTAACGGTGGGATAGCAGTCAGCTGCTTTAAGAGGAGCCTGGTGCTGTTCGTTGGTCAGAATACACCTGATCTGGGGGCAAATGTGGCATATGCAGTGAGGCACGCTGATGGAGATGTGGCCATTTGGTGCAATACCTGACAACTGGGCCTGTAGAGAGGGCAAGGCCTCCAGAAAGATGGTGCCATAATGAAGGCAGTCGAACAGTATCTTGGAAAGTGTGTCATGTCTCATCTATCCCCTTTTTTCTGTCGTCATCTTCTGCTTGTAATACATCTTAATGGACAAACACACTGTGGAGTAGGAGGTTGTAAATATGTCAGAGTTTTTTGTTTTTGTTTTTTCTCTTTTGACCAGCACTTTAACTCCAAGTCAGTATAGCAGGGCTAAGCAGTGATGCAGAAATGGGAGATAATGAAGTACAGTCACTGTCCATGGCTGTACATTCCCTTAGGAGCAAGGGGGAACTGAGAGTACAGGAAGCACTGCAAGCCTGAGTTAACAGGGTGATGGGCAAGAGCCCTGATATTGTGGCTTACCTGTAGATATGTCCAGGTCCCTTGTTCCTCTGAGAAAGAATCCTATGGAAGTTGCAAAAGTACCAAATTAAGTGCAGCTTTGTATGTTTCTGTGCTCTAACAAAAGCAAAAATACAGCAAAAGTTGATGATAAGCATGGTCTGCCCTGCCTAGTAGAGCAGCGCAGCCATTACTGTGCCCTGCTCCCTTCAGAAAGCTGTGCAGTTCAGCCTCTGCCTGCTAAATCTTTCAAGGAATACACTTCTTCCATGATACAGTGTCATAAATTATTGCACAGTGTAGAAGATGCTCAGCAGCCTCAGCTGCTGGCATTCAGTTCCGCACTGTGTCCAAAAGCCAGCCAGCAGTTCACAAACCAGAGCCTCTGTATTCCATCAATTTTCACCTTACATTACTGCAGCTAACTCGTACTGTTATTTATCTCCAGCGTAAAGGAATCCTCAGAGGGAGAGTGGGAGTATTTTTGTCATAGCTGATCAGTAAGGGTGATTGTGCAGGAGCTGTGTGCTTGTGGACAATCATAACCTGTGCCTCGGTTTCCTCACCAGCAAAATGGATGCCATGCTCCTACTTCTCAGAGGGAGCAGCAGAGCTTGTTTTGCATGTACAATTGCCTTATGGAAATGCAGCTACTGTCACTGGTAGTTTTCCCTGAATGCTGTCAGCAGAATGTGAGGATGAAGCACTTAGCGGAGTGGTGCTGTGGTCAGGGTGATCCCTGTGTCTCCTCTGTCCACTGCATCATTTATTTTCAAACTGTGCCACAAAGCATGCATAAGTGTGTGAAGTAAAGCCATGTCTATATTGTAAGTGACACAGAAGTGAAAGCATGTGCTGTAGCGTTTGTTTTTCAGGAAGAATTGTGTAGATGTGATTAAATACCTTGAGCGAATTTGGATTTTGTTTAGAAAATTTTCATGAGAAAACAGTGTGTTCTAATTTACAGAACCCACTGTGTTGAAGCACACAGTGAAAATGTACAAAGCTGTTTCCAGGTCAGCCTGAAAGCACATGTGGATAGGATAATATTTGTGTGCATAAACATCAAACAATCAGGAAAAAGTGCATTTTGAAACATGCTATGGAAAATGAATTCTGCTGCAATTACTCTTATTTTGTTTTTCTCCCTGTTTTCCCTCTCCCTTTCTTCTCTCCCTCCTGAAAACCTCCTGCCACAGCGCCTGCACTTGCCTCCAGACTTGTCAGACACAGTGAGCCGCTCAAGCAAACAGGATCTGGCAGAATCCGCCAAACTGCTGAGCTCAGGATGTGGTGCTATGGCCATCGGCAAGAAGCACCTGGACTTCTAGTGATTTCTACTTAGCAGTTCCACTCAGATTTGTATGACACTCTAATTATGAGTGTTAATGACTTATATAAATATTTTTCTTAATGATTTGACCCAGCAGACTTTAAAAATACACATTATCGTATGGTGGCATAATTTTTTTTTTCATCCTGGTTTCTTTGTACTAATTTGGAGCTTGATTGGATTTTGCTTTTGGTTAAAGCTTCTGTTATTGCTGGTTCCTGCCATTGTTCTGCTCTACTGGAAATGAACGATGTTTTTATCCTTTCCTTCAAATACGAAAATGAATATTACTCCTTTGTTTCTATTTTTTTTTAACAACAGAAATAAAAGACTTTTTTATTCATAATGGACTTTGTACATAAGAGCATTTAATATTTTGTATGACTGATAAGCTGGACTGTTTATCGAAATAAATGAACGAAAGTAAGCAATCTGTCATCACGTGTTATTCCAAAATCAAACTGCACGTTTGTTGTTTCTAAAAACATCCTTTGTATAACTGAAATACTGTTAAGAAATTTCTGGAAATACTTCAGGTGTTTCGTGTAATACGTAATAATAAATTTAGGTTTTATTCTGATCTGCCAGTAATTGAGAATGGTTGGGTTTTTTTATCGGAATATGTTATGGATAATTAGTTTGCCTTTTGGGTTAATACGTGTATTAAAATGCACTTGAATAGAATTTACTAAATGTAGAAAAAGGAATTGATTTCCTTTTGTAGTCCAAAACAGCAATCCTAAACAATTGAAGTCAGCGCTACGAAATTATGTCAACAGACATAATTCAGGATTGAAATTCAAGCCGACAGCTACATTAATGCTGGAATACCAGAAGAGTGCATTTGAGCTTGGGGAAGAGTATCACAGCATGCTGGACTAAAGCAGGGCAGAGCACAGAAGTAATTCAGGCTTCTGTACCATCGTTATATATATTGCTTGTGAACTTGCAGCTGCTTAGTATGCATCTGTGTGTACGTACCATCAAACAAAAGAACGGTAGAGCAATGCTGACCTGTAAATTAAAGTGGTTTGCATTGTTTCTTCTGAGGCTGCCTTCCATTTTGAAAGGTAATATATTCTTCTCCGCCGAACTTGCAAGCCACCCAACTGTAAGATTGCATTACAGTTGCAGATTTTCTTCTTTCTAATAGTATATTACATGGCTGGAGTGAAATTGACTCTTCGGAGAACGTGTTAATACGATGCAGTAATGCTGACTTATTTTGATGGGTTGGGAACCAAGAGTTGGTTAAGTAGCTTGCTTTTTTCATGTGCAGTCCAGGTTCTACTTTATTTTTTTTTCTTGACAACGCCGTGTAAAACAAAGACATAGCTTTTAAAACTGTCTAACTAATATGATGAATGTCAATCACTTAAAAAACTCCACTGTAGCATAAACACATACTGTATACAGCTTTTATTCTGAATTAGAATAATTGAATCAATGACAGTGATTTGCCAGGATGTCAAATCTATCCATCATATCCTGTCACTACCAGTTTATTTTTTGTGATCAAAATCAAAAAGACTACTATTTTGTCATCAGCTATTTCATTAGTAGTAACAATCGGGTTTTCTCTTCTGTGTTTTTTAGATATGCCTGTTATTTTTTTTTTTATTATTTCTAAAGACACAAATCTTCTTTAAATCTTTTCAAAATAAAGTTTCAGAACCAAACTGTCAGTTTAATAAAGCAAGGAGACATCTACTTTCCTATGCCAATATATTTAAAATATTATCGCTGATGTCTCAAACATTTTTTTTTTCCTTTCTGTATTATGTGTTACCTTGAATGGAAGTTCTCATTAGATACTTAATTGTGCCTTTTGAAAGCGTGAAACGATTCAAATAGTCGGGATAAAGTGATTTTTAACAAAGGCGAAGTTTTACATATTTCGTCTTTTTTAATGTAAATAACACAAAACACAGTGTTTCTTTGTGAAATACAAAGTCACGAGACACGGGAATTGCTGCCAACATACTGAAATAGGTCACTGACCTAACACGCAGGAGAGAAAATATCATGGAAGTCACAGACCGTTTCTAGTTACCGTATTAACCGAAAATGGTCAGCGAGCAGTGTGCATATCGTGCGTACGTGTGCAATTCCTTTACATTTAGAAGACGTGAATTCCGCAGTTTAATGTGCTGACAATTATTTTAGTAACAAAAGGAACTCCTCCTGCAAATCTGGATTTTTTTTTTTCTGATCTGCTAAACGTGCTTTGTGAAATAAAGTGTCGTGGTATATGGATGTACCGCGCTGCTCACCTCAGGCAAAAAAACATGTAGCAAAATTCTTCTTCTTTCCTTCCAAAGTACCATATCACTTACGACAGCATGTGACAGTGACTCGGCTTATCCATCAGGGGAGGGTGCAGCAATGCCACGCAGGTGCAGGTATCGTTCTGCAACCCAAAGAGCCCCTGCTCCCTTTGGGCTCAGGAGGCAGGGGTGGTGATTTCCATCAGATCTCCCAAGCTCCCGCACACCGAAGAATCCTCTGGCTCTTTCTTCTCTTGGCTTGAAGACAAAATGGAACTAAGTGCAGTTCGGGTAACGGAAGACAGGCTGTGGTGGGCACTGTTGGCAGGCTGTCACGGTGTGCTTCCAGCTGCAACCCGCTTGGTCTCAGCCCTTCGCTGGATGGCAATGGCATGCAGGATGAGTGCAGTCACTGCAGGTATTTGGAGGGTTCTTTCCACAGGGATGGTGGTGCAAGGCTTGTTTCTCTCTTGGGATTTTCAGGCAGAACTTCCTTCGTTTGAACAGGTTACAAACTGAAACCACCAAACTCAAGGGGGCAAGAAGGAATCTGCCGCAGTGACAACATTCCCACTGCAGTTATTGCCCGAGCTGTGTGCAATTGTGACATGCAGTCAGGAAGCAATAGTGAAAGTTAAAGCATTGTGTCTTCTAATATGCCTGATAAACATTCCTTATATAATTTCTGTTGCATTGGTGTTTTCAAAACATAAGCATTTGGAACACGAGAAGAAATTATGATAGATGAACACTTTTACTACGCTTATAAAGACATTCCAAAAGCAACTTCAAAGATGTGGCTGAATGCAGTTATCTGTAGCAGCAAATACAGGCATCTCTAAGTGAGCATTCAGCTCCTTCAAACTTGAGACGTATGGTAGCACAACATCATTTCAGCTTTAAATGCAATATAAAGTAGCAATGCTGTTCCAAATACAGCTTTTGGAGAAGTGCACATCTACTTACAATAATTCTGTCCTGGAGAGCAAGCTGTAACCTGGAACCACGAGGCTGCAGTGCAAAGAAAGCTCTGATGTGAATTTTGTTGGGCTAGGCCTATGGAACAAAAAGGACTGGTTTGGCTTTAGACAGAGGAGAGCCAAAGCTGCTGCGTGGGATGCAGAGATTTCCCCAACCCCCTTCAGACCACTAGCAAAGGGTCACCAGTACAGAGCCTCAAACATGGCAGCATCAAGGCACCAGAGCACAGCCAAACACTGGGAAAGGGGGTGAAGAACAAGTAGAGAGGTTGGTAGGCACAATTAGTGCTTGGTGGAGAGCACGGCAGGTAAACACAGCAGGGGCACATATGTAGGAGCAATCCCATTCTGTAGGCCTGGCCCCGTGGAGTTTTCAACCTCCATCAATCAAACAAGTGAGCACCAACACCAACTCACACAGAGCAGCTGAATCGTGGACCAGAAAGCCATGCAGCCCAGCAGAAGCCTGCATTAAGGAGGGATGCCAGGGTCTGAATGCCTCATCTGCAAAGGGATGCTGTTGACTTGAATGCAGAGAAATCCAAGTGGACAACTTGCTTCTTTAAAAGCAAAAAAAATTATAAAACTTAAATGACTGATCTTTTATTTAATCCAGTCTGACAGAAGGAGCTTTAAAAATAAATAAGCCCTCCCCTGCAGAATGTGAATCACAGAGCTGCTGACTACAGGATATGAACCTGGATATGAAGCCAAATTTGCAGAGAAACGTTAGGGCTAGAACGGTTCTATGCAGACCATTATCCTGGTGCCCTGCGTGTAATTACTATAGAATAAGTGCTCATCGATGTCTCAGAATCCATCGGCACAGGGCTGACACAGCGGAGGTTATCAGTGCATCTCCCACCTCCACGGGTGCAGCTGGAAGAGCTCGTCGTCCCCGGGGAGGGGAACTGGAGCCTGCAGCCCTCACAGCTCGGCTGCTGGAGCGTACGTGAGGGCTGTCAGGTGCCTGGAGGCAAGGCAGCCTCTGCTGGAGGCCCGCGTGCTGCTGCCCGCTCCTCCAGCTATGGGGAGCCTCTCAGGGTGGCTGGGGCCTGGCCAAGGGGACTGGGCTGCATGCAGAGCGAGAAAGAAAGGCCCTGACATCGTTTCTGTCCACAGGCAGAGAGTGCAGCGCAGCATGGTCACTGGAGGTTCCCAATGGAGCTCCAGAGAAAACAAGTTTTGCAGCATGATGGGGAGACAAGGCTGAGTGGGCATCATAGGTTCTGCTCCTCATCCTCTGCTCCTACACCTCTCCCTGCTGGGAGGGAGGTTCATGCTAGGGTATTTGTCAGTGTTGATCACACTTCTGATGAGGAACACGGCTACAGGAGCCCATTTAGCAGGTATCTTGCTGAAGAAAAGCTGCTTAAAAAGATTCTACACCACTTCAAGAGCAGAAGAGCCTCACTAGCTGCATGTAGAGCAGCTGCTGGAGCTGAGGACAACAGCAAATGGCAGTGAATAGGGATGGAAAGGAAAAAGAGTGATGTGGTTTCAGCTTTCTTGCTGCTGTTTATACTGTGGAAGCACAGGTCAAACTCAAAGCTCAGCACAACTCTAAACCTGCACATATTACCCAGAGAAAACAAGACAATACCTTTCACCCAGTAACACCTAAGGAATCAGACAAAGAAAAAAAAAAAAAAGGAAAAAAAAATTAGGCAGAGAAAGGGTATGAAATAGGACTACTCATCTCTGCAATTGTACTCTCTTCCCAAAAGATAAACCCCCACATCAATCTGCCCAAAGGGAACCAGCATTTATATATTTTTATAAACAGAGGCCCAGATAGAGAGGAAAAAAAGGGGTGCAGTCCCCTTTCCACTGTCTGCCAGGCATTACAGCCTGGCTGCTGCTTACCTCCCAGAACCAAACCTGGATCAGCATGGCACAAGGCAGTGGCACACGTGTGTGTGAGCACTGCAGCTCATCATCTGTCGGCTCGGAACAATAACGGGTAGGTTAGCAGCCTTTTCACTTGTGATGTAAATATTGTATCTGGAACACAATATTTGAAATACAAAATACGGTGTTATTAAGACAGCGCTCACACATCAATTCTTGTGTGACTATAATTTGTGAAATGCCTTAGGATGGGCTTATAAATAAAGTACAAGGTGTTATTATGAAATACATTTTAACCCAGTGCACAGAAATGCCTCGTTCCTGTTGAAATCAATAGCGAAACTCCCACTGATTTTAGTGGTAAAAGGTGGAGACCTTTGGAGATAGCTGGGGTAGACTGAGCAACTCACGGCAGCAGGTTTCAGGCTTAGCAAGCTACATAGCTCTGGAAGAAGAAGAGGGATGCGAATGGGCTTCAGACCCTACTCAGAGCATGCTGGAGATTTCAGTTTGCTCCTAGTGCTGCCGGACAAAGCAGCTGCACACAGCTCCCTTCTACAGCACGCTGGCAAGCCCCCACCCTGGGGAAAATCCCCAACCACAGAGCAGGCACAGCAGCCCCATGCCCCCAGCACGCAGCTCTCCGAGGCTCGCTGTGTCCCTACTGCTCCCCGATGTGCGTCCAGCCGTGGCCTTCCCCACCGACCTGCTTCCGCAGGGCACAGCGGCAAGCCAGCGAGCCAGAAAGCTCTGTCTCTGCTGCCCAAATAACTGCAAGGCCCTGCCTCCTTCAGGAGCCTGGGATGAGTGTTCCCTGCCCACCCCCATCACCCAGAGCGGGTGTCCAGCCCTGGGCAGCGTGTGCTCTGGGAGCCGGTGTTGATGCAGCAGGCTGCGTTGGTGGAGATACACACAGCAAGCGAGTGATGAGCGCTGGGCTTGCACCTCCCGTCAGCTGCTCCCTGGGTCAAATTCGCCACGTTAAGGGATCTGCCCACTGCGATGTTAATGCCATCCAGCCAGAGACAGGAAAAATATAACACGTAGGAATGTGGCTGGCCAGTGCAGATATAAACCAAAATAAATTCCTTGCATAATTAATATTTTCAAATTGAAAGCATCCAGGTAATTAAAACTATTTAAGCTTGATCTAATGACTGACTGGCATCAATTAGAAAGGAATATTTTAACCCAATGGTTCTGCTCTCGATGTTATGAACTATCATATCATGCTTCAAGCGCAGCTGTTCTTTGTCCCTAAAGGACTCGGCCCTTCCCTATACCTGACCCCGTCTACAGGCAGCCCTGCAACTTCACTGCTCCCGCTTCATGGCAAGGCATTATCTGCTGCTACAAATGTGCCGGATTGAGCAGAAAGGAAAACATAACCGGCTCCGATAGCATCTCTGCCTCACAAAGGCTGTTTGTGAGGGCCAGGCTCTGACTCGGCGCTCCCCACATCCCGGCCTTTCAGGCACAAGAGCCGTGTTTCAGCACAGCGTGGCCAGCGCCGGCGGCACCACAATGAGCTAGGCTCGGGGTCCGAGAATGTTTGGCTTTCCTGCCAGTGACTAAAGGCCTCCAGCTTTCACTAGCCAGTCCCAGCTTGCATTGTTGCTGCCTGTTGATTTGTCTTCTCTCATTATTCCTTGACATGCAGCTCTCCACCCACGCCCACACTAACAACCCTCACACAAAGCACACTGAGGTATTAACCAGGTTACAAGTTCAATGGAAAATTACACTAAGATTGTGCTGTGTGGCGGTATAAAAGGATGGCATTCACTCTCGCAAAGAGCTCGTTAAAAACACAGCTTGTTTTCTCAAACATCCTAACAAAAACCGTTTTTAGAAGCCAGGAACATACATTTGTGCACATACACGTTTCTGCGTATGCCGCATATAAACACAGCAGCGCAGCTCGAGCTGCCGGCTGGGAGCCCTGCTCCAGCTCCTTCAGAGCAGCCCAGAAACGCAGACTAAATCCTCAGTCTCCTGCTCCCTGACTGCAGTCAGAGACGAGAGCCCATCCTCTTTCCATCAGCCCCAGTTACGGGCTGCTGGAGGTGCTGGTGGCTCGTGAGAACTCTCCTTACTGCAAGCGGAAAATAAGCTCAAAGTTAAACTGAGTAAGGTTAACCTAGCACAGTAACAAAATTTGCAACACCACACTATAAGGTTAAAAAGAAAATAGTATAATAAAGGAAATACAAAGGCTTTGGCATGGTTTTTACAATCAACAATGGTTAATTTTGATATGTAGTTGTGAACAACTTCAAAACACTTAAGTTTAAAACTCTTGCAAGCACTTTTAATTGATTAGGAATGAATTCTAGATGCACAAAAATGATTGGACTGTGAACAGTAGTACAACTATATCTAAGAACAATTAACCTCTGCCGACCAAAAAGAAACGTATGATGCATGAAAATGTGTATAAAACATCTATAGAATATTCTTGTCAAATATAAATGAAATTAACTTTATTATAGAAATCGTTCTGGGAGATTTCTAGGGAAGACAAATACTTACATTTCGACATAAAACAAATCGGATTATATCGAAGACACAATCTACCTTTTATCTATCAAACTCTTTTCTCCGTCGAATTTCTCTCTTAACCCTTGTTTGCACATAGCTTCGTCCGTTAACAACCTTTGGAAATACCAACAGATATTTTTCTTACATAAATCTAGTGCGTATTGTTCCAGGTTTAATTATATGCAATGGAATGATACAAACTTGGAACGTCAATCCATAATCTATGAACAGATTGGTAGAAGTACTCGATATATCTTGATAAAACTCTTAAATTCGTGGCAAAGCTTGTTGATCATGGCTTCTTTTTTTTCTTTTTTTTTTTTTTTTCTTAAAACAACTTCATGACCAACACAGATCAAACATCCATCCAGTCTACATTGTTCTTTTTTTTTTTTCATTATAACATACAAATGCCCATTTACAAATAATACACCAAAATGAATAAAAGTTTGGATACCAAAATGAAGATTTGTTCCAACCGATATAATGCCTTCAGTGTACAAAGGTCCATGTTAGAGTCTTTTCCATGTGTTACAGCGTAGGGCACAGTTGCAGTACAGAAGTACTCTGAGAGCCATTCTTCCTTTAGAAAATACTGCTGAACATCCAACTGTTGTCCATATAGTCATTTACAGAATTAACACATGTTTTACTGTAATCTTGGCCAGTACTGAGACATATCAGGTTCACTGCCAGGAACTTGAACTGGAACTGACACTCCAGGGGAAATGAGACCTGAAAATTGGGTGGGAAAATGGATATTTTAGCTTTTCTATACACAGCACAATTTTTGCTCACCCGTTCCAGGTGCTTATGAAGCCTTGTATCCTCCAGCCTGCAGGATCGGGCTGGGGGAGGACACGCTTTCAAAGCCCATGTGCATCTAGCCAAGCTGTTATGAATAAACTGTCATGTTTGAGGTAAGTGGCAGAGCCCCAGCTCAATGCTATCTGCTGAGAATTCAGTCCAAAATACACCGAGCATTCCTATTTTTTTAAAACATGCCTCAGTTGCTCCTGGCAATACCGACAACATTTTACCCTGTTGTGCCTTATTAGCAGAGGTCATTGCTCCCAGAGTTACCTGCCCCTTAGGTAACCAGAGCCCTGGCAAGGAGTGTCCTTTGGCGTAGACGTGGCAGTGGCACGCTCAGCCGCACGCACCCTTCACATTGCAGCAAGCATGGCCATGCCAATGCCTCCCACCACAGTCAATGCCACCGTGCTCAGCCACACCAAGGTCTGCACAAGGCTGGAGGCCCCCCCATGAGCCTCATCCCACCCAGCTATGGGCACAGCATCACTGTCCCAACGCCTCCTGCCCCCTTCCCAGCAGGGCCCACTCACTCACCTGTGGAAGTGGTGCCAGAGGTGCCCATGGGCTGGCTATTCATGTGTGTCTGCATGTGCGGAGGGGTGTAGGTGTCATAGCTCCGTCCGTTCACTGACGGGCTGGTGGGCAGCATGCAAGAGTAGGAGGAGGTCTGGCTGGGTACCGGGGGCTGCAAGGACAGAGCAACATTAGGCAGGGGAACAACCCTGGGGCTCAGAGACCCGGCACACCCACAGGCATCCCCTCCACCCAAAGGTGGCAATGGCACATCACGGCCACGGTGGACCTGCTCTCGCCACATCCCCACCCAGAGGTGGCCATCAGGTGGCCACGGGAGCTGGGGAGGCCCAGCAGGGCCATGGTCCTGCACAGAGCCCCCTTTGATCCTTTGTCGGCCGTACTGCCTGCCTCCAGTATCGTGAAATAAGGGCTTAACCGACGCAATTCCTTTCCCTGAACTTGAGAGACTCTAACTTTATTTGGTTAATTTTGGTTCAGCAATTAGCAACATGGTAATTGCTGCGGCGAAGGAGTCAGGCTCTCTAATCGGCTCGCCAGTCTCCAGCAGTGGTCAATGCTGCGTGCCTCAGACAAAGCTGCACAGCTCCCGTAATTGGCCAGCACCTTCCTAGGCCAACCCCACCATTAAAAAAGGAGGAATTTTGCATCTGAAAGGTCTATAGAAACGGACCCCAAAGGAATAGATTTCTTCCTCACCCAGCTGGTGATCAGCTAATGCTTTCAGGCATGAGGATTGACAGCTCTTGCAATTCTGGCTTAGCTGGCAGAACCACTGATGCTAATCACATCCTCCCTTACTCAGGTGTCCCTCACGCGCGTCCCTCCCGCAGCGGAGCACTCCGACAGCACTCCAGCAGCACGCGGCCCCACTGCCGTGCCTTAACCTTGGGGCGGGCGTTTGTGCCTGAAACAGGATTCCTCACACCGCACCCACCGCCTTGCAATCGTGGAATTGTAGTATCATTAAGGTTGGAAGAGACCGTTGAGATCATC
The DNA here is from genome assembly GCA_023055505.1 of Callipepla californica brunnescens. Lineage (NCBI taxonomy): Eukaryota > Metazoa > Chordata > Aves > Galliformes > Odontophoridae > Callipepla > Callipepla californica. The sequence continues at coordinate 997,041 of JALIRH010000004.1, forward strand.
TAGCCCAACCCCCAACCGTTTTGGGGACCCTTCTCTTCTAAAAACCCAGAATAGCACCCGTCCAAGCGCAATGCCCTCTCCACGGCGCTGTGCTTACTTGCATAGGCAAGTTGTTGGCCATGGTGAAGCTGGGCATGGGCGGCAGCGCGCTGTACGTGTTTGTGAGCGCCGTGTCTGTCCTGCCCAACATGGAACCTGATGTGAAAGAGGAAACTATAATAGAATAGACAGATAGATGGAGACATTAGTTTAACCACGATCGCGCTCGGTGCCACAGTCCCATGGTCTCAGTGTCCCGAGGATGGCTTCACGCGGGCGGGTTGGCTGCATTACCGGGGGTGGTTGGCTGCGGGATCGGCTGGTAAACGCTTGTGCTGAAACTACTGCTGATGGGGATGTGGCTGGGAGTGTTGCTGGCTTGTCTCCGCTGGTTCCGCAGCTTCTCCTCCCTTCTCCACTTGGCCCTTCTGTTAGAAAACCACACCTGGAAGCACAGCGTTTGAGGCATGAGTGGCCTGGTGGGGCGAGGCCATGTGGCTCCCCAGGTCACCCAGGGCCAGCACAGAGCTGCCCCATGGCATGGCAAAGCCAACCCTGTCTGCTGCTACTTCCTGACGGAGGAGATGGGTGAATACCCAGCCCTACATCCGGCTCTGAGAAGCCGCTCAGAACAAATTACAGTGGTAAAAAGGAAGAAGGGTAACAGTGGTAAATACATGGCAGCTCCATACCTGTATCCTTGCTTCAGGCAAGTCTATTTTAGCAGCTAGTCGCTCTCTCGCAAACACATCGGGATAGTGGGTCCTCTCAAACTCTGCAAGGAGAGATATTGCTGTGTGAGTTGCAGAGAATGACCATCCGCCACATTCAAGTCCCAGCCCTGTTGCACAGCTGCACCCTCAGTGCCTGCAAGAATCAGTGCTGGGAGACAGCACCAAGCTCCCTGCATGCATGTGTGCTGGTAAGGACCCCAGGCTGTGGGGCATGGAGGGGCTGGGCATGATCCTCTTGCCCCTGTGAGTAACTCCCACGGCACCCTGACCCCATGACCAAGAAGCCGAGTGGCACGTGGCCGCATGACAGCAGGAAATCTGGGCAGAGAGCTGGCCACGGTTGGGGAAAAGGGCACCAGCTGCCAGCCCTGGGCAGCAGCCACACTGGGGATGGGGAGCAAGCGTGGGGCTGGCACCCAGCACCCAGTCCTGCCTGTACACAGAGCCTTGTCCTGTCGGCATACAGCACCCTGCCCCACAACCACCCAGCAGGAGGAGGTCAGCCCGGGGTGCAGCACAGCACTGAGCTCTGGGCTACCCTTTCTACAGCTTCTCCATAGACATTGATGGGGGTCAGAATCAAATGGCATGGAAGGAGCCAGTGGCTTCAGAGCCATCCGTATCTCCCTAAGGCAATGCCTTAGTGGGATTCTGCTCCACTCCTAATGCAGCTAGGGTGCCCCTCGCCTTCCTCTCCTACCGCAGTGGCAGCAAAACGTCACTCACCTTTCTCAAGGGCTTCGATTTGCTCTTGGGTAAAGGATGTCCTATTTCTCTGCAGCTTCCTTTTCAGCTGAAGCCTCATCTGGGCCTCGTCGGAATCTTCCCCATTGGAGCTGATGGAATTGGTGTTCTCCCCTCCTCCCTCCTGCTGTGGGCAGCCATCTGCGGGAAGGAGAGCACAGAGGTGAGATGTTGGCACCGCACCTCTGGAGCACGATCGGGAGGAGCACTGCCACAGCAGGGGCCGAGCAGCTGACCCCCTTCCTAAAACCATCCCGGGTACCGCAGTGATGCGGCCCGAACAACACCATTAACACGGGGATGCTGCATCTCCCTGGGCCACCGTGAGCGTTCTGGGCGGAGAACTGTCACCAACCTCTCTACATTTCACGTTCTTTTTCCTGCGGGGTAAAACTTGCCCCAAAGAGCTCTCCCCTGGAAGGGATTCTCTATCCAGACGCTGCTGAAGCACCGGGGCAGCCCCCTCTGCCCGCCCCGTGTATTTACCTATCGCTGTATTTAAAAGAGCCATGTTCGGTATTTCGGATTATCTATAATCAGTAATTCCCATCTAATCAATTAGATGTTGATAGGTTTGCAGAAAATGCTATTAAGGAACCAAACCAAGCTTGTAATCTTTTTTAAAAAATATTTATCCCGTTTTTATTTGAATTCTGCACAGTCAATTTCATTTTAAAGGTTGTGAATTTAGAAGTGCCTGCATTGTTCTGCAGTTTTATTCAACTATTGTATGAGTGTGCATCGCCTTGACACCTATTACTGAGCACAGCTGTAATTATATCATCACCAAGAACAGGCTATAATTGCCGAAAATGGAATTTTATATTTAGATAAAAGGACCGTCCATTCTTTGTAAACGCGGCGCACCAGAGAAAAGTAAGATTTCTTTGAAAATTTTAACATGTAATTTTCAAAGGAACGGCGGCGAGGAGCTCGAGGCCGAGCGGAGCGCAGCTGAGCGCCTGGCACGGCTCTCCGCGGGCGCTCCCGGCTCGGGGCGGCCCCGCACGGCTGCGGGCAGCCCGGCCCCGGCTTCAAAGGGGAAGCGGAGAAGGGGAGCGGGGGCCACCGCCGAACGCTCGTCATCCCCGCCTCAAAGTTACGGCACGAACGAGTCGCGACGCTCTCGAAATATTGTGGGAAATCGACTTTTCGAGTAATATCATTTCTAATCGGCTCACAATGGCCCCGGCCTTCAAAGAGCGGAGCGGGGAGTGGGGGGGGAGGGATGGGGATGGATTGTGACAGGATCTGGTGGGACCCTTTCAAGCACTTTGAAATGTTTTAAAACCCCGCACTTTCTCCCCCATTTAAACACGGGGATTCAGCCGCAGCGGCCACCATATGGGCGGCCGCAGCCCCATTGAGGCGGCCGCCGGCGGGTGAATAGCCGGGGGCTGCCTTTCAGGGCACACAAAGCCGCCCCGCCCGGGCCGCGCCGTCGCGGCGGGGCCGCCGCCCTGCCAAGCGCTGGTGGCAGCGCCGGGGGCCGCCCGGGCTGCCCGGGGGCGGCAGCCTCACCTCCGCCACCGCCCTCATCCATCACTGTCCGCCCCGAGCCCCGCTACCCGAGCGCTCCTGCCCCCGGGCCGGGCCGGGCCGGGCCGGGCGGGCGCTGCGTCCCACCGCGGCTCTCGGGCCGCCCGCACACCCGCGCGGACAATTAAGACGTCTCCTCTTCGGGAGCCCCTCCGCTGCCTTTTTTTTATTTTTTTATTTTTTTTTAAGAAGGCCCTAAAAGGAGCGATCTCAATAATAGGGCTGTTCCACCTTCCAGACCTAATCCGTAAGAAAGAGAGTGAATGTCCGTCCCTATTATCCTATGGCCAGACCATCTGACGCTGGCCATAGGATTTGTTTCCTGGAAAAAAAAAAAAAAAAGACGCTGGGAAATAAAATAATTCCTCGGTTTCTCAGTGCCGTACTCAGCGAGGCGGAAAACGAGCAAAAAAAGATAGCGAGCCAATTGCGGCACCGCTCAGCCACAGAGCCGGGATCAAAACATTGTAGCATCTGTTGAAAGAGAAAGTGTCTAAATCCTATAGAAGGCTTTAGACTTAGAAGAGAGGGAGGGAAAAAAAAAAGATAAGAAACAGTGTCGCGGTGATCCCTAAACCCGCTAAATCGCTGGAGAGTTTCTCCCGGATAGAGATGTCTCTTTTTGTTCTGTCAGCCCCCGCGTATCCATTATTTTATCCACCGCCGCATGGCGTTTATCAGATTGAGACCATATTTGTGCCCCTCTGAGACCTAACCTCGCCTTATGCTTTTTGAGTAATGGACTCTTAAAATCCGGCAACATTCCCCTACAAGGGAGAAACATTAGCTGCGGCATGAATACTCCAGCCGAGAGCCGTCTGCCCCGCTCGCCGCGGCACCGCTCGCTCCCATCCGCACCCCGCTTCTTTCGGGGCGCCCCAAAGTCGCGCTGGGGGATCCCCCGAGCTCCGAGGACGGCACCGCGTGGCCCCTCCCGCGGGGTGCGGGGTTCCGCACCGCTCCGCCGGGCTCTGCGGGGCCGCCCGCAGGTAGCGGTGCGGAGGGGCCGTTCCCGGGCAGCGAGGGGGCACCGGGGAGCAGAGAGGAAAGTGGGATAAAAAAAAAAAAAAAAAGCGGGGGGGAGCGAGGGCCGCGCTCTATCTTTCTGGTGTCCTTCATAGATTGTTTTCTTCTCTTAAAACTGACATGTCTAATTGGCAAGCGGTGCCATATCGTGTCCAGAGGTCTCCTGTGGAACATTTCTACAGCTGTCTCCTTCAACTAGACGCTTATTCATGTCGCCTTAATGAGAAACAAAACGATCTCTAATGAGCAATTACATAGCGACAGAATTGTTCCCATAACAAATTCTTGCGTGCGACAGAAACATCCTTTGTACCAGATATTCCGCACACTGTTACTGATTTTTTTTCCTCGCGGGGCGAAAACAAAAAGCAGGTTGTTGTGCGCGGGCACCTCCTCGAGGGGAGCGGCCGCGGACGGAGAGCCGCGCTCAGACACGGCCATTAACCATCCTGAGTGGGGAAGGCAGCATCCCATCATCCTTCATATTATCCCCTTGTCATTCCTACAACCGATACCTATTAATCTTCAGGATAAACACTTGCCTGTATTTACAGTCGTTCCCATCGAGGAGGGACCGCTGCCCGCCCTTCGCGGGGATCCGACCCCGGAGCGGGGACACCCGCATCTGGGCACCACCTCTGGGTGCCCCACCCGGGTGCAGCCTCCCGACCCGCGAGGCACTCACCTTGTGCGGGCTGCCCGGGTACCGAGGTGCCGGGATACCAGCCGGGCCGGGTGCCCCACGTCCCCGTCTGCCCGTTCAGCATCCTTAGCTTGTCGTACATCCCGTCGGCACCCATCTGTTGCTTTTCGCTAGCCAGGTTGCGGAGGACTCTGTTTATCGACGACACCTGCAAGGCAAAGGACAGAAGGCAATGGTAGGGCGGTAGCGCTGCCCCCGAGCCGCCCGCAGCCCCTCGCACACCGACGCCCGACCCCTCGCCCCGCGCTGCACCACCAGAGCCGCGCTGCGGCTGATGCTCGCGGTGCGGGCGCTGGGGGTGACCGCATTGTTTGTCGCTTTTTATTTTTCTCTTTTTTTCTTTTTTTTCTTTCTTTTTTTTTTTTTTTTCCCCTGCTTAAAGGCATTTGTCAGATCCTGTACGAAGAAATGCGCCTGACCCTGCCACATGCAAATGATGCGAACCTGCTCTCCGCTCACTGATAGCACAACAAAGGAGGCAGAGGCTACCGCTACCCAGCACCACACAGCACACAGCGCGGTTTCTCTCGTGGACTTACACTGGGTATGTTATCGTTGGTACAGACCCCCTCCGAGAGTAATCTGTCTCGAATCTCCCACGCAAAGATGGAGGGGCACTCTCGTTTATACTGCGCTATTTTGCTTACAACTTCGGGAGTCGCTACTCTTGGCTTACTACCTCCGATCGCCCTGGGCCTGATGGAGCCAGTTTCGTAATACCTGCCCAAAATTTTACTCACACATCCATTCGACACCTGGATAGGGAAGCGGACAGAAAACCACATTATTAATAATCTCAAGACAAAAATCAAATTGTTTAAGTATGCATTAAACAATGACAAGCTTACGTTTTGATTGTCCAGCACTTGGACTTTTGCATCTGCATGGGTCTATAACACAAAAATATACCTTAAATGGTATGAGAACTTACTGAGAAAGGCTTTTTTTTTTCTTTATAAAAAAAATTACATTTGTGGCCCTACCCTCCGCAAAAGTGCTACTTTGAAAACGTTTGGAAGGAAAAAAAAAAAAAAAAAAAAAAAAGGTATATAGATAGATATTAGTTTTGTTCCTTATAAAAATCAGTTCCATAAGGAAACCCTCCAGCGCTGCCGCTGAGGTCTGCCCTGATGCCGGAGCGCGGCACTGCGGTGCCACCGCTCCCGGTGGGGACAGGGCTGGGAGCTGCTGGGACACGGCTCCCGGGAGGGGTGCGGTGCGACGGAGCGCTTTGCTTCGTTATAATTATCATCAGCTTTGCTTCGTCTTTTTTTTTTTTTTTTTTTTCGAAAAAGAAAAAAAAAAAAAGGAAAAGCGAAAATAAGAGTAAGCCACTAAGGCACGCCAAATGCATACGGATCTTACAAAATCATGGTAAGTAAATAAGAGGGGAAAGGGGGAGGGTGCAATGACGCCGAGCGGTGCGTTCGTTCTGTTACAGAGAGCTCGCTGTAACAGGAGTGCAGGTTACCACCGGGTGGGAAAAAAAAGGAGGGAGGGGGGTGGAGGGGGGGAGGGGAAAGAAAAACAAAAAACAAAAAGACAAACAAAAAAAAAAAAAAGAGAGATTTTTTTCCCAAATGTATATATAAATATCTATACGCTGTGAGAGGTCCGGCCGCGCACAGCAACGCTCTGCAGATTTGTGAGGCTGGAACGTGGGTGGGAGCGGGGTCGGCCCCGGGCGCCCGTGGGGCAGCGGGCAGAGGGCCGGGAGGAGCGGGCGCGCCGCCGCCTTCACCTGCAGGATTCGGGAGATGTCGCACGGCCGCGCGCCGCTGTGCGCGAGTTCCACGATCTTCTGCCGCGTGGAGTCGGGCAGCGGCCTCCCGTTGACGAACACCCCGCCGAGCTGGTTCACGCCGCTGTGACCTGCGGGAAGCACAGCGCCCTGGTACCGCCGGCCCCGCACCGCCCGCCCCGCGCACCGCCCGTCGCTTCAGCCCGCAATCCCCAGCGCAGCCCAACGCCGGGGCCGCGCTGCGCGCCGCTGGGGTCGGCTCCTCGGATCGCTTCCTCTCTCTCTCTCTTTTTTTTTTTTTTACCGACCCCGAAAAAGTAAAAAAATAAAAACAGAAAAAGGGAAAAAAAAAAAAAAAGAAACCCAAAAACCGAAATTAAAATCCACCCCGCGTCCTCCCCGCGTCCCCGCAGCGTCCCCGCCGCATCCCCGCGCGGCGCGGCGCGGCTCGGCCCGCCGGAGCTGCTCGGAGGCGGCCGACCTGGGGCTGCGGCGGGGGGAAGGATCCCTGGAGAAGCGCCGCTCCGCGCTCGCTGCGCTCTCCTCTCGTCGGAGCCTCCTGATAAATGGGCTGCGAGAGCCCCGGCTCCTTAGCAATAAATAAGCTCCAAATATAGAAGAGGGGGAAAATATGATGAGCCTCTGTGACATTTGTCTTTAAAATAAAACTAGCTGCACGTCAAGTTTGAGCTTAATTTCTGGAAATAGGCGGAAGTCGCCCCGGATCATGCATGGAAGGCTAATTGAAAAGATCAGTTGGAGCACTTGTGGCAGGCGTGTCACTTTATGACAGTCCTCTGCTTTTGAAAATTGCATCGTCACGACAAATAGTAGCATGATAAAACGACCCTTTCCGTCCGCATTTGGATATCACTCAGACGAGATTGAACTCCGCTCGCTTTCCCTCCGAGGGCGGCCGCGCTCGGAGGCAGCCGGGGGCTGTGCGGGACACGGCCGAGGGGCCGCGCTCCCTGCGCAATGGATGCGAAGTGACACCCGGGCGGGAGGCACCGCGCCGCCGCCCCCCGACCCGACCCGACGCCGGCGCGCAGCGGCCGCGGGGAGCGGCGCCTCCTCCTCCTCCTCCTCCTCCTCCTCCTCCGCGCGCGCCCCGTCGGGCAAGAGGAGGCTGAGGGGAGCTGGGGGGGGGGGGTTCGGGGACGCGGTCTGAGGGCGCGCTCCGCGGCGCTTCGCGGAAGAGGTTAAGCCTTAATCACGCGGTAATTTCCCCGGAGAGCCGCGCGGCTCTCGCCCAGCGGCAATGATTATGCGCCTCGCGTTGTACGGCCAGCCGTCTAATGGGAAAGCATATGGTGTCAATTTGGACGCTCCGCACCATATACACCCAGGAGTTATTAACACAAAGCCTGGAGAGCCCGCCGCGACCTTTAAACAAAATAAAGGCTTCACCCGAATGATATCTGTTCCGCCATCCCGATCGGAGATACCGCCGGCCCTAGGCGCGGCGGGGACGCCCGACCTCTCGCCACCGCCACCGCGCTTTTCCGAGGTCGCGCACCCCTCCGCCCGTCCGCCCCTTCGCGGGCGCGCAAAAGCCGCGCGGCACTTACTGTTCTGCATGGTGGGCCGGGGCAGCGGGGTCCCGCGGGGCTCTCCTGGAGCGGTCTGCGGCAAAGAAACGCGCGTTAGTCGGGGGCAGCGCACACCGCGCGGGGTATCCCCCGACAGGGGCGAGGGCTGTGGGGTGGGGAGGGCACAGAGCCCCGAGGCGACGCGAAAGTCGGGGGGAGGCGTCGGGGAGCGGCCACTTGCCTGGAAGCCGGGCGCGCTGTCCTCTCCTGCAGCGTGGGGGCTCGCACATCTGCGTGCCTCTACTCCCGGCGGCCCTCTAGGACAAAGCAGACGGAGCGCATTAGAGGAGTGCGGCACCGCTCCCCGATCACCTCCTTCCCTTCCCCTCTCCCCGCAACTTTTTCTCCGCGCCTCGTGGTTAACTTCTTTTTTCCTCTTTAGATCTTCCCCCTTCGCACTGTACTGTGACACACGCTGTCTACCTCGCCTCACTGCTTTAAAAAGTAAGAACAGGAGGGGGTGAGAGCCGCCGAACAAAGCCTACAGAAAGCGAACAATGGCCTCCATTCTGCTCCGCTACCCCAACCCCGGGCGCAGGAGCTCCTTCCCGGCCGCGCAGCTCCGGCACAGCGCGCACAAAGCGCGACCGAACGCGCCCCACGGCCCCGCACGGCCCGGCCCGGCCCGAGCGCCTCTCTTTTCCTTCCTCTTTTCTTTTCTCTTTTTTTCCCTTCCTCTCTATTTTTTTTTTCGGTCTTATTTAATTCGTTTGATACTATTTTTGCATATGGTTTTGACGTTGTTTTTTTTTTTTTTTTCCCTCCCCCTCTCCATTCATCTGAACCCCCCCCCCCCCCCAAAACAATTATTTATATATTTATCTACGTACCCCCCACCCCACCCCCCCGTCCCTCCCCCCGCGTATTTATTTATCCGAACGCGGCGCGGGGGGGAAAGGAGCAGTGATTTCTTCTCGTTATAAATATCGGCGGTAATTGTGTTACTGGTGCGCGTTGTTCGGGGCTGTAAAAAGATACAACAGCGCAGTGGGGAGCTCAATTGGGGAGGGACAATTACAATAAAGAGCCCATTCACGGGGGTAGCTAAAAAAATAAAGAAAGGGAAAAAAAAAGAGAGAGAGAGAGCTAAAATAATGAAATAGTCGCAGCTTTGGTTTTCTCCCCGTTTTTTGTTTTGTTTTGATTTTTCTAAGCCTACAAATATTCATTCCCTTTCTTTTGCACCTATCATGAATATCAATTTTGCTCATCCCGCATACGACGGGATTCAATTAGGACGAGCCACGCTGCTTCTTGTGGATTTCAGGCTTACAGGAGCCTGAAATCCACAAGGAGCAGCCCCGAACGAGCGCTCCTCGCAGCGTGCGGACGTTCCCCGCTAAACGTTTACCTCACCGCTCGCACTCGCACCCGCACCCGGCGCTGGGGAAGAAGGGCAGAAAACATCCGCACGGCTCCGGGAGTGCCCCCACCGCAACCGCATCCCCAGCGCGGGGCGGGAGGCGGACCGGGCACCGCGCACAGCTCAGCCCCGCGGCAGCGCCCGGACGCGGGAGTCCAGCGGCGGTGCGGGCCCCAACTCCGCAGGCCGGGCCCCGTTCGCCGCACCCGCGCTTCTGGTCCGGAGCCGGTGACGTTCCGGGATTTTTTACTCCCCCCGCCCCCTCCCTCTGCAGAAACGCAACGAGGGATGAGGGTGACAAACTTTCCCGTTCTCGGGGCGAAGAAGTAAAAGCTCAAAACGAATCGCCGTGCTATGGGGCGCCGGGAAAGGTCAGCGGCTGTAAACATTTATGGGCAAAGGCCCTTTGATTATTTTATGTCCCCGGGACGGAGCAGCCGCCGCTCTCTGTCCCCGCGCGGCACCTGCCCGTGCGGGCGGCCCGAGAAACTTTGTCCCAACTTTCCCGAAGTGACCGCCGTGTGACACCTCCGGGCGGGTGAGAGCCAAACGCACATTTTCCGATAGCACTTTGCGAGAGGAAAAGAACCCGAGGGGAGAAGAAACAACTCTGCTGCTTGCACGGAGAAGTTTGCAACTTATTCACGAAATAAAAATAAAAAGAAAGAACGGGAAAAGAGAGAGAGAGAGAAAAAAGAATAAAGGCTTTGGAGCAGATGGGGCTCCCAGGCCCAGTATCACAGGGGGTCACGAGCAGAACCGAAACAGATCCCGTACGACGCAGCAGCAGCAGCCGGAGCCGCACGGAGCTGGGCCCGGGGCGGCTCGGGGAGCGAGGAGAGTTCGCGGCCCCTCGGCCCCGCTCGGGCCCAGCCACCTCGGCCTACATGATGTATGCCACGGTCTTCTCCCCTGCGAGCCCCAAGCCCCGTCCTCCCACTGAGACCCCTCGCCCCATCGGCGCTCCAGCCCCGGCCGAGCCCCGCGGCACCAAGCGGACCCCCCCCCCCCCCCGGGCACCACCGCTCTCTGCCCACCCTCTCCTTCTCGCAAGGCTCTGCACGGGGCCCGCACGGCCCAGCACGACCCGGCGGTGCCACAGGACGCGGTGCCGATGGCCGCAGTATTCCAGTGCTGCTCAGCCAGAGGGCACCGCGAGAGAACAGAAAGTTTGCGAGCTGCGGGCCGGAAAGTTCCCCGGGAGCTCAGCGGAATGCAAATGGGATGGAGAGAGGGAGCGGGGGGAGCGGAGCCCCGCGCGGGGCTGCGGAGCGGTGCGGACTCACCTCGCAGAGGCATATCCCGTCCGCGGCACCGCTGCTGTCAGCAGGACGGGGCGCACCGCCGGGCACTGACGTGCTCCCAAAGAGTTGCCCGCAAAATAGTTTGTCCCTACTGAGGCTGCAGCGGCGGTGCGATGCCGAGGTCCTGGGAAGAAGACAGAGATTGACACCGCGGTGGCTGTCAGCGCGGAGCGGGCGCGGTGTGCGGCGGAGCGGGGCCGGAGCACACCTCTCTGATTGGCGGCCCCGCGCTAATGGATGCGGCCGCTCCTGCCTCGCCTCCACCGCTCTTCACTGGCCCATTAGCACAGCCTGACCTCTGTCATCATCTTCCAGCAAAACACTTCCTCCCTGCGCCTTAACCAGAGCGGGAAATGAGGCCGGGCCGGGGCTCGCTTTTCAAACCCACTAATCACTCCGCACATGCAAATGCTCCGCTCGCTCCCACACAAAATATTGCTTTATGCAAAGCGACGCCATCGCCTCCCCGCCGCCGATTGGCCGCCCCTCGCCCGGCACGGCTCAATTGGCGCAGCCGTTTGCATATGAATGCGATGGGCCCGGCTCCCGGCCCCGGCTCCGCACCCGCGGCCCGGCCCCGCCGCCCCCCGCGATGCGATGCGCACAGCTGAGCGGTGCGGTGGAGGGAGCAGCGCGTTCCCAGGTGGGGCCGAGCCGGGCGCGGCGGGGGGTACGGAGAGTGCTGGGGGGGGGAGGGGGGGTGGAGAGGGGGCACAGAGCGGGGTTGGGGGGGGCTGGCGCTGCGTGGAACGGTTCACAGCAACTCCCCCCCCCCCTTCGGCCCCGCCGTACTCAGCGCGTGGAGTGCTCTCGAGAGGGCCTGGAAGGCCCTTCGCGCACTGCCCCACGTGCCGAGGGCTGCGGGAAACCCCGCCCCGGCAGCGCCCCGCAGGTGTAGGGCCCCAAGGGTGCGGGGACAGAGGGGACGGGAGAGGGGAGTCTCCGATGCGGGGAGGAACGGCGATGGGAAGGAGAGGGGCCGGGGATTCCGGGAGGCACCGGGCGGAGGGAGGGAGGGATGGACGCGCGGAGCATGAAATGAAGTCGTAGCCGCATACACTTGACTTCTCTTGACATGTGAAAAGTGCTAAAAGTCAAAGCTCATCAATAAAGTATCTTGAAACTGAATAAGAGCGCTGACAACCATTGCATTCTTAAATAAAGTACAATGAGGAGACAAACGACTCTGCCAAGGAGTTTGCATGTGAGTGAAAGGGCGCTCAATGGGAGCGGGATAATGGGCCGCGGCCGCAGGCACTGCCCGCCCCGCGCCGCCGGAGCTGCCTGGGAGCGGGAGGGGGCAGAGGGGGGGAACCGAGCGCAGCGTCCCGCACCTCTCTGCGGAGCGAGAGAAGAGCGGAAAAACCGCAAAGCGACCCTGGGTGCCCCCCCCAACACACACCCTCGGGGACATTCGGCCCCGGGGAGAGTTTGGGAGCGGGGATGGGCTCTGCCCCGGGGTGAAGTCAGCCGTGTCCGCGGGCCTCCCTTTTGTCACTTGGCTTTCTTTCCCTTTTTTTTCCTTCCCCACCGGCTAGTTTCCTCCTGCTGCACTCTGCACCAACCGAGCGAGTTTTGGGGGTTGTTCTCGCTTCTACACTTCCTTCCGCAGTTAAAGAGAGAAGAAACTCGCGCACCACCGCGGACCGCTCCCTACGCCCGTCCCGGGGCCGCGCTGCCGTTCCCCCCACGCTGCGCCCTTTGTGTCCCCTCCGCCCCCAAAAAAACTTTCACCTGCCCCCAGCTTCCCCCCCCCCCCCCCGCCCCCCCCCCCCCGCCGAAGAGGGGAGGGAAGGAGGGAGGGAGAACGCCGCTGACGTCACGGCGGTGCGCGTCGGGGGACGAAGAAAGCCCGAAGTTGAAGGGAAGAAAGAGCAGCAGTGCGGGGCTGCGTGCGGAGCCCCGTCCGTGCCCGCCCCGCGCTGCCGCCCGGCCCGGCCCCGTCGCCATCTTCCCCTCGGCCCGCGCCGGGACCCCCCCGCACCGGGAGGAGCCGCCCCCGGGGTCGGGATGGGGGGGAGCACCGCGCCCGGAGTCCCCCGCACCGAACGCCCGCTTGTTCGCGTGGTGATCGTTCCTTGACTTCTCTCCCGCACCCATCAGCCTTCTCTCCCCGTTGCCCTTCCCGCCGGGAAGGTGAAGCCCTCCGGCCCAGCTCTGCCTGTGCCTGCCTTCCTTTTTCCCTATCTCCCCTCCCTTCCTCCAGCAGCGCCTACGGCCCCATACGGGAGCGGCACCGCCCGCACTCGGCCATGCCTCTGCTCCCCTCCGTCGCTTTTTGAACACCGTTCAAACAAAAACCAGAGCAACAAAAAGCTAAAAAAAAAATACAAGCCTTACGTGTATACACATACATAACATATATACACATACGTATATAAAGGTTGCAACCACGGTACGTGCTCAGATTTTTTGCCTGGGTCCTCATTATTTTTTCTTTAAATTGCTGCCCCTAATTAACACAAAATCCCTCTCTCCACGCTTCTCTCTCTCCCCCCAGCATTGCTCTCTCTTGTGCCGCGCAGCGGTCCCTTCTCACTACGCTCCGTCGGGAGCTGTGCACAGCTCTACACACCCCATATCGTCTCCTCGGATTAATGTCCAGGCTGCGAAGTACCTTTTTTAATATCCAGAAAAATGCTTAAAGTCCCCTTGTCCAGTCCGGTCTGAAAGCGAAGAGATACAGCAGCCCTGACGGCTCCGACTACGCTGAGTTTGCCTCCAGGACACCGCGTGCCTGTTCGGATCTGTGCTGACAGCGGGTGAGACCCGCAGCGCTCAGTGTTACACGGGGCTCTCTGAGCTCGTAACCAAACTTTGGGACCGCTCCGTGCGGAAGCAGCACCGCACCAGCGGGATAAGGCCGGCCGGAGCCGCTCTAGAAACGCCGCTGCTTGAAACGAGCAGCAGCTGAGCTCCGTTCGCCAGCGCAGTGCGAGTTTGATCACAGACCGGGAGAGGGGAGGCTTAGGATCCCACACCTGGGGACCCACAAAGCCCTCCCCCGATGCACTTCCAACGGCCGAGCGGTCCGGGGCCGCCCGTGAGCCCCGCACACCGCCCCGCACCGGGCCCCTCCGCCCCGCGTACGGCGGCCGCTCCCCCTGCCCGGCCCTCGGCGCGTCCCTCTCGGAACAATCGCGGCGTTCCCCGTCTGCGAAGCCCGAAAGTTGGGTTAAAGGGATGTAAATGGCCGCAAACGTCCTCCCTCGGCCGAACCCCACGCCCGATCCCGCATCTCTCAGTGCCACCGCGCCATACGTCAGCGGGACGCGCATATAAAAGCGGCTCTGGTCAGAGGTAATTATGTCACAGCTTTCTCCCGGCGTGACAGCTGGATAAACACCGTCCCCATAAACATCTCTAATTAGGGAGGAGGATCTCGCAGAGATGCTGTTTGATTTATTGCTGCCGGAGAATGTTCATTTACCGCGATATCGCGGCGAGGAGCGCACGGGGACGCCGCGCACAGGTAAGCGGGGCTGCGAGCTCTCCGCCGGCCCTTTGTTCGCCGCTATTTCGGGGGCAGAACGCCCTTCGGCGGCTCCCCCCTCCCGCCCGCTCCGCGGCACCGACTCCGACCCCCCCGACGGCGTGGCGGAGCCCTCCCGGAGCCCGCACAGCCCGCGGCCCTGCGGTGCCCCCGACGGCTCGGCAGCCGCTCCCCACCTGTTGGGCCGCGCTCTGCCCGCGGAACGCGCTCGTCCCCGGGCCCCGACGGGGCGGGTGCGGCCGCGGGGTTGGGGGGCGCGGAGGGGCCGTTACCTGTCCGGCGGCGCGGCGGCCCGAGGAGGCACCTGGCGGCTCCGCTCGGCGATTCCTACGCCGGAACCTGCCACACAGTTTAAATGTCAATGACAATAAAAGAGGGGTGCTGCCTTTGCACTAACTTTCCCTTAATATCCACGCCAGCGCCTCCCCCATTGGCTGGGCCGCCCCGGTGACGTCACGGCGGACAGTACTTAGCTAATGAGACATTTTAGGCGACACGAGCCAGGCCGCCGCCCGCCCCGACGGCACTCGCGGCACGGCCCCCGCCCGGGGCCAGCCTGCCGGGATAGCCCCCACCCCCCACTCCCATCCTGGGCCAGCTGCCCCCCACCCCGTCCGACGGCGGCGGCTCCGGGGCTGCCCCTTCGCCCCCGACGGCTCTCCCTGACCCCGCGCTGCCCCGGCCCGGTCCCACGTTTAAGACTGCGGCTGCTGCGCCAGGCCCCGACGTGGGTCCCCGCCCGCAGAGAGGGGCTACGACCGGCGCCCACGTGTCCCAGAGTAACGAGTGTATGGGCACCGAGGCACCCCCCACGGCCGAGGGCTCCACGGGACTGTACTCGGTGTTCGCGGAGCTGCAGATGAGCTGGGGGGGCTGCGAGGCCCGTCCCGCCGCCGCCCCTTCGAGGTACGGCCCCGCGGGGTCACCCCGACCCCGGGGCTGCGGCCGTGCGGGGCTTTCGCGGCGCGTTCGGAGCCGCCGTCACTAAAGGGCCGTGGATGCCTCCGACCCGGCGGGGCCCTCGAGGGAGGGGAGCGACGGGAGCGCCGCGTCTCCCGCCCGCTTATCCTCCTGTCACCAGCGGGAGACGGCTCCCGCAGCAGGGCCAGGTGCTGCCGCCCCGCGCCGTGCGCTCTCCAGAAGCCGCTGAGGCGTGAAGCGGAGCTCTGGGCCGGGCACACGGTGCCCCCGCAGCACCGCCGCGCTATGGTTGCGCTTTTATCTCCCCAGAAAAATCCGCGCGGAGCGGGGCTGGAGGAAGAGGAAGAGGAGGAGGAGGGAGGAGAGCGGGCCGCGTGTGCCCGAGGAGCGCAGCAGAGGCCGCAGAAAAATGATAATAATAATAAAAATAATGAAAAGAAATAGGATAAGGGAGACTGGCGAGGATGTGGGGGGGGGGGGGAAGCTGCAGAGCGCTGCGCCCGAAGCAGCAGAGCCGCGGCGGAACGGGCGCGTGGGGCCGTCCCTGCGCACAACCTGCGCGCTGCACCCCACTGCCCCGCGTGGAGTGTCCCTGGTGGGGCGACGGGCGCGGGGACCCCTGTGCCCCCTCCGGGTCGCGCTCCGCGATAAGCGGTGTAAGTCTCTGATTTACACCTCGAAGCGGAGTTGCGCTTTCTTTTAATCCCCTTCCCGAGGTGCCCCGAAGCCCCGCGCTCGCAGGGATGGGGCGATCGGCGGCACGCGGTGTAATAATGAGCGTTAATTCTCTACCCAAGCAGAACTTGAGCAATAATAATAAGCGCGTCAGAACCGTTTGTTTACTGCGGCGCTGCGCGGGCTGCGGGGCCGGGACCGCTGCGGGAAACGGTGTAACCCGAAGGAAACCCTCTAGAACGGGGGGATATGGCAGTAGAAGGGCGGCTCCGGCTCGCGAGGAGGGAGCTCGGCGAGCGCTTGGCTGGGACGTCTGCCCGTGCGCAAGGTACGTGGTCTGCAGCACTTCGGTTTTATTTCCCCGCACGTATATTTCGTTGTCTGATAGAATTTTCTCCGTCTGACGTTCGCCTTTCACCCCAGGACCGCATTCAGCCCCGCTACGGCGGTGCGGATTTGATCCGCTTTCGCCTCGTTCTTCGCCGTCCCGACGGAGCCCGACAGCTCCGTGTCCTCGAACAAAACCCGTGGGGTCGGCACCGAAAGGCCTCTCAGCGCTGAGCTCCGGGTCCCGCCGGGCGGGGCTGGGGGGGAGCGGTGCGCGGTGCTGAGCCCGGAGTGCGGGGTCCGGGACCGCCGCGGGCAGAGGCGCGTCCCGAGGACGGGGACGCGGTGTTGTCCCCTGCTTCAATCAAAAAAAAAAAAAAAAAAAAAAAAAAAAAAAAAAGAGAGAACATAAAACAACAACAAAAACAAACACAAAACCACTTCGCTTCAAAAAAAGAAACGCTGTCGTAAATCAGCTCTTAGCGCTTCGTGTTTCAGCGTTCTCTCCGCGTTCGGTTTTTGGTTTTTGGCTTGGTTTTTTTTTTTTTTTTTTTTTTTTTTCCCTCCCGAGAGCTCCTAATGGTATTAATTTGGCCAAAAAACTTGATGCCGGGCTGTCTGGAATGATCTCCCTTCTCCCTCCTCCCGAACATTTCCATAATAACTGCGACTCGGGACCCCGCTCGGGCCGTGCTCCTCCCGCGCCCAGCGCAGCCCCGACGCGGGCTGCATTCCCCGGGGGTGATGGGATGCAATCCGCCGAGAGCCGACAGGCACGTCCTGGATGTTAGGGACGCACTGCTCCTCAACGTGACAAGGCTGAGTTCGATCTACAATTGTATTTGAAAGGGCAATGAGCGGAAAGATCTCCCGTCATTAAAGCCTCCCTCTCCGCTCGCGCAATAACGAGAGACTTCATTTGCACACAAACGCTCGGGAAAAGAGCCGTAAAGTCCCGCACTGGCCCGACCGCGCCGCGGAGCGCCCGCGGGGAGGGGGCGGCAGTGCGGAGGTCCCAACGCGCCCATGTGACCGCGGTGACTTTTTACTTTAAATCTTGAATAAGACGTGAGTTGTAACAAGGGGATTTGCACTTACTCCGTGACCCCTGTAATTGGATTAAATATAGACCGAGACGTACAAAAACAGAGCGAGATTGACACCTGCCAACTGGACTTCCTTATGATTGATTGTGATGCTTCGTGCCGGCAACAATAATGAAATAAATTGTATGGATAAAGGCGCGCATTTGTCATTTCCGCGCGGGGCGAGGGGAAGGCAGCGCGAGGCGAGCCGCTCGCTGACAGACGGAGCGGCGCGCTGAGCTGCAGCGCCGAGCGCGGACCCCAGACGTTGACGAGACAAATTATCACTTGTCACGACCCCTTCAAAATTCAGAACTTTTCAATTAACATATAGATTGCCGCTGCGCACAAATCCGCGCGGACGGGGCGGCGACCGTCGGGGGCCGAGGAGCCGCGGAGATGCTCTGCCCCTGATCCGCGGCCCCGAGGATCACCCGCAGCCTCCGCGCCTCCTCCGCCGCGGGGCTCTCCCGGGGCCGCCCCTCGGGACACCCCGTCGGCCGCCTGTCCGGGCTCGGCCGGGTGCTCTGTCCCGGCGGCCGCCCGATGCCCGTCGGGCAACCCTTCCCCCTGCGCGGGGCGGGAGCGTGCGAAGTGGAGCGGGCCGGGCCCCGTCGGGAGCATCGCCGTGTCCCGGGCTTGGGGCAGCTCCAGGACCGGCCACAAACACTGCTCAGTGCCCGGCTCCTGAGCTGGCTGTGCCTCGGGGGCACTGCGGCCCCACCAGAGGGGCATCTCCCCCTCAGGTAGTGGTCTTCTTTCCTTTTCTCTTTTCTCTTTTCTCTTTTCTCTTTTCTCTTTTCTCTTTCTTTTCTTTTCTTTTCTTTTCTTTTCTTTTCTTTTCTTTTCTTTTCTTTTCTTTTCTTTTCTTTTCTTTTCTTTTCTTTTCTTTTCTTTTCTTTTCTTTTCTTTTCTTTTCTTTTCTTTTCTTTTTTCTTCTCCTCATTCTTTTCCCTCTTCTCTTCTTCTTACTTCTCTTTTCTTCCTCTCCTCTCATCTCTTCGTTCTTATTTATTTATTTATTTTTCTTCTTCTTTTTCCTCCTTTTTTTTTTTTTTCCAATTCTTCTTATTCAGAGCCGGTTTTCGCTGGGCCCACGATCTCAAACGCAGAGCCGCAGCCCCACGGTTGCTGCCGGGCACAGGGCAGAGCCGATCCTCAGAACCCCGCGTCCCAACTTTGGGAAAATCCCCTCCTCCGGCGCCGCGACCTTTCCGTGCGCTGTAATTACCGCCGAACTCGTTCCTTTAAATTAAATGCTGCTGTGATTTGAATCCGTGTAAAGCACGAAGCGAGTTCCATCGAATGAGCCGAGCCCGCCCGCTTTCCCCAGTGGCTGCATCCATTAACATTATAATCTCAAACACCATTTTTTATGTAACACCATTGTTAGTAAATCAACTCCTCAGGTCCACAGAGACGCTGACCCCTGGCAATTCAGCGAAAGTGTAATTATCTCCCCGAATCTCGGGCAGATTTAGGAGATTACATCGCAACTAACTCCATATCAATGCTAATGCCCCGGCTCCAGGTGCCGCTCGGCGCGGTGCGGCCCCGCTCCGTGGCACAAAGCGCAGAAGCCGCGGCCGGGAGGGACGGGGCGCCCCCAAATTGCACCTATTTGTGCCACAAAACCTGTTCCGCGGATGACAAAGTGAAACAAAGCGGCCATGCTAAATTAGCGTTAAATAAAGGGCACTTTAATGCTCGGTTACAGTCAACTGGTGTATATTTGATGGCTAATTGTCTATCAAAATTAAAGAGAAAAGAACAAATGATTCGTTATAAGAAGGTGTTAAAAGCTCCGACAAAGGCGCGTTTCACAAATATAATATCTGCGGACGGCGAATTGTCCGTTCGGGGCTTTTTTTTTTAACGTAGTGAAGGCCCGGGACTCCCGAGATATGAATAATGGGTACAAATGCGCTCTTTTATTCGCAAAGAGCCTCACTGGGAGCGGTGGCTCCGACACAGCCAAAGCGGAGAGTGCGGGCAGAGCCGGGCTGCGCCGGTCCCGACGGCCGTCGACAGAAACGCGCAGAGCAGCACCGGGTCGGTATGGGCTTTGCTCTCCGAGAAGGACCGCAGAGCATTCGCGGCGGTGGGACGGGGCCGAGAGGGGCCGTGTAGGTGCGGGGCGCACGCGTATGGTGCTTCTTAGAGTCACTGGGGCAGGGAACGTCCGGGCAGGAAGGGAGGGCGGAGAGAGAAGGAAAAGGCAGAGGAAAAAAACGAATTAAAAAAAATCAAATGAGTGAACGAATAAGAAGAAAAGGGGGGAAGGGAGGGGACGAAAAAGAAAAAGAAGGAAAAAAAGGAAAAAAGAAGAGTATGGGAAAGAGAAAGAAAAAAAGGGGGGGGGGGGGAAGGAAAAAAACACAGGAAAAGAAAAGGAAAAAAAGAAGAAAATGGGGAATTTCTTTTCCCCAGAAAGAAACGAAGGAGAAAAGAAAGTAAAAAGGAAAAACAAAAAGACAAAAGGAGAAAAAGAAAAGGAAAAAGGAAAAAAAGAGGGAGAGAAGGAAAAAAGAAAAAAGGAAAAGAGAAAGAAGAAAAAAAATTAAAGGGAAGGGGGAAGGAAAAAGAAAAGATAAAAGAGCTCCAGCGTGGGCCGGAGTTCACTCGAGGGCCGGCGAGGAGCGGCCGGGCCGGAGCCCCCGCGGAGGCGGCGGAGCGCGGGGCAGCGATGCGGGCGGAGCGGCAAACCGGCCGGAAAATGGACCCGCGGAGAGCGGGAGTGCGCTTCTTTATCTCTGACAACTTGTGTCCTAAAGAAACTATCTTGAAGATAATTGAAATGATTACAATTCATTGCTGCATTACTTTGAATGTAACAGTCAAATAATGAAATCTTCGTAATACAGCAAAAATCTAATTTACATTACACCACCGCTCGAGGTTTTCCTTTTTGCGAGCACGGTTCCCCCCCGACAGCTCACGCACCGCCCCGCGCTCCGCTGCCTTATTCCCATTCTCGGGGCCGTTCCCCTTCGGAGGCTCCAGGTGCGGGGGGGGTCGGGGCATGTCTGCCTGGGGGCCACCCCGGGGTTCTCAACACGGCCACCGTCGCTCTCTCAGCCGGGACAGGGGCTGCCTGGCCCCAAGCCCCGGCCCAGACCCCCCCCCCCCGACCCTTAACCCGAGTCCGAAGCGGACCGGGCTGTGCCCTCCATGCAACGAACCGCTTGTAAAAAAAAAAAAAAAAAAAAAAAAAAAAAGACCATCTGGTAATTGTCTTCCTTTAGATCTTCCCTTAATTATGCTTTTAATTAAAGATGGTTCAAGGCATTGGACCACATGAAGGGCAGTAATTACAAATTACATTACAAACCCAACAGATGTAGCTCTATCTGCTGGGAAAAAGGTACCGGAATAAAATTTGACTAAACTTTCAGATAAATTAATCTGCTGCCTTGAGAACAGAAGCACATTTTTTATTATGCAGACTCTAGCCAGGATTTAAGTTCTCTGTCATGATTGTTTTCATATTTCTTTGACATCTATTGATTTGGAGGCAGCTGCAAGGCTTTGTCACAAGAGAGAAGAGCAGTCACAATATATTAGCTTGATGGCATAACTCGAATATGAGTAGGAAGGATAGAAACATGACAGGGAGCCACGTGACCGAGCGATGGGTCTCCGACAAAATAAAGAAATTAATTTTTAATAGAAAGCTTTAAAAATACTGCAGCCAAGGCAAGGGGAGCAGCAGCACTCCTTCATTACCGATGGCTACAATGCTCACCCACATGCGGGGAGGGGACCCGGGCTGCCGGTCGGATGGAGCCGCGCAGGGAGCAGACAGGGCCATCCCCAGCGTGGGCTCTGCCCCACAGCCAAGCTCATCCACAGCAGTGCCGAGTACACAGCTCACAGCCCTGCTGTGTCCTGCCAAAATCCTGCTCTAAGAGGGCAATGGGAGCCCAGAGAGTTGGAGCAGGTTTTGGTGAGGCAGCAGGATTTCCCCCTGCGGGAAAGGCTGGCTCTTAACATCACTCCTTGGGGTCAGCCTTAGGAGTGAAGATTCATGGGCTGTGTGCTCCACCACATCACGGGGGAGAAATGAAGCTGGGATGTCCCAGCTCCCTGCCCCTTATGGTCATGTAGGCGCGTGGACATACAGACACAAAAGCATACACACAGGCACAGCACCGTGCTGTCCCCAGGACAGCCCTGCAGGCTGTGGCCCAGCTGCTCCCGGCCCCGCAGCACGCACACACTGCGCACAGCCACGCGTTCACACTTTCACACACGCTCTGCTCGTAGTGTCACATCTTTTTCGGTCGGATGTGCGCTAAGCGCTCTGAGGGCCCAATCCACCCTCACACTGAAGCTCCCACGTGCTGCAGCAGCACAGGGCTGCTCTGTGCAGGGACAACATCGGGCAGGAGCCCCTCGACCCTGTGATGCACAACTGCGCAGTGCCAGCAGGTGTTGTTGTGTGCACCCAACAGGGGGGAGCTCACAGCAGACCCAATGCTCCTCTATTTGCTCCCATCTCGGACCTGTGTTTCAGCACTGCTTCCTGCTTTGTAAAAGTGAACCCAGTGTCAAAACTTTCTGAAGTTTTACAGACAGATCCTCTCTATGACTCATCATCACAGGGAGCAAAGGGAGAGGACGTACTCTCTCCAGCACAGCGTATTGCCACGTAGCCACTGCAGTGTGCGTGGTGCTACCCCATTCCTCACCAATGCTGGAGCTGGCCGCAGGCCCATTGAGCAGGGCTCTGTGTAAGGTGTAAGGCTGCAGGCTCAGAGGACTTGCTGCATTTGTGTACACACATACATGGGCATGGCCTCACATGTCTCTGGCTCCCCCAGGAAGATAATTTTTCATTAAGGACAGGCTTACCTGCATGGGATCTTCTGCAACACAAAGGGCTGACTCAACACATGCAGATCTAGTAGGAAACGCAGCAGCAGAGCAGAGTTCTCTCTGTACTGTTTGTGCCCATTCTTCCAATCAAGCTTCACCTATTGTCAGTGAGAGACCGACACTCCCTTCACACCAATGCACCCTGAGGAAATCAGAAATCTACAGGCAATACCCATCACCTGGGGACAATGTATAGATTTGTCACTGTTCTCAGAAGAGTGAGAATCCCAAAATCAATGGCCAGATTGCTCTGATCCATACCTGCAAATGCCTCATCTGTGATAGACGTGGTATTGACAGCTCTTCATTTCACTGACCATCTCTGCCGGGTAATTGCTGTACGGTGCGAGGAGTGCGTGGGGACTCAGAGCCCCAAAACGGAGCTGATGCAAACAGTGCACTAATAGACACTACCGTGCTCATTGCTTTCAGACACAGAGCAGCAGTCCTGAACCGAAGCAAACCCTGAAAACAGCAAAGGTAAAGGGAGGAGAAATCAGCAAGGAAGAACAGGCATGAAGGGGGAAAAGTGTAATGAAGGGAAACCCAATATTGACAGATCACATAGAGCAGAAGGAGATGGGGTAGAAAAAAGCAGCCGAATGCAGACAGAAATATGTCTGGCGGGGGGAAACTGGGAATTTCCATTTGCTGCCAGAACCTATGGATAAAAGGAATGGAATAAAGGGAAGAGCCCCAACGCTGTCTCAAAATCATGATTTCCTGAGCTATTTTCATTACTGTCTGAAAAAAAAAAAAAAAAAAGTATAAATATATATATTATCAAAGCATTATCTGCAGAATGCAATGGGGAAGGGAAAAGATCAGTCTGGAAAGGTCTTGGAGCCATTAATAATTTCCTCTGGCAACAAGGAAATCTGCCCACACCTCCAGCGTTGGGAAGAGCAAACAGGCAGTGAAATCCCCGCCGTGCTCTGCCCCGGAGCCAGGTTCTTAACTTTCTGATAACTTTTATTTCAGTTTCTTACACTTCAGCAAAACGCAGCAGAGCTTGACAAATTCATTTTGCAAGAGAAAGTCTGCTGCAACTTGCTTGCCTTTTGTTTTCAATGTGTGGACGCGGAGGAGTGCATTCCTGGAAAAAAACCCTAAAAAATGATGTTTGCAGCTCTGCCAGGCTCAGGTTGGGGAGCAGTGTTGGGTGCTGCCAACAGCCCATGAGGAGCACCCAATGTGATCTGGGGCTCATGGGCTGCAGCACTCTGTGCCGTGCTGTGCTGTGCCATGGTGTGCTGTGCACTGCTGCTGCAGGTGCCAGCACTTTCCTAAGTAGGTCACATCAGGAACGAGTGCAGATGTCAGAAGATAAGGGTAAAAATCCAAGCAAAAAGTACAGAAACCATCTGATCCCCAAACTCCACACCCCATGAATACTTAAACACCCTCAAATGTTCCTGGGTGAGAAGCGATAGCCGCAGAAGAGCTAAGTGCACTTTTCCTCTAAAGCAGCGACTCAGGCAGTTGCTGGTGGCAGAGGCCAAGAGAAATAAGACCACGTCTGCAAGTTTGAGGAAAGCCTCAGAGTAATTCCGTAAGAACTTCACCTCCAATTTGCAGCTTCTTGTGCTGGAGGGACTGAGAGCAAAAGTTGCAATGTGCATGCAGATGTGAGGCTGCTGGGTAGCAGCAGGACACATCCCGCCCACCTGCATTCTCTGCTGGGCTTCCCTTGCTCTCACTCCTGTACAACACACAGAGGCAGCGTCTGAAGGCCCACATTGTGCTCGCCCGGCACCTTTCCCTTGCCCACAGTCTGTCATTGTGTGCGGTTTTATCGCGATTAAATCCCAGATGAACATACAAGGGAAAAGTTCATCCAAACAGATGGGGAACAATGGGCATCTGAAGGCTGGCGGGCAACAAGTGGTGCTTTCCAAGGGCAGCAAAGTTGGTGCTCAATGTGAGTGATGCCACCAGCAGTGCAGGACCATGCTGGGTTCAGTGTTCGGGTGCAGGAGTGGCCCAGGATGGGATGGGAGAGCAAAAGCTTTATTTGTGGCAGCAAGTGGTACGTTTCTGCTCAAAGTATAAATACTGAATGCTTCTGCTAATGAAATGCTCTCTAATGGCAGCTGACTGAGACTTTGCTTTTCCCCAGGTAGAAGTGCTGGGAACTCAAATAACCAGTAATAGTCTTGCAAATCACAACTACGCTTATAAGCTATAAACTGTGCAAAATGGGCTGGGCGCCTGAGGATTTTCAGACCCACTTGCAGCTCATGCACAAGTTCTTTTTTTTTTTTTTTTTTTTTGTCCACAGCATGAAATGAAGGTAGCAGATGCAGATTGAAATCAGAGAGGCCAAAAAGTCCTGCAGCACCAAAGCCAGCCATGTTCTTCCCATGGGTTTGTTTCCCAGTGTTATCAAAGTGGGTAATGAAAGGAACTCCATGGGCAGATGGCATGATCCAGACTATGAGGGTATCCTCTGCGAGTCCATATAAAGTAGAACACACAGATAATCCATGGCCAAAGGAGTCCTGCAGGCTGCTGCACACACCCCAAGAAGGCCTCGGCAACACTGGGTAAACAATTAACACAAATCTCGAATCACTGCACTGTCACCTTAATAGGCAGTGAAGTCAGCTACGATGGGCGTAATAGGATGAGACAGTTTAATTCTTGTTATGACATTAGCTACAGCCTTGTAAAGCAGCTGAGAACGGCACAGCGAGGGGCTTGCAGTCACTGCGGGCTGCGGGCCTGGACAGAGCAGGAGCAAATGGCACCCAGTCTCTGGCGTCCACTGGGGATGTGTTCCCTCATCACATGTGGTTGGTATGCTGTTAGAAAGGTCGGTTTTGGATAAAGTAGAGCCATTTTTCAGCAATGAGAGCAGCTGTGAGACAGTGCGCTATATCACGTTGTATATCATAAACACACATATCCAGGAGGTGAACTGAACCAATTCTGTTTTCCCAGCATTAAGCTTCAAAAAATTAGAAATCACCCAGGCTTGAACCCCAGACAGGCAGGTAATGAGCCATGACAGCCCGGCTCTGGGATGCGCAGGAACGGGCAGGCTGGGCTGGGTGTCAGCCGCAGGAACGCATCTCAGCCCCAAATCTCCGAGCAATGCTCCAAGTGCCAGCATGTTGCTGAGGGCTGGGGGCCCGGGGTGGCTGCTCCTGAAGTGAGACTGCAGCCTGGCTGGGAAAATAGCCCCAGGCTGGGGAACCGAGCCAGCTGCTGTGGGGATGCTGCCCCACTGGGTGACGGGGAGATGTGTTCACAAATGGGGCTTCCTGTAGGTTGGATATTAAGAATAATTAGGGTGGAGATTAGGAAAAATTCCTCCTCAGAAATAGTGGTAACGCATGGGGGCACAGGCTGCCCAGGGAGGTGGTGGAGTCACTGTGCCTGGAGGTGTTCGAGAACCATAGAGATGCGGCACCAAGGGATGTTGTTAGCAGGCATAATGAGGGTGGGTTGGAGCTGGACTGGATGATCTTAAAGGTCTTCTCCAACCTTAATGATCCTATGGTTCTTCCATATTTTTGATATGTCAGAGTGGTTTTGCCCCAGCTTCATTTTGATTTTGGGCGACTCGTTTTGGAAACAAGGGCAAGCTGCCAAGCTGCCACATCACGAAGCACCTTAATTCTGCATGATGAGGTGGGATAATTTCTGGTTGGAAGCTGGTGCTTGGCCTGCTCCCTGCCCACAGGTTGACTAACACGCAGGGCCTTGCCGGCTGCTACTCTCCCCAAAACTCACCTCCAGCTTCTGGATCTTGCGATGCTAAATCCCTGCAGTGAAAAGGGGATTTCACGCCTTTATATGGAATTACAAACCTGTGTTAAGCCTCAAAAGATGCTTTTATTGGAAGATCTTGACAGCTGCCAGCTTCCCTAAATCCCAAACTATCATTACATGTTTAGTTGCAGACGACGTATTTCTCTGGACCTTCCCTCCTGACCCAACAATAAAGCCAACTTGGTCTGAGATTGAAGATTAATTTATCTCTCCTTGGCAATTATCTCTATTACTGCCTGCAATCCTTCCCAATCTTTCTAAACAACATCCTGCTATTAAAGCCACTTGGCAAGCATTTAAAGCCCAGGATAAGTTAACCATGCACAAATATCCCACTCCGGGAAGGATCCGGCTATAAAAATAAACAGTTTACGTTCCGAAGGGCATGGTTCAGGACGGGTATTCTTCATCTGTGAAGAGAGGTCATCATTGCTGACAATAAAATTATGTAGGACTAGATCCTCCCCCACTGAGCTCAACAGCAAAATCCCTCTTGGTTTCAATGGTGTTTTCTGAGGTCAGCTGCTGGGAAAGTCAACATTCCTCAAAGTTGCTGAAAATCTATAATTGGATATATTAAGAGGGCTTTCAAAGGGATGTCAGCTTTGGAGGCTTAGTGCACACCATGCTGCAGAGGGGATCCCCGCGCATCACTGGACCCGCGCAGCCTCAGTGCTGCTGTGATCTCCCGCAGTGGCTGTGGGGCTGGTGGGGATGAGGAGCTGTGATCCTGCACAGTGGTTAGCAGGGCGTGCAGGATCCTGTCACAGCACATCTCCATGGGAGGGGCATCCTGGCGAACCTCGCTGCACCTCGCATGTCCATGTTTAGTAAAATGAAGCACAGCTCGGTCCTTCGGGGTGTGATGTGAAAGCATCCCCCAAGAGCAGGTTATTAACTCATGGACTGAACTTCAAAGTGTTCTTACACTCCTTTGGAAATGCTCACCAGTGGCTCTTTGGGAGCTGGAAACCTTCTACTTCTCCTTACATGGCCTTTTCCTGGCACACAGGCAGCATTCCCCTTAGGCACTCAGGAAGGAATGGGATGCTTGGTGTGGGCCCAGGGGTGGGGGCACCAAGGGGCACTCCATCCATGCTGCAGTCATACTCCTGGAGAGTTCAGTGTCCTTCTTTTCCCTTTCACTTTGTCAGAGAAAGCTGAAATTCAGCAGAAGCCGTAGAAATCACAACGGAGAGTCGCTGGTTTGCTGTGCTGACTGAGATTTTAAATAAATATTTAAAATAAATAATATTAGAGTGACATTCATTTGTTGTGTGAACAAAACACCACTCCCATCAGAGCAAATCAGAGCAGGTGACTTCTCCAGGTTACCTTCGGCAGCATTCTGTGGGTAGCAGGAGGTGCTTCGCTGTCCTTCCTTGTGCGGTGCTCAATTATTTCCCAATCTATGTGGGGTGGTTGATGAAGAGCTGAGAGCCATTGGAGCTCTCCTGGATGACTCATAGAGGACCTTTAACCCTGGGAAAAGAGGCACAGGTGAGTTTTAGTCCTGGCAGCCTAATATCAATCACATCGGCGTTCTGAGATTCTGCAAAGCCACAGCAATAGCAAGGGAGCAGCCAACCTGGACCAGCGCCAAGCACGGCTCGGGGCCAAGATACCTGCAGAGCCTGGAGGTCAGCACAAATGCCTCGGGCTGGTGCTCACCTGGACAAACAGCAGCTGTCTGTCCCTGTGCAGCACTGGTGGGATGGATGGGGATGATACGGCTCCCTCAGCCAGCTCCCAATTTCCCTCATTACCTGCTCTAAGCTTCTCTCAGAGATAAAAGAGGTTCTTGTGCAAAGCCACTAATTTAGTCCCGGCAAATAGAGAGAATAAGTCTGGATGCAAAAGGCTGGTAGGATTTTGACAAGAGGCATGTCGAGGTTGGGCGACTAGTCTTAATTAGGCCATCTTTGTTTACATTTGATGTTTATCAGCTAATTGGCATGGCAAGGTGTGAGTCACACTGCTTCCCTCTGGCATCAAATCCATTTGCAGGAGGAAAACTGGGAGAACAAATTATCCCAATTATAGGACACCCCACTGTGCTAATTGCCATCCCAGGGAGGCAGAGCCTCGCACCACTTCTGTGCCTGTGCTGCTCCCACCCAGCCCTGAACCCGCAGGGCCTGCACTTGTTGCCCAGTCCCCTGCCACTGCTCTCAGGACAGGGCTGCCTCCTCCATCACCCTTTATTTTTCCCTTTACTTGTTCTGCCTAGGTGAGACCACGTAGATCACAAGAGACACGTCTTCATGCCTCCAGTGTTGTGGCGCTCATCAGGGCAAAGCCTGGAGGTTTGCTGTGATGGGCTGGACCTCATCCTCATTACTGAGGCTGACGGGCAGCATTCAGACCTGCCTGGGCTCTTTCCCCATTCCGCACCTTTAAAAACGCTGTTGGACTGCCAGCAAGCAGCCCTGTGCCCTGCTCTGTCCTCCCCTTCCTCAGCACTTGATTGCTGTGGTTCTGTGCGTACCAGGTGCTGTAAAACTCCACCTTCCTTTCTCTGCCTCCTTCTCTCCCCACCCTCCGGGATGATGCTGTGCCCTCATATCCTTTCAGTCCCTATAGCCTTTCCCCTATACACGAAGAGTCCAATGCGCAGGAATGTTTCTTGGCTGCCCTTGAGTTGAATGATGATCCTGGAGGCTTGGAAAAGCCACAAAGCTCAATGCTCTCTGTCTCCCTGTGTCTCTCTTGTCTTCCCTTCTTAGTAGGGGTAACAGATGGCTGAGGCTTTCACCAACAGTCCCGAACACATTGTCACTCCCAACTGAAAGTGAAATATTCAGTGGCATTTAAATTAAATAGACTCTAATGCTTCAGTAATATTAATTACGGTTTCATTCATCCCTGGCCTAATAAATCAACACATAACGATAGGATGATCCCGTGGCTGGCAGCAAAGCAGGGCTATTCTGCCCTTTGTAAGGTTATGCACACAAAGCCCCCATTCTTACAGGGACATGATGGCCCCTCCAAACATCTGTGCTCAGCACCACTTGAGGAGAAGCCAAAGTGGTAACATTTAAACTTTTCTTGTCCAATTTGTCCACACATCGGGGCTCAATTCAACAAGAACTTTCAGGGAAAATTATATAAAATGTGTTAAGTGGGCGAAAACTTCCCCCTACTCGCTCTGCGGGTGAGCAGATTTATTCCAGCAGCGCTGCCCCCAGCCGTGTGCTTCATACCCGCACCCCAACATCCAGGCCCAGGGCGAGAGGCACAGAGGTGCTACAGGAAAACCTTGCCAAAAAGAGACATTTAGGTGCTTGGGGAGGCCCATGGGCTACAGTTTGTCACGCCATTTTTTTTTTATTTTTATTTTTTTGTGCACGCATACCATGGGGGAAATAGACTCTGCACTTCACCAACAACAGGTTTTTTTCCCCTCACAGCTATACATATGTAAAAGGAGGCTAATAAAACGGCTGAATAAAAGATCACTGCTAGTAAATCTTCCACAGACAAAACCCTCCACTTGTGATGCTTCAAAGCTGCCCAGAGCTACCAGTTTAGCCCAAAAGTCCCAACTCAGTGCCGCTGATTGGAAAATAAAAAGCCCTGTGCATAAAAACTTCACTCCAATTGTTATGCAGTGAATGCAGCGTTTACATATAGCAGCTTTACTTGACCAAGTGACTCCCAAGGACCAGCGGTCACGATGTGGTTTGGCTCCTCTGGGAAGGCACTTCTGGAGGAGGGTTTGTTAGGAATAAAGGAAGTTGGGATGAGAAACCAGTGCCCTGTCTTGTAAGGGCATCACAGAAAGCTGGATCAGTTTTAAAACAAAATGCAAGAGCAAAACAAGCTGCAAAGCTGCAGGGAGAAGCAGTGGGACAGCACTGTTTGGCAGCAGGCTGGGACAGGATGCAGAGGGACTCACTCTGTGCTCCTCTGGGGCGTTCCCCGTGGAACCAGGGGCCGATGGGGCTGGCAGCGCTTTGACTGCCCTACAAACACAGCCATGGGAGCAGTTTTGGCACAGCAGACCCCTGCGAGATGGGGATGGCAGCGTGCCTGACCAGAGGTGCTTTCTTCCCATGCTTTGATGCAGCAAACGGCTGGGTCACACAGCTGATGTAGGTGGGAAGTGGGAAGGGACAGCCAGGGCTGTGCTTCGGGCATGGGGCTGGTGGTGCCTGGCAAGGAGCCGCAGCTGCTGCTCCTCCCGGGGCTTATCCCCTCCCCGTTGGGCTTCACTGCCTCCACCAGCCCACGTTTCAAGCTGCCCCGGGAGCTGGGCTGGCAGGGAGCTGCTGGCGGTCCCTCAGTGTTCCAGCTGGTCTGAGCCCACCACAGCAGCTGAACTGGGAGCGCCCGCTCCTCGGCATGTCCTAGTTCCCATCAGCTGGCCGGGGCCGTTGCAACAGACAGCCGGAGCACATGTTGCTCCAGCCCTGCCGTACCCAGGCCTCCAACTGAGGGGCTTGGGGTAAAAACTGGGGCAGGAGCTGCCTGAGGACATCAGGGTGCTCTTTCTCTGCCATTCACAGAAATCCTAAATGATTCTCTTTCGATTCCTAGTTTGGAATAATATTCAGTGTTTCCAGACTCAAAAATTAGCACCTGTTTGTGCAAACCAACCTTTCGTCCCACCTGTTCCCTGGAAAGTATTCCCTGTGGGTTTCAGGTGGGATTCCACAGGTATCTGCCTGGAGTGAGGCCTCTCACAGGCACTGGAAGCTGCTCCAGCAATCAGAGGATGGATCCTCTCTCTGGGTAGTGTACAGACAAACTTGCTAAAACCATCATTCCCTTCCACCAGGCTACATGAACTCTGTTCTACACCTCCACAGCCTCCCTACAGACAAGCCTCCTCTCCTTGAGGAGACGGAAGACACTCACTCCACCATGTATTTTCAAACCACGAGACTCGTTTGAATGAATAATGTTGTTAAATCCTGGATAAAAGTTACAAAAATCCCCTGTTCTTAATCAAGGAGGTGTTGCTCACTGTTCACAGAAAAGAAGCAAAACACAAAGTTCACCGTTCCCTTTCCAAACAGAGGCTGGCAGACATATTTCAGTAACACAAGAATCTGCATTTTGGGCTGTTAGCACTGGTTATGATTCTCAAAAGAACAATGTGCCACGTTAAGCTACTACTGCCTGTCCTCTGATATAGACCTTATGCAACCTGCTAAGGGCTAACACGAGAAAAAGTTGGAAAGCAATGTGAATATGGCAGAGATTAGCAGAGAACATTTCACTGGATTTATCTCAAGGTACAATTTGTTAACATTTTTTTCTTCATTGTTCAAAACATTCCCTGGTAGTTATTTTTAGTAATGAAATATACGTTTCCTAGTAAGACATTTTGCATTTAATAGCAATAAGAAATAACATTATCTACTTTTTATGATTGAAGATGAAGGAGTCTATTCTAATAGCTTCAGCTGTCAACACAAGGTCCTCTGGTACTACATTTCTTGGCTTCCCTGTTGTAAAAGAACATGCCTATGTAGATATTATTAATTTATCATTGCACAAAACAAAGTTTATGAACACTTAATATTTAATGTACTGTGAATTTAATAATAAAAAATTAAGACTCTACCTTACATCATTTTTTAGCTATCTGATTTTTATTCTTCTCATTAGCTCTTTATGGATCTATTCTGAATCATGGCTTGGGCTTAAAAGCAGTTAGTTGCATAGGCTGAAAGGTAAACACTTCCTCTCTAGCCCAGCTGAATACAGAGGCAACACCATGATGAAATTAAGCACTATGGCATTTCTACTATGCTTGGAACACAGGGACATAAATATAAATACAAACTTGTAGTGCAATTAGAGCAGCCACCTATGCAAACCAAAGACATGGGTCTTCCTGCCTAGTGAAGACAGCAGACAGGAGGGATTTATTTTCTCTCACAAACGTTTGATGCTTTTGCATTACGCTTTGCCAGTTACCGCTTCTCTAAGGACTTCTGTCCATCTGAGCAGCTTTTGCATAAATGGGATTAAGTAAAAAGTAGTTATCTACAGAAAAAAAAAAAAAAAAATTAACAGATCTTCCTTCTCATTGTGATTTTGGTTTCCTCAGCACAGATCTTGTTGTTACCTGCAATCCCTCTGGGTGCTCAAAAATAAAGCAGGCTGGGAGCATCAACATGCCTTTTGGTTCCAGAAGCACTGCCTGGCTCAGTCCCAGCTGAGGACCTGGCTCTATCATGTCTCAGCGCACATATGCTTATGGTATATGATTCTATTCCTGCAGTAGAATTCATTCTAGATTTCAAGTACAGAACATGATTCATACCAATTTCTTTCTTTACATTTGTATTATCTAGCCTAGCTGTTGAGGGTTTAGTCTGAAGAATAATTAATGTTTAGTTGCTAATCTGAATCCCAACAGCTCGTCTCAGACAATGTTCCTTGACAGCAAATCCTGCACCACAGAGACTAAGGGACAAATCAGCAAATGTCAGAAGGCAAGGACTGCATGCAAAAATGCAGCACTTTCACTAGCACATCCCATCCATGCTGCCCTGCTCAGCTGCACCACATCTGTAAAAAAAATCCACACTGCACCAGTAGCATGGCTGTACACAGCAGACACGTACTTAGGAACATGGAATGTCAGGCATGTACTTAACTGGACGTTTGTGTATGCAAATATCCAACTTGCACAGCCAACATGCGCGTGCCTTTCAGGGTTTGCATGTTCCATGTCCCAAAGTAGAAGAGTTGGAACAAAAACAGAAAAGTAGCAGAGAAACCTCCATCTTGTTAAAAACCTGGCACCCATCTCGCTTTCTTTCTACATGAGACAGAAGGCAAGTGTTCTCCAACAAAAGATAAATAATGAATATCAGAGCTGGAATATTAATATATCTGAGTATGGGAAAGAAGCTAGATGAGCCAAAAAGGGAAAACCAACAGCAGAGCTCATGTTGTCCTCATGATCAACCCAAGCAGAGCATGCTAATAGGGATGTCCCTGGAGAAGAAAGTGCATGGGGAAAGAAAGGAGAAGTGACACTAGCCAAGAAAAGGAAACTTAGAAATCTACCAGGAAAGGATTTGAAGTAGAAAAAACAAGTCATTAGGAATGGAAGAAAAAAGGAAAAACAGGGTCTAAAAATCACTGCATGTCCTTCGGTCCACTGTGAAAGGAAGGAGAGGAAGACTTGTGTCTTCCATTGAGAATTGAGTTTGATGCACTGGTCAGTGAACGACAGCTGAAGCTGACCTTCAGCCAACTCCCCACCAGGACAGCATCCTGGACAGTAGGGCAGAGAGAGCAAGAGGAGGAAGGGGAGACCTTCTGGACTTTGACATTTCTGAAGTACCATGTCTGGGATCTGTCCTGTTTCCTTTTTGTGTGTGTGCCTAGAAACAGCCAGAATTGAGCACCTGAATGCAGTAGTTCCAGAGGTGCTTTTGCGGGACAGTGGGTGGTAGATGTTGGCACAGCACCCACAGTTACTTCAGGCCAGACGAAATCAGGAACTATACCCCTGCCCATAGTGCTGGGGGTGGTCACAGGGTGGTACATCCTACCTGCCATTCCTGCTGGCCCAGAAGTACCTTGCTGCTCCAGCATCTCAACAGCAGCACAGCAGCTACCAGAGGAAAATGATGCCAGGGAATAAATGGACTCAGTGGCAACGCGACACTATGGTGGCTGTCATCACCTAGGATGTCATAAACCATCC
Source organism: Callipepla californica brunnescens (assembly GCA_023055505.1). NCBI lineage: Eukaryota > Metazoa > Chordata > Aves > Galliformes > Odontophoridae > Callipepla > Callipepla californica. Next base: position 1,030,660 of record JALIRH010000004.1, read on the forward strand.
ACCACTGTATCACACCACTGGTCCTTGCTCCGTTCCTCACTGTTACTCTGCATGGCTCCTGTGCAGCCCTGCCAGGGAAACATCCTCACAGGTCAGGGCTGGTGTGAAAAGGGGTTTTCTTCTCACTGTCTGCATGCTGCAAAAGAAAATTATTCTGTTCCTCCACTCTTCAGGCAACAGGACAGCCCCTTGCAAACCTGTCAGTGACCTTTCTGTTACAGGTGGCTCTCTGTACAACACCTAGGGGACAGAGTTGCAAAATGCCACCAGGTACAAACCTCTAGGAGAGTAAACAGCTCCATCAAATATGAAGAATGGTACCTTGGCTTTTTAAAAATCAAAACAAAATAAACACTCATTAAAATAAATAAGAGTATTGTTTTGCTTCTATTTTTTTTCCTCACGCTCTACTGTTCTTGGAGACTAGGTCTGTTGCAGTAAATGACTACACTGCTTGAAAACAGAGCTACATCAGGCTCCAGAGCCTTCCTGCTGACGCTTAGATCAGGGTTGATCAGCCACATGGATTGCTCTGAGTGTGGCTAGCCATCCCTCTGTCCCTAGCTTGATGCTTTACTGCTTCACAGCCCTCTGTGAACACATGAGTATCTCACCTCCCTCCCAGGCAATAAACATTCTACCTCAGATACAAGAGAACACACAAAACCTTGAGGTAAGGACTAAAGACTGAAGGTCAAGTGTCCTAAGCAAGTGTCTGTTCCTTGAAATCATTGTGATTCAAGTGCTGCCATATGAAATTTTGGAATACATGTGCGTAACTGCTTCCTGCAGGCGTCTTTTAAAAATAAAGCTGAATCCTTTAATTGTAAGGTTGGTGAGAGCTGCAGAGGGTTTGTGTAATGCATGTACATATTTAGTGAGGGGTAATGAACCCTTCTTCACCTCCCATCCAACGAAGCATTAGCACCACCAGTTGGTCATCAAGCCTGAATAACACTCAGTCCAAAGTGCAGCAACAACAGCACAAGAGCTTTGCTTGGGCTCTCAAGAGCAACACGTTGTGTCATCCGGATGTACTGCTTAGTTGACCTGAAGTTGAGGCAAGTCACGTTAAAATTGAGTAGGTACATTTTTTCCTGGGTTTGTTGACTGCACACCCCTGCATTCCAGCTTGAAATTTAAAATACCAGTTAAAGAATCAGGAAACTTTGAAGGACCTATCTGCTTTTTCCTACTATTACAGATTGAATAAACAGAAAGTGTTTTCCTTTTTCCTGGTTCTCTGCCTCCACTTCTCTTCCCCTTTGCTTGCTCATGGACAGATGTACAGGCATTTCACAGTACTTGCAGAGATTTCAAGTTTCATTCTTACCTGTGTTAAAACTCCTGGCTTGCCTAGGGATTGTGCATGGAATACTTTTACATCTGCTTTACACGTCTTTTTGGTTGTGACTGCAATCCAAGGAAGTCATAAAGGAGAATCAGGATCACCACATACACAGTGTTGCAACCATCACTCCATGGGGTTAACTGGGCTAGCTAAGATGGAAAATAGGGTGGCAATCAACACTCGGCAAGGAATGATACCTCCTAATAAACAAAACAGATGGCCATTTCAGTGCTTACAAAGGAGGAAGACTCTATAAATGTGTCCATGTGTAGGCCCCCAAAAACTGACATCACTATCCAGCCCATGGCACCAGGTGGATCAGTGCATGGCAGTGCTCTGCTACATCTCACCTGGTTCCTTTCAGCTCTTGTTCCTGCTGTCCTCCTCGCTTGGGATGGTGCCTGGTGGTGGTGGCTGAGGTGGTACAGGCTAACACATTATGGCAGGGTTGTCAATCTCAGAACCAGCACGTCCAACAAAAGGCAATGCCCTGGACATTTTGAGTTGTTAATATTTTTATATCCTGTTTTCAGGGGGGTGCAGGAATCCTAGTGATGTTCCACCAACAGAGGCAAGATGTTGCTCCTGCCACCCCAGGATGCTACCATCACTTTGAAGGACCCCTGAAGGACAAAAGCCTCAGTGGGCAAGGCAGGTGAGAGAAGGAAAAAAGGACAAAGAACCTGCTTTTCTTATCAGAAAAGTTCTGATACTCTTTGTGGCACACCTGCTGCTTGCTTTATGAAATACTCTCCACGGTCACGCTTGATACACTTGTACAAATAAATATACCACAAAACCTTTTTTGTTTCCTCTTTGAATTTCCTTTCACATTCCCTTCTTCCTCAGTTGAAACAAGTTTTGATTCTGCAATATTCCCATGAAAACACACGTTATAGTTCAACAAAAAACATCTGTGATGCCTTCACCTTGTAAGATACTGTCAAGAGTCAATATGTATAGCAAAATACTACTGTTCTCAGGATAACTTTGTGTCTGATGCTGGCACAAAATCTTCCCAAAGCAAGGAGCTTGCTCATGGGAGCAACACCAGAGCTCCTCACCTGCTCAAGCACTGGCAGCATCCTAGCCCTGCCTCTGCAGTAGGCATGGGGTTTGTAAAGATTTTCTTTCAAGAGCTTACTAAAATTGAAAAATTATGCAGCCCATTGCCAAGTTGTTTCTCCCAGGTTGTACAGTGCTCAGATAGCATATCATTTCCATACCCGAGCTTTTGGCCACGCAGACTGTTCCTGTGAAGAGGCTGGGCAATCTTCAGTGCCGTGCCGTGCTCAGAAGTGTCTCTCAGACTGTAAATATTATATGCTGCTGCAAGAACATTTGAATGGTAATACTCAAGCAATTACTTTCCTTTCAAGATCATTAAACACAAATCTGACTTGTATTTTAATAGGACTGCCAATGTATTTAATGGGGGGCAGTAAAGGGTAGTTTTTTTCTAATGGATGAATGTTTATATTATTATCCACTCTGAGAGAGCACATTAGGAGGAGACTGGATAATGCTCATGTGTTTTGCCTCAGTCCTTTTTGCCCGGTATTCAATTTTTTCTCAGTTTTGCATCTTAGAATCTTATGGCAAAATTGCATCCACAATAAAATCCACCACCGCACTCCACTTATTAGACACAAAAAGTCATAGAGAAGCTTTTTTTACCTGCTAAGTTCAGGAAAGGTTTTGCACGTACTTCAGAGCAAGTGGAGCTCTGTACTGCATGATGCTCCTACCTGTACTCAGCATCCAGGATGGAAAAACACATTTCTGTGAGGTCAGTGCTTCCTTGTCAGTGTGCATTCGTCCATGGAGGTTTGCTGGTTGAACCTGCATCCAATGAGCCACCTGTATGCTCACTACAATGTTTTGTGTGCTAAACTTGATGTTTCCCTGGGAGGTAGTCATGGGCAGAAGTTACTACAAGGGTACCAAGCAGAATTTGGTAGAGTTTATAGGTCTGCATTGTAAGTGTTGTGATAAAGAACATCAGAAAAGTGGCTCCAAATCCAGAGCTCATTAAAGGAAGCCCAAGAGTTACAGGACAAAGCGAGGAAGAAGGCTTTACATAGCCCTCCATTCCAGTGAATGGCAGCAATGTCCAACCAGGAACAACTACAGAACTACATTTATAACCAGGACTTATCACAGTAATAAATGGAATGATAACAGTAGGAGCTTTGAACTGTTTCCGTGAGTTGCAAGCAGTAATAATGCAGATGAGCACTGTCAACAAACTGCCTCACCTGAGGGCTGGAGAAATCCCATTGCATCAACATACCTCACTTCATCATCAGTGCAGAGTGGCTCTGCTGCATCAGCCCCTCATACGCTTGCCAAGAAGAGCTTCTCCAGGGCTTTTTTCAGTGAAGCCCACACCTGCGAGGGCAGCCAAACACATAGAGCACCATATACAGAAAATAGAAGACTCTCAGAGACATGTATGAATCCAGAACCATACTGCTCACCTCTCTCCCCAGAGAGGTACTACAGACTCATGGCTGCTGCATTTGGGACTATTATTATAGAAAGCTGTTGGCAGTTTCTGGGTTAAGGATGGTTATCTGGAACTCATGGATAATTTAGTCCCCTTGGCTTGCAGAAATAGTTTGATATACTCTTTAAATAAGTGTATGAAGAGATTGATGTACGTTGTTTGTGGGTTCAGATGTTCTGAAAAGTGACATTTCTGTATGGCAAAGAATAAGGCTTAAAAGGGGATATTATTTATAAAAGCACCAGCATGCACAAGCAGTGTTTATTTACCATTTAAATGCCTCATTTCTGTTCTGGCTGTCTGTGCTATAATTTGCACAGGCACTTAAACTTGAGTATAAATAAATGCACAGAAGTAGCGTTTAAGCAGAGTTAAGACGAGGAAATCAAGCACTAAAAGATGGAGGTCGCTCCCGCGCCGCCAGTTCAGCCATCTTACCACCTCTGGCTTCTGCTGAGGTCTCCTTTAGCAGCAAGCATGAAGCCGTCCATGCTTGAAGGGCTTGCTCAGGCTGCCAGGCTGAAAAAGTGGCTGTGGATTAGATAGCCAAGCACTGGATGGCATTTCAACCCTACACATGGGAAATGTGCAGGAAGGCTGCAATGAGACACCTCAGGCAGCTTGCCAAGAAACTCAGGTTGGGAACGCCTTCCTCACCTCAGCTTTGGGCAGAAGTGGGACCTGCTCCAGCAAAGGACAGAAAGACACCCAACCCTTATGTTCATGTGTCTATCAGATGGGTTGGAGAAGTTGCATCTTTTCCTCTCGTTACAGCAAACCTCTCTCTTGAGCTCATGAGAACAGGCAGTAGGATGAGAAAAGGGTGCAAGGACAGGTTATGCCACTTACTTACCACATTCATTCTGGGTTGGCCAATAGGGAAAGTGCCCTCCCTAATGAGTCTTCCTCCACCACTCTGGCACGGATGACTTGTGCAGCAGAGCCATGCTACCTCCTGGCTTTGGCAAACACAGGCCACTGGCAACATCCTGCAGGGACAGTGGCAGCAAGCTGCTAGGCAGGAGGAGCCCTTCACACCCCTCATGGAAAACACTGCCTCTCCGGAGAGTCCTGTGAAGCACTGACAGATGGAATGAGCATGGAGCTGAGTGTGCACCAACATCTGGCAGGGAAACTTCAGACCTTTAGTCTCATATGATGTTTCTACACTCAGGGGAAGCCACGTTTGGAAAATTCCATCTTCTCTGCTTCTGCTTTGATCGCGTCAAAGAGCAAAGCCCAAAGTGAACCATGCTGATGTGGAGAGGAGATGCTGTTCAGGGTCTGCCTTGGAACAAAAAGTGTGGACCACAAAGTATCAGTGCTGTTCACCTCACTGGGACTCCTTGATGAAGAGGCATGCTTTTCTTCCTTAGATCAGGCTTTTCTGCTAACAACAGTACAGTATTATTTAAAATACATATTGTCACTGCAAAAGCATTGTCTTGCATCTCGCTTCACAGCAGGGTATTCTAACAACATACAACTGTCTGTTTTGCAACTGTGAGGCCATACCTTTTCCTGCATGGAGTGAAGTGGCATGAAGCAGCATGTGGGCAACATGCAGGGTTACAGCAGGCAGCAGCGATGAGCTCCCTGCTGCTGCATGGAAAGCTGCATCCCACACAGCACTGGCATGAAAGTGCAAAGCTCCCAGGCCTCTCTTGTCCCTGGTTCTGCCCATGAACAGCTGTGTGTGACACTCCTTGGCCAGCTACTGCTAGGTGCCACAACTGGTAGGTATTTGAGAGGGGAAGATAAATTCATCTTTAATGTTCAGTGGGAAATATCAGGTTATTATTCCTCCCTTGCTTCCCTAACAGCCTTCAAACTTTGCCCACAGCAGTGTGTTTGCTCCCAGTCAAATTTTGATTTACTGACAGTGAGCTTTGGGAACAGCCCCCGTCATTACTGACAGCCATGGTAAGTAGCCTATTGACTTCAGTAGGTGGCAAATTTCACCCCTTCTATGCGCATGTGTGTATATGAGTGCCTTTTGAAAAGCACTAGGCATACATTAATGCTAATAACTAAGACTGCTATTCCTTTGCCTGCGTCTGATAGGCAGCAGGCAGAGAGTGAACTGCTCTATGTATCAATTAAATGAAAAATAAATAATAGGGAGAAAGTAATATCTTTAACAGTGTATTCACTGGCACATACATATTTATTAGATTGCAAATGTAATGCTGCTCATATTGTTTATGTTCATCACGAAGCCCTTGAGTCATTTATGGTATCATGGTTTAAATTATGAAAGTCAGATGCAGTAGCATGGCCATATTCCTCAAAGCAGGCTTGCTGAGAAAGCTCTGCTTTTTATTTTTGATTTCATTCACACAATTGATCCACTATTGGTGTGAATCTTGCATGGAACAGCATTCCAATCTAAGAGAATAAAATCAATTTCTAGACTTCTTTCAGATTGCCACATCCCATCTTTAAAAACAAGCCAAGTGGAGGCAGGGTTTGTTTAATGAAGGTGTAATGTGTGGGTGAATCAGGAAGCACAGCAAAAGCGCCTGCAATTTGTAGGGTATATCAGTAGCAAGGAGACTGTCTCTTAAAACATGGTTAAATATGTAAACTCTGCCTAGGGAAAAATATTTATTTACCTAGATTGACAGCGATCGGGGTAAAAAGCACTCAAGATAAGTGGCTCTTTAGCCAACTTTAATTTGTTGATGGATGGATTGATGGGAGGATGGTCAAAGAAATGACAACATAACTCTCTGTAATGGAGATATCCTGTCTGCTGGAGTTTGTAGTACCATTTCGTCTAATTATTTGTGATCCATCTATGAGCAAACTTTGCTCCCAGTGAGACAAGTTGTCATTCCTTTTCTTTAAATGGAAATATGAGGAAGTAGAATCAAGAATAATTAGAACAGAGGATGCTTATGTTTTCTGCAGTCAAAAATACATACAAAATCATGCCTAGTGCTTAAAGATAGTTTACAATATTAATTAAAATAGTTGTACATTCTATTATGCAGTTTGTATGAGAACAGATGGCTTAATTTCACAAATTAAGCCTTGTCTTTTCACAGTGTTTCAACAAAATAAGGGCAAATGAACGTTGTTATTACACATGATCTCATGTTCAAACCTTGTAGCATTGGTACAGGCTATGCTTTTCTTGTGCAAGTTAGTGGGAAAGCAAGAAAATCAATCAAAGGTGAATGCTTGCAAAGCATCCTGAGAAACCACAGAAATATTCTCCCGCTATTACTGCATGCACTGCAAAAGCAAAACCTGCCAATCAAGCAGCACAAACTGATGTCTCAGGTTTTCTGATCTAGCTGAAAAACACTTGCTCCAGGACTAGCAATAGCAGAGCAAATACCAGTAGCTGCTGCCCCAGTCAGAGGGGCACTGGCCCCACAGCATAACCAAGGGCAGCCAGGAGGCTGCTCCAAGTTGACACAGCCAATTCTAACATTTGTTTTCCAGGGATGGGGAGCCTGCAACGCCTGAAAACGCAGTTCTCCCTTAGCTTCCCAAGATCTGAGCCATCCAAGAATAGGGCTGGTAACTGGGAGCCGTCAGCTCCTTTGAGTGCAACATGGTGGGGTAACTGCAGGCATAACCCTACCCAATGTGCTGCTGCATGCTTTGGATCAGCCTCAGCTACACAATAAGCACATATGTTGCCACAGGAAATTTAATGTGGAAAGAAACTAGCCTAGATTGTAGTTTATAGTTCTTTTCAGCAGGACTGCGTGAAGCTAATGACACAGAAGGCCATTTGGGTTGAATAGTGAAACTGAAAGATTCAGCACCTGCTTTTATGCTTCACAAGTTACTAAAATACCTCTTCCTTTCTAAAATGCAACACAAATGACAACACAAAAAAAAAAAAAAAAAAAAAAAAAAAAAGAAAAAGAAAAAGAAAAAGAAAAAAAACCTCCACAATGTCATTGTCAAGGTTATTAAGGCAGGATTCATCAGTGCACTGAAAAATGAAAAAATGATATGAGAAACAGAAAACGTCTTTATCCCATTTCTAAGCTCTTGGCACATCCTTATCTGTGTCATTTCATCGCACTCCTGTTCTTGCCACATACAAAAGGGGATGGTGATAGGTTTTAGACAAGAGAGATGAAAATGATCCTGAGCATGGAAGAGTTTCCATGTGAGAAGAAACCAAGGAGTATCTATTTATCCTGAAAAAGACTCCCAAAGGAAGAAACATGGCAGAGGTGTGGAGAAGACAAATGAAGACATGAAGTACTTCAGCAGACAGATGAGAGGAGTTTAGAAAGAAAATGCCCAACTCAGCTGGAATCTAACATTTTTGGGGCCAGTGTGCAGCATGTCCTCATCCCCAGCCCACATCATCTCAGACAGTAGGTATGGGCAGGAATGTGGTGCCACCTCACCAGGGGAGCCCCCAGGGCAGCTGCCAGAATCTCAATGGTGCCTTTATGTCATGGACACAGTGTACACAATTCAAACATTGCGTTTACTCTCCAGCATCTACCCTCACCACTCTTCAAATCAAGCAAAAAGCCCTGACTCGAGCAAAAAAATTACCAGTGGAAAAGGAGCATTGCCAGAGACCATGAACCCCTGTAGAGATTTTACTTTTGCTATTGATTTTATGCGTGAGATGCTTAGCGACTCTGATAATATCTGACAGGAGAAGAAGCCAGAGAGAGAATAGAAAGGTTAATACAGTAACAATGTCATCAGGAAAACTGGTAGAATTTTCAGAAATTGTAGCTTTAAATCTGACTGAAATACCTCATTGTTTGGGAAGCTGACAAGTGTTTTGACAAAATCATCCTCCTCCCACTGAGGAATTTTAATTTTTTATTGTTATTTTTGCAAGACAAAATGGGATATAATAGATAGCTGTAAATGCTTCAGAAAGAGAAAAATGGAAATAGCAGAAATCTAAGTGGTTAACTGAGGTCTTCACAGTGAAAGTACTTCTATTTCCCATTGTGCTAATAGCATGCTCGTAACTTTGGCAGCATTGGTATTAGTGTGTTAAAAAACCTCATTCCAAAAATAGTTTCTGAATAAAGAGGTCTCCGAATAACAGCACTGCTCCTCTGGGACAGCACAAACCAGAAGGCAAGGGGATGGGCACAGTGCAGCCTCTGCTTCTCTGGGACTTTGGAAGACGTGCAGCCAGACCTGCCCTCCCCAACGAGCCCTGCCAAGAGAGGCTGCCCTTACAACGCATTTACCCACCCAAAATAAAATTGGGAGGGAGCCAAATGCGCTCTAGAAGAATGTTCCTTCCAAGGGTAAATCACTTTTAAAAATGAATAAACAGCTGAAAACCTGGCCAGTGTTTGGGTAGCCCCTCAGTTCGGCGGCCATTCTGGCCCAGCGGGTAGGATGCTCTGCACTGAGTAAGGATTTGAATGTGGTGACGCTTTGGCTGCCCAGGGAGGTGGTGGAGTCACTGCCCCTGGAAATGTTCAAGAATTCAAAGATGTGGCAGTGGGGGACATGGTCCAGTAGGAATGTTGGGGAATGGGTTGATGGTTGGATGAGATGATCTTAGTGGTCCTTCCCATCTTAATGATTCTACAATTCTATGAATTCATGTCTGTTGCTTCCTGGTAAACGCTCTTTATCAAGGGTCTTCAACACAAAGCATGATAAGCTGATACCTGACAAAAGTGTAGATCTACACAGCTCTGAAGTCTGAGCACGAGCGCAGCGTTTGTGGCTCCAGCTGGGTAATGTCAGGACCTCACAAGAGGCAAGGCAGGTTTGAGCATTTGCCCTTCTGGTCATACCATTCCCCACCATGCATTGTCTAGAGACCATGGACCTCACACCAGGTCTTACACTCATGGTCTGGCCCTGAAAAACAAGGAGGTAACAGGTCTGACCTGCGCTGAACTAGGTCTGCACTAAGACTTTCCCCAGATGTCCAGGTCTCAAGCATTTGAACAAAGCATTAGAAGCACTTATTCATTAAAATATAGTCCTTACTATACAATTACTTGAGCATTGCATATCAAGAGACTAAAATGTCTTTCACATTTAGTTCAGCAAGACTTCCCCCTGTAACTGTAACCCACTCTATTAGGGAATGCACTATAGCTATTACAGAGTTAGAGAGCCAAAAAATACACATTTGAAGTGACTGTGCGAAAAAAGTGAATGGGGGTGAAATATAATTAGCTGAGGCAAGGACAAGTAGGTAAGTCTTCACAGTCATAATTTATGTGGGATATTGTTATAGTTATTACCATGCAATTTAACAGGAATACACCAGAGCAATTTTCGTATCTTAAAACATGCAGGAGCACTCACATATGTATGAGAAAAGTCTCAGAACTCAAATCGTCCAAAATAATCAAGAAAGTTATTATCATAAACAGCACAATTAACACAGGGATCACAAGGGATCAGTCTCCAGTGCTGATAATCTTAAGAGAAAGCAAAAGCATTATTAAAACTTCTGTGTAGAAATGGGAGCTACATTCACATCTTTGTGCACATCACCAGCAGTCTCCAGACTATATGTTCCTCCTTTACTATCCTTTGTGAGTTCCAGAAGCAACAAAATTAATAGGTTTGAGATCTTATAGGTGACCAGAGGATACATATGGTGCTGAGAAACACTTGGATTGACTTTACCATTTAATCTTTTTTGAAGCAGGGAAGAAGATTTCCAGTTAACACAGCTGAGAAAGAGAAGGTATGGAAACAATGGGCAACTTCCTGGAGTTTCAAATCTGTAAAAAGAAAAATGCTGATTTATCAGGGTTTGTACTGCCATCCACAATTCATAGGCTTCTTTCTAATGTCGCTGTCAATATAGTATTGCTCTCATCAGCTGTATAAATTATTTCAACCAGTAACGTGGAACACACTGCCACCATTTCAACAAAAGGAGACGTTCATCTTTTTAATTCTCACTTAAATTGCTGAAGATTATCCACTGTCCATTCAGCAATATCCAAATATAAGCTGTTCTAACCATATGTTAAAATACAGTCACCACTAACACTCAGAACCATCTGAAAAAAATCTCTCTCCCACACCAGTCAAGTTTCTACCTCCTTCGGAAGTCTTTTTTTCTCTTCAGTCCTTGTACTCATGTTTGCCCAGTGTGCTTTCAACTTAGTACGCAGCAGGACCTCGTAGCTGCCTACCTGAGGTGAGTAGTTTGTGTATGCATGTATATACACAATACATATGGCTTAGAAAAAATAGTCTTTTAGGGGAGCATGGGAATACGCTGCAAATTCTCCTGAGGTTTTAGTGTTGTCTTTAAAAATCTGTTTCTCATGTATAAAAATGCTGTCTCAGATCTAAATCTAAATTGAGCACTTCAGATTGAAGTTGAAAAGTATTGCAGTTGTCAGTGCCATTTCTGGCATTTCCAGATCACAAAATCATTATCTATCTCAAATAAGAACAAATATCCAGATAATGCATGTTAGTGGTTTTGTAATTTCCATGTTGAGCCCAGAGATGAGTTTGGATCCTCTCAGAGTTAGGGCAGCGAGCCTTGTTACTCCAAATCTGCCTTCCCAGCAAATGACTCTCCACAGTTATAAGAACCAACAAATCCTCTATGAATTAAGGCTTACGCATGTTTGTTTAGACCCCTATTATACGTGCATCAGACAAGGAGAGCCCATTATATTATTCTAGGATTTTGCTTTTTTTTTTTTTTTCTCATTTTATCTAATACCGTGCCAGCCCATGTCTGTAAAAGTCTTCTTCCCCATTTGCTGAATCATGCCTGGAATCCATATTAGAAGTCAAGTGTGAAGAAAAAAAAAAGAGGGGAAGATGCGCTACCGGCAGCTGTTGTTGCCAATGCCCTTTCTTTTCCAGAAATAGAAGTCATACAAAAACTTGCTAGGCCTCTAGTCCTCACTATCAGCATTACCTCCCTTCAGATCTGTAAAAGTGCAAATCTTTTCCTTGCAACAGCATTATCCTATCTGCAAGGGTTTGGAAATACGCTTTCTGTCCTTCCCGTAGCTTACAACGCAATGTGCTGATCCTACATGCCCATGGTTTAGCATGTCCTGTCTTTAGCATCAGGACCTATGTAACTCTAAAAATGAGCAGAAGAAGAGCAAAGCTTGATGTTTTCTGGAACGTTTGCTCTGCTCTAACCCAGGCACCAAGTGACAGAGAAAGGGAAGAGCTACTGAGGGCTTTTCAGAGGCAGATGTTACAAATACACAGCCACTGCAGAAGGTTGTATAAGCCAGTATTAATATGAACACGTCAGAGTATTCTTACACAACCTCAAGTCAATAATTAGACTGCTAATTGGTGAGACACTTACTCTTGTCTCAGTAAGAGCCTTGAACCCAGTTTTTAATAATTGTGCAACACTCCTTGAATGGAAAGCAAGACAGGTAAGCACAATCCCATTCAAAAGATCTACTGTTTGTTTTGTAGATAAAAATAAATAAATACAGAGCTAGATACTTTTTGTAGCAGCATCTCTAATGCTTAATATAGGTATTGTTCTAGCTTCTGGATCAAATCTAATTTTATTCCTTTTTCACAGACCACCAGCTCCATAACCTTATCTTCTTTCATCACTGTGAGGCACCAACACACTTCTCTGCATCTCCCAGTACACCCCCAGACAGGCAGCTGAAGCCAGCACTTAGTGGCACTATTTCCTTCCCTTGTTAGCAAGGCAATAAGCAAATTCTCAGGTAATCGGGTTTCAGGAGCCACATGCTCCTGTTTCTAGCTGAACAGAACTAACTTCATCACACTTGCTGATGAAGAACTATCACCATGTATTAAAGAATCATAGAATCTTAGGGGTTGGAAAGGAGCTCTGGAGATCATCTAGTTCAACAATCTGCTATTACTTTTGTAAATAGCTCTAATTTCCATACTGTGGTTCACTGATCACTTGACATCCTTGAAAACCCAGTCCTCACATGACCTTGGAAAATACTAAACTGCAACGTAAATATGAAGCTGTCAGTTTAGTACAACATGCTGAACAGTTCCAGAAGTGGTGGTTGTTTTCTCCTCCTCACCAAAAATGAAGCAAAAGGCAGATTCTCATGCTCTTTATCCTATAAATCTCCTTGTCAGCAAATGTTGTGGATTTAGCAAGTTTAAATATATTTAAGGGGAGACTGGACAACATCTTGAAAGAGCTATATTGAATGCATTTATACAAGCTGTATTAGATTCAGGGGACTGCTTGAATCAAAACCAGTCTGCAGTAGGAAAGCAATGTCATATGGAAACACCATATATGCATAACCTGTTCTTACTCTACCCCAGGCACTTGGTATGGCCACTGCTGGAGACAGGAAGCTGAAATATTCCTTGCTCTAAGTCCTTGTAGCTGTTCTCACGTCCCAGTTAAGTCAAACTAAAAATTTTTTTGGCTTCACATGGGCACAAAGCACATGCTTAACTGTCCAATTTTTTTAGTGTTTTTACTGGTCTTTCATACTTCAGTTACCTCTTACATCTATACCTACAAAACATCAAATTTGTAGTGATACATAAATTCTTACTCTCCTGTGTCTTGGCTGGATTACATCTTCAGACAACACCAAGGTGGGATGGACTCACCTCTACTTCCACAATACACCTGAGAAGGCAGTGACATATCCAGAGCAATTTCTCCACCTTGCTGCTCTTTTCATGTACAACTCATCACACCTTTTTCGTTTTATTACTTACAATATTTTTTTGTGTTTTTTTTACTTCTCACTTCTACGAAGTTATATAAGGTGATTAATGCTCTGACTGTGCAAAGGCTTCACATGATTTGCAAAAAAATAATTAGAGAAGAAAGAAACCGCCCTTAGAAAAAAACGTGCGACTAGCTGGAAAAATACATCTTGGGCGTGGGAATGTTTGCACAATACTTTGGGGGAAACAAATGTAGTGATTTTGTTCTCCTGTGACCTCTTAATTATCAGAAACAAACAACAAAAAAATTCATTAAGGAATGCTGGCCAGTACATTCACCTGAATTAAACTTCTCCAAACTTTTGACCAGACAGGGAAGTCCTTCCCCATAGCTTCTGCATTTGTCAGAGGGTTTGGTTCAGTTTCAGTGGACAAATCATCAGTCTGGCATCTCCACACCCAGGTGGGAGTGAAATAAGGACCAGCCTCTGCCAAAATAATAACAATATTAAACAGAGATCTGTTAACTAGTCCTTGCGCACAGCCACTTCCTCCTTCAGAGAAAGAGGAAACCAAGGGGAGAGTTTCAGAAAACAAAAGCAACATAACAAAACTTATTGGCACTTACAACTGCCACCTTTCAGCAGGGCTTTCCTACTTAAGTAGCACAGATCTAAGACCATATAACTTGGTACAGACTTCAAAGACATTTTGCCCCTTTCCATGGGATTTGGAACAGTGGTAGTTTGGGGCAGTGAGGCCATGCAACACTCACTGTTCAAAGAGCTGGCCTAAGTTCTGAGTGTAATCATAAGGAATTACTCGACTCAATGCATTATGTGAATCTGAAATAAGACTGACACCACAGAGCTCTAACTTCACTTGTTTGAAAAGGAATCCTCCTAGAAATGTTTTCAGTAAATGTCTAAGATTACTAGAGATCTCAGAAAGGAACATATTCCTGTAAATTTTCCCACTAATTTTCAAGATGTAAAGCTTATAGCTTGATTTATGTAGTACCTATTTGCAGGACAGGGGAGATCACTAAAACTGCATTGGTTTACATAGTACCGAGCAACTTGTCACATCTGATAAGAATTATGGACCACAGTCCCACATGGATACAACTGTTTCATGCTAAGAAATCATTTCAACCTAACTTTTTGATAGAAACACTCTAAGAAGTCAGCTTCAAATTAGGTCTATCTGCTTTTCCATCCCAGAAGTACTTATCTCTGTACTTTTATTTTTTTTTAATGTTTTTTAATTATTATTAATTTTTGCACATCAGCTCCATTTATTTCCATCGGTCACATCAAGAAGTTTATACACTTCCACGATAACTAAAGCCCATTTCCCAGCTATACTTTTCTTCTCAATGGGGAGTTGCTGGCCAAGAGCTCACAAGTGAGCACTGCACTGTTCCCAAGATAAATGGAGGTGTCTTCACTGACCACACAGAAATCCAGATGTCAGAGGGATGTAAAGGGTAAGGGCTGGTGATGCAGACACAATTAGCACGCACATTGCACCTGCAGACTTGCAGCAGTTATTAACATTGCTTAGGAAAAAAGGGTCATAAACAGAGATGTCAGACTCTGAGGCTCCTTAGAAAATTATGCTGTCAGCAAAAGGCCAGGCAGACCCCTGAGATGGGAGTGCATGCCAGGAGGTTCCTTTTGCTGGGAACGCAGAGTTTTCCCCTTAGGGACTAGGGGTTGGCAGCTGCACACCTGCCTCCCTCTGCAGCTTTCCGAGTGCCTCCCCAGATGGGAGTGTTTGCTGGAGATGGCCCATGCTGCTCTGAGAAGCTCCCCAAGCCCTGTGGCTGCTGTCAGGCAAAGGAATAGCAAGTGAAACAACATTGTTTCATTTCATTGAAAGGAAGAGGATAACACAATGAATAAACCAATGATTGTAAACGTCATACATGGATGAATACTGGTGCCTAAAAGTTTTCTTTGAATACAGTAGGCTAGCAGTAAGCACACAGGAGCTTTCAAATGCTTCCAAATTGCACTGCAACAAATTCGCATCATTTCATCCCCGTTTTCATAGTATCCACAATCGTGATGCCCAAATAAGCAATGCAGTGCCCCACTCCAATGACCTAGTTCTCAAAACAGTTTGTCTGTTCTGCACTATGAACGTTCTCATTTCACTCAGACATTGAAAAATCTCACACTGAAAGGCAAAGAGCTTTGCTGAAACTCCCCAAAGCAAGATCACAGAAGTCCTGGAGGTACAAGCCTTGCCACAGCTGTGGGGAATGCTCACAGACCACTGTAGCTTATGTCATCAGTGGTCAATGAGACTGAAGGACCCAAGGAGACCAGCCCACTCAGCCATCTGCCCTGCATGGGGCACTGGTTCTTCACTTAAGGTCTTCAGGCTGTTCTTTCTCTTCCATGAACAGAACAGGGAGCACTCACCTGAAAACATGATAAGAGGAGGTGATGGAGCTGTGATGTTTCTTCAGTCACAGACCCTTTACAGCACTCAACAGAATATGGTGACATGAGGTCCCGGTAGCAGTCCAAGGACAGTTGTGCATTTGAAGCTAAATCCTGAAAGCAAGCTGATAAATTATCCCAGGAGTGAGACCAGTGCTCAGGTCTCCTCATGCCTCCTGTGAGCTCTCTGGGTGGTAAGCCTCACTGATGCTTTCTTCTCCCCCTTGGCCCAAATAAGACCTGAGTCATGTTCTGGAAAGTGGAGAGTCGCAAGCTGTCATAAACACCACCCGATCTGCAACCTGGGGATAAGTTGGAATGTTTGTTAATTAAAAGTTAACTCCTTCCTCCCACTTCTGCAGCCTCTTCTCCTATTTTGTTTCCTAGAAGCACTTCTTTGGGCTCAGGCTGAAAATGTCTGCAGCCAGCCACACTGGGAGTTCACCCAAAGTGCTCACAGCAACGCCTCAGCAGCCCAAACCTCAGCACACCTTCTGCAGCAGCATAAAAACCTCAGAATTCTGCTCCATGAGAGAGAGGGAATCAACCTGCTACACATTTTAGGAAACACATTGCTTTGCTGAGGGCTAAGGTAAGCAAAAAGAAGGGTTGAAAGGCAGTCAGACAATGAGCGAGCTCTATAGTGACAGGGCATCTTAATACAGTTACAAAATTAAGTGGAGGGCAATGAAAGAGGGATATTCCGTCACCTAGTCACTTCTCCTTTTGTGAAGCCACACATAACACAAAGTTAATTAAAGCTTCTTCTCTGAGAAAAGGGAATGTTCCATTTGGTAATTTTAGAAACAGCTGGTTAGTTTTATCCATTACTTTTGTGCTAACATCAGTTGAGCTCATTCAACTCTCCCTTTTTATGGAGCTGTCCTTCCTATGCTACCTGATAGCTACTAATTGCTGCAACTACATTTCTGAATTGCAAATTTTCTGCACTGATAAAAACTTTGATTGCCTGTCAGCTACACATAAGGAAAAGATCACCAGTGCTAAATGAGGTGTTCCACGCTTGGATAATAATGCCTAATGAATTATTCAAAAAAGAATGCTTGAATGAAGCAAACAATTTGAAGGGTTACTAGCAGCCGTAACAGTTCAACAGCCAAAAGAACAAAAGTATCATCCTGAAAATTACACTAATGATTAAAAAATGCGTATTAATTCCACATTTGGAGAAAAAAAGAAATGCCAATCTGATTTTAAAGGTTAATCATTATTTTTTCACTAATGCTCTAATCTCTGGGAAAAACACCCTTTACCAATATTTTGGGACATATAATATTATGACATAACATTTATATAATTTTCCAGGCGTTAACCCCCTCTGCAAATTTCAAATTTTGCTGTAAAAGCACCAAAAGAACTGTCTGAAAACTAGTGCTGTCCACAGGATCCTCTCCATTGCTTCAAATGATCATCAGATTGGGCTCATCAACCGGCACAGCAGCATCGTGCTGGATGCAGGGCAGTCAGGCACCACTGACACTGTGAGGAGCTCTCAGACAATGGGCTGTTGGGTAGTTCAGAGTGTCTGGATCACTCCAGAGTGACTTTGGTGTGGGGAAGATAGGGTCTGGCTCTCACCATCCACTATGTGAAAAGATCTGCTACATGAGAATGCAGGTGGCAGAAATAAAACCCGTGCATTCAAATTAAAACAAAAGCAATAGCTGTGTTCACAGAAGTGCTAAAATTAGTAACTGCTTCCAGACTAGATTTGACTGTAGCTTTTTAAAAAAAGTGGATAGTGCACAAAGAAATACTTTATCTAAATGCTGCCTGCTAAAAGGAGAAGGATCAAAGAAGAAGAACCTTAATAAACTATGAGAATTTAATGGATGTCCGATGCTGACACATTTTCAGCTTTCATAAAAAATATATTTCCACCACAGAAAGTGATAATTTATTATGACAGACTTCTACAGTTGCCAAAAAAAAAAAAAAAAAAAAATAGAAAAAAGAAAAAAAATTGGAGACCTAAATCCTAAGGAGCATCTCCTGTAAGATACTAGCATCGCATATACATGAAATAAAGCAGCATAACAGCAACAACACATTTATCTGCTTTGCTTTTAACAATCTCCCAACTGCTATGGTTGGAACTGAGCTAGCAAGGACACGCCATCATTTGCTGAGAGGGATCACAGTGACAATAATATGCTTGCTATGTTAAGGAAGGATTTTTCAGATAGCATTTATTAACAGGAAACCCAGTCAACCACTTAGCTACCTCTGCTGCAATTTTACAGCTATAAAGCCTTTGGTATTAGATGCCAATTAGTGATTTTGTTATAAAGATGTTCAATGTCAAGATAACACTTCTTCTCATTTCTGGCAGTGACACTGAATGGTGGATAGAAGAAATGACTTCAGGAAAGCTTAGCTGACCATCTGCTTAGGCCTGCTCACTCACTGATGATTAATCCTTTCCCTCGAGGACAATGTCTCCATGTGTTTCTCTTGCTGTCTTTTTAATGTCACAAAAAGAGGTTGATAAACACATCCAAGTCACAATTAAAAAACATTTTAACTGACCAGTTGCCTCTGATGATATTATTAGACAGTTTTAGTCACTGTTGTAACAATGTGTTTAGTAGTGTTGATGTGAAGTAGAGATGAAGTTTCCTTAATGTGCCTCCTACCTATTCCTATGTTTAAGTGACATTTAAATGTTTACCTTGATGCTTGCAAACAAGCAGTTGGCAAGGGTGCAAGGAGGGGTTTGTTTTTACATCACAGAGACAGAATGTCTGGAAAAAAAATTGCAGGACGGCGTGCTGGCTCCTTTTTTCCCTTGCTTGGGGTGGGGGAGCAACAAGAAAGAGAATGAAGACCAGATCTAGCAGAGATTTTAGGGAGTTCGCAGCAATTCCTTCCAGACTCTTTTACGTTTCTGCCAAATGCACGAGTGATTGGTTTTTCATTTCAACACAACAGGTTGCAGCACAGCTGTGGACTCACGGGCCTGGTAAACATACAGGAGTTACCTGTGTGCTAGAACATCATGGTGGTGATATGGAAGCTGTCACAATAAAGAACCAAGCAATATTGGGTCCTGCCTCTTTTCTCTCATGGCAGACTGCATGGATTTTGCTCCACTTAGGAGGGAAGTTCATGCTCATGACACTTTACAGACCTGTCCTGATGAAGAGGCGACTTGCCAGAAATAAACCTTTGCTGACAAATGAGGGAACCAGCTTTCATGAAGGCTGGCAGTTGCAGAGCTCAGCACCTCTGGGCTCAGATCAGATCTTATTTATATTTTCAAATACAGACTTAGGGGACCAATTTCCTGAGCTAAGGGCCTGATTTAACTATTCATTTCTTCCCCTGCCTTTTATTGCATTGCACACTAATTCCTCCAATTGATCCACAAGTGCAAATAACAGAATAATGTTTCTCAGCAGTGCCATCATGGAAGCACTATAATTCCCAAGAAGCCAGGCTGATTTATCTGATCTTAAGCAAATTCATCCAGCAGAACAGTTAATGATGATCTGTTATCACTTGACTGTAAATATCATCCTACACCTATGAAATTAGTGGTTTCAAACTCCATATCCACATCATTATGTTTACTTTTATGAGATCTCTTATTTAGAGATGAAATGCACTGAACACGTGACAAGTCAGAAATTAAATAGCCTCAAAGGAGGAAGATCCAGTGATCTGAATCCACTTCATTCTAGTGAAGGCATCATGGAGAGTCACTGACTCCCCAACTCCAGTGATGAATTGGAGCATCTCCACACAGATGACCTCTTAGTTTCCTTTGCCATTTCCAGACCTGTATTTACAATGATTGTCACCCAGTAGATTAAAGGAGGTAGACTACTCTGTGACTTGGTGGCATTTCTGTCTTCAAAAAGTTTTCCTATTAACAAACTTTAGTATCAAGCCTATGATCCTACCTCTCCTTTTATTGTAATGTTATAGCTTCCTGTGCACACATTAAAGAGGGAAAGCTTAAGGCAATATATCAGAATTACCCGGCACAGTTACTAGATATGCCAATAATACTGTCTTCAACAAGGAAATATAAAGAAAAGACTTTCCTGTTGAAATTGACACATTTACCACTATTTTATCTTAAATTTGCCACCAAATATTCACTACCTAGAAGGTAGTCCTAGAAGTTCAGAAGGACTTAGAAATTAAGGTAAGATGCGACATAAGAGGAAGCAAGTACATTATTAGGGAGGACATAAGAAGGAGAGAAGAAGTAAGTGATTAGTTGGTGAAGGCAGATCTGACTTCTGATTTCATCGAAAAGATATGGAACTGGATTTTCAAAAGCCCTGGGGTGACCTAGAAGACTAAGTTCCATTGATTTTTAAGCAATTAGACATTTTGGAAATTCATGCACATAACGAGTAAGCAACATTACAGTCCAGTCCAACCTGAACTGCATTCAACAGCAGAGTGCACTTTACGAAAGACAGATCCAGTACTTTCCTGTAGACATTGCAGCTTATACATAGGCAGTGTCAACTACAACAGAAACAAAGTTTAATTTAACACTAATTGAGCAAATTCTCAGCTACAAAACACTATTTTTCAACATAGTCATCACTATTACCAATGCATTTTCATCAGTGATGAACAAGAAATTGGATGCCTTGCTTGTAAAGACCGCATCAGTGGAGATGACCCACTGTTCCACAGATGCTATTACGGTAGATGGCTGTTGCTAGGAAGATGTTGCCCATGCAGCCCATCTTTCATCGACTTGAACAGATGGAAATCAAAAGGTGCCAAATCTGGACTATATGGTGAGTGTGTTACGACAATGCAGCCAAGATTGGCAACGTGCTCCACACTCTTCAAACTGGTATGGGGCCTGGCACTATGAGAATAAAAAAAACAGATATGGAAAGAGCAGTCAAGCACAATGTCATAACTCATGCCACAGATGGATGGGCCTATGTAGTGTAAGCTTAACGAGAAGGAAAGGGGAGGCAGTCTGAAGAAGAAAAAGAAAATAACTTGGTATAGCATGAAAGAGATTCTGTGGAGGGATGTAGTAAAGGAGGAGAGGTAATTACAGAGGTGGGCCTTAAAGATGATTTTGACGGAAGTATTTTTTTCATATGAAGACAGCAGTAATGCGTGCTGGAAACTTACTTTCTTGTTAACCAAAATGATAATGGAAAGGACAAGATTTCTTATTCTGCACCGAGAAAAAGTTGGCTCTTATAAATAGCTTGCTTGGAAATCATCAGGACGTGTACCTCAAATTCCAGTGGAGCCATGTGGATATTTTATACTGGGATAAGAGGAATAATCCTTGCAGATGCTCTCAAGGGATGGTTGCCGAAATGAAGAACTATTTTCCCCAATCAAACTTCTGTTTTTAATCTGATATGAAGGATCTAAGACATTTAAGGGTTTTTCTGTTTACCCCTCAAGCTTCCTGGAGGCAAGAAAGAAGCCTATGTGATCAATAGTACCAAATGATATGAAGAAGCATAGAGCAGTACATAACGAACGTACACTTTTTCACGACAGAGATCATCTACTAAGTAACAAGGCACTTTCTACATCATAACCTACAATTAGTCAAACCAACCAATCTTCCACAGTGGCAGAGGATAAAAAGACGTGGTTTACTGGAGTTCTTAGAAAATAGAAATTAAGCCGTAGGTGGTACCTCGAGCAAAATTTGGAATTGTTGAGTTGCGACAAATATCATCTAGTAACACTATTTAAAGTGCCATTTCATCCTGCAAACATTCCCGGTACTACCAGGTGTTGCTTTTTTTTTTTTTTTTTTCCCAGTGCATTCATGACAGTATCTTTCTAGAGCTGAATGTGAGGGGTAAAACTCATTAACTCCCAGAACATAGAGCACATATAACCCAACTTCAAACAATTCTGTACCCCAGTAATTTAGGATACTTGCAGTGAAAGCACTTGTATTCTATTTTAATCTTCTATCACTGCACGTTCCTTCCACTTAAAAAGAATACATTCTTTATCCCAAGAAATTTGACAGGACAGTAAACAGGATTCTTTCTTGTCACAAATAAAAGCTATCAATTTCTGTCAGCTCAACGACAAACTCCCTTTAAAATTTTATATCTAAAATTTAATGACCTAAAACTTTGGAAGCCAAATAATTCAAGAGTCCCAAGGAGATTGTTAAAAAAAAAAAAAATCAAGATAAGAGCATCCAGATACTCCAAAACATAGGCTCTTACTTTAAAACTCTCTGCCAAGTCCATGAGAAGTTCAATTTAAAATAAAATCATAAGCCCAATTGCACTGACAATTGTAGGAGCAGTAGAGCATCTGGCCTATACTGTTGAACCAGAAATCCATTATTAACAAGGTATTTTGTTGACTCAAAAGCTGTTGAGTTTGCAAGTGAATTCTAGTAGTCTGAAACCAAGAAGAAACGAAAACATGCTACAAAAGCATGCCTTTCATTTCTCTTTCTGCATGTATTCAATTTGCAAGATGTTTCCAAGCCATAAAAAGATGGCTTCGTAAACAGAAGATGTAATATGATGCTGAAAAAGAAGCAATTCCTTTGCCTTCACAAAGCAGAGCTCAGATGGTAAAAGAAATGAGGGAAAAAATTAAGACAATAGTGACAGATTTTCATAGAGACATTTCAAAATGTTGACATTCAAAGTAAAATCAAAGAGATTAAATGGCTTTGAGTATTAAGAAACAAATCACATAGATCTGTCATTGGCATAACACTAGAAGCTGAAACTAAAACCATCCTGATAACTCAAAAAAATCAGGAGAATACAGCACAGAACTAAGGCCACATACACCAACAGAAAATAAGAAGACTAATTCTGATTAGATGTTAATTTTAGGGAGTCAAACAGTTAAGTGTGTTATGACAATAATCAAGATGTCAGTAAGGATATATACCGTGTAGTCATCAGGGCAATTTAGGTTGACTGTGTCTCTCCCTCTGCTGTAATGACTTGAAGTACTACAGCCTCCTGTCCAAATGTTACAGCACAGCACTCCCTTTAAAAAAGTTATTTTTCTGCTTCTACTCTGTCATTGTTGGCATCCTCAATAGCCTGTTTAGTTTTTCTCCCACAGATGTCCCTATTTTCTCACATGGTTGTTCGTACCTGGCAGCACTTTCTCCCTGCTCTTCCTCACATAACCACTCCTCCAACAAAATCCCCCTAAATACCAGCTTCTATCGTCAACTGTTAGCAGGAAGCTGCCCATCCCACCTGGTAAATTAAACTGGAAATGGAAAAGCAAAGATAGAAAAGCAGACCATTTTTACTTAATCCAATGAATTCAAAGATGCTCAACTTTGAGAAGTGCTGGTGCTAAGGCTGAAAGAACAAAAGGATCACACAGACACTGCCCTGGGCTATTACATCAGGATTAAGTAATGAATTCACCAGATCCACCCCCCAGGATCCAGGTGCGTGCCTCAAACCTCAGCCATAAGCTGTTTTGTTAAACAGAGCATTTCTGTTATGAAAAGACAGATAGATGGCCAACCCCACATCACCCATTCCATCTAAATTCCAGTCCAGTCTCCTAAAAAAAAAAAAAAGCTATTTCCACTCCTCTTTACATTAATGTCACCAATATGAGTAAAATAGTGTTGTAAAGTCAGTAATTCCAGCATTTTTTAGAAGTTCACTTATTTCACTTTCCCTGCTTTTCCACCTCACTTCCTTGTTTTCATTCATCCTAATAAAGCCACCAGATACGGAGAACACATCTCAGAAAATCCAAGCAAGTTACGAACTTTGCTTTGAACTGGAAAAACAAGTAACACTGTAACAGGGAGACAATCAAGACTAGCCAAAGCCAATCTGATGCTCAGCATTTAAAGTATTCCCCTTCCTGCACACATTTTCTAGGATAGCTACCTTTTTGTAAAGATTGCTTTGTCCAAGCATTCTAGAATGACTTTACATTCACCATCTCGTTACTGAGAACAATGTGCCTTATTTCACATTTTCCAGTAATAAATTTAATTTGCCATGTGTCAGCTCAATTACTGAGCTGATCTAAGGCACGATGAATATTTCTTGCCACTCATTTTGTGCTCGGTATGCATCGTAATTTAGTGTCATCAGCAAATACAGTGAGTTTACAGTGGGTTCCTCTAGCTAGGTAATTTCCTTACAATCAAACAATGAATTCAGATATTAAACACTCTTAACTCTTCCCATTTGGGGAATAAAGATCCCTCAGCAGAGAAAATTCATTTTCTCCCATCTATTACTATACTATGTCCTTCTCAACCCCTGTTAGGTTCATCTTCAGAAGCAGCCTGTCATGTAGATCCTTATCAGAGATTTTCTGAAAACCTAAATAAAATATGTCATATGCACTGCAATTATCTACTTTATAACTCCTAAGCTCATTAAAGAGGTCAATTAGTCATTATTGCTTTTTTAAACCCCCTCTGGCTGCCTCAGGTTAGGCTTTGGCTCCTTAATGCAGGCAGTACTCAAACTGAGCAAGTGCTCCCAGGAGCCGAGCACTTCGGCAGTCAGAGCTGAGTATCAGCTCTTTTAGAGGGGAAAAAAGGGAAAAAGAAAAAGGAAGGTAACTGACCACTGTTCCACTCGTGTGTTAAATATTGATGAAAAGACTGAGAAAATAGAGATGGAAATGTAAGGAAATCACGTCTGAGAGAAGAAAAAAAAAAAAGCTCAGAGAGAGAACAGGGGGGAAAGGGGGATGTGAATACTGTGGAGCACTTCTGTAAGCAGAAGCTGAAATTAGCAGGGGGGTTATCAATTTGTAAGCAGAACAAATACAATTAGATGGTCCCCCTGCTAGTTTTGGCTTCTGGTTGCACAAGTGCACTGCAGTGCACGCACCTTCCTTACCATCTCCTCCTGTTTTGTGCCTTCCAGGTGATATCTACAAAGCAGCAAAGGAAGAGTGCCTCCATTTTGAGCACTGACTGTAAGCTCCTGTCTAGGATGGCTCCTAGCAGTTAGGAAAACGAGCACACAGATTTTTGATTATTACTTACAAAACCTTCCTCCCAGTGCCATTGCAGGGTGGTGCACTGCTGTAATAAGCAAGAATCTCCAAATCTCATGGCTTCTCCCACTGGCCCATCCCAGTTTCCCTATGGGTCACAAACAAGCTCACATACACACCTAGTAAAGATGGGGGGGGGGGGTGGGGGAAGAGGAGGAAACAAACTGCTCAGGAAGGAGGACAGGAGGGAGAAGCGTGCCTCAGTCCTACCTGAAAATCAGCCTAAGACCACTCTGCAGACCATGTCTTCCCTTTTGACTACAACCTATTCCCAACTCACCACTATGATATTCTTTCTGCCATTGCTGTGGTGCAAATTGGAGGAGAAAAATGAAATGGAATAAGAGAATGAAAGAAGGCTATTCCTGCCTCGATCTCATTATCTCTGCTGAAAAAAATGAGCAATCATGGCAGTGAGAAACAAAATCTCTGAGGAGTGTTCACTCCAGGCAGAGAAAGCAACAACAGAGGAAGAGAAAACATTAATATGTGCTTTTCAACCAACTGTGTTCAAATTCACTACTGGACTCTATCTTACTGTTATTAATTTAGAAGTGTTTCTAGTTTACTCTGTAATTTGTACTCCACATTTTACCGAATTAGATTTCTATTTTCCTCCTCCATTCTTTTTTCTTAGTTTTGTTTGTCAGTGTTACAGATGATCACATTTGCAAGTTTGCTTTATCTATATTTCACAGTTGCAATCTGGGCTGTCCACTATCTTATTACTGTGTGATAAGTGATATCTGCTGCAACTGCATATGAACTCGTTTTTCTCTGTTCCTTTCATATCCCTTCAAAGCTGGTTCATCTGAAATAACAAATTGTTTCCTTGTGCCTGGCAATTATTAGTTTGCACTTAACAGTTTTGGTTTCTAAGTTAATTTAATGTGTAACCATATCATAGTTACTCATAGACCAGGACTCTATCAAGCCAAGTTTATTTTTATTTTCTTTGCTATTAATTGCAGCCTAGTTGGGACATACATATATTGGAATGGACATCAATTACTTACATGCCTCTCAATTAATGAGGACAACTGCTACACAGAGGCAGGTAACTCACACCTATAGTTCTGATATTATCTTCCGCGCTTTATAGTTGTGCCTTATAGATTTGTGTTTAGGTTAACAACAAATATTTCCATATAGAAAAAGCCAGTCTAGCACTATGACAAGTTAATTTCAGCGATGTACTAGATTCATTTTATTCTTTCTAAACTATTCTGCTATTTATAGCCCTGATTCTTTCAAGGAACTTGATAATCATGCTGAATCCTAGGAAAAGCCACAGAAGCCTTCTCAGAAGCAGGGCTCTGTTAATTTGCAGCCACCCAAACACACAAACAGTTGAGTAAGAATAAGCAACAGAATTCAAATCCTCTTTCATTGCTTCCTAAACTGGACATGTTGGAAACCTTTATTCCAAATGACCTAAGATGCACTGCATTTACCTATTTGCCTTAAAAATCCCTGATGGCCCACAGCTCAAAGGAAGAGTAGATGCTAAGAGACCAATAGTGAAATGCAAGAAGCCATTTGCATGGTATCACCAGTAGAAGATAAGCATGTGAACGAACAGGTAAGACAGTAAATTACAATGAACGTGTTGATGATACTGGAAGAGAAGACAGAAGGAGGTTTTTTACCTTATGACTAATAAAATAATACAGCCACAGGGAAGTGAAATAGTCTTTAGACCCTGGATATCAAATAGATATTTCCCTTCACGTATTTAAAAGTTTCCCTGCTTGTGATGGCACAGTATTGGTTTTGGTGGATGTGAGCGTACGTTAATATTCTCCCCTGCTCATCAGTGTAATCATAAAAATCAGTTAATGTAAACCGAGGCTGCCTTGGAAAAGAGTGCTTGAAGACCTCCACACCAGAACTATGACTAATTAAAAATGTTTCAGCACTCAGCCCTTCAAACTCAGAAGTGCTCAGATTTGCATCTCCGCTAAGGATTCTGTAGCAAAATCCTAAGTCTGGGAATTAATATCCCATTCTACCAGCTGAATACCATCATACAGTGCAGCGCAGTCCATGCCAGGACCAGAGACATTAAAGGAAAGTGCTATGTAAATCAAAGTGGGCTCACCTGCTAGGCAGCATATGTTTTGCTACTGTCAAACCCAAGGGCTGTGTAAAGAATTGAGGTAGATGCTTATCTCACCATCTGAACCTTTTGCAGGGATCGTGTCACTGTGTCCCCATCACCAGACAGCTCTGTTGGGAAAGGCAGCACCCTTTTTAACACCAGTTTGCCAGCAATCTGAGACTTGCTGGGAGTGGTTTTCTTCCACTCCAGCCAGTCTTGGCTAACTTCAGTTTTCCTAAGGTGACACACTGGAATCCCCCCCAACATACCTACCTGGAGACGTGTGAGGTTCAGTGAATTGTCAACTTTTACAACTGATTTACATGTTCCAGTTTTTAATAACCTCTCAATTCTTAAAAGGCTGAAGGAGGACAGTCTTCAGCTGCATTTGACTGAGATTATTCTTGACGTGGCCTATTTTTCGTGGTAGTCATTTATCATACTTGATAATTAGCTATATGGCTTTTTTTCATTGATTTTTCTCTCTCAGTGTACTCTACTTCTGTTCCCTACATGCTGGATGTGGTATTTAGTGACATCACTTTTGTTTATTCTGTAGTCTGGCATATTTGATAATTCATTCATTTCTTCACATGACATAAATTGGCAATGAATAAACTAAGGTTGGAAATAAAATGGTTTTGGCTGTCATAGGATGGATAAAAGCTCTGGAAAGGCTGCCCAGTAATAGGAATACTGAGGGCCAAAAACCCAACTGCTTTTTAGATGAAGCTTAATCAGTTTCTGAAAGGATTTATAAAACCTAACAAATTGGCTCTGATAATGAGGAAATGAGTCCCAAAATACAGAATGCCTTTTCCAGGCATAGAAGAGATGAGTGTGTACATGTAAGATGATTCATTGTCACACAGTATCACAGCTTTATGTGTGTGTGCACAAAAAAAGAAAATAAAATTAATCATAGTTTGCTATTTGTAGACTTTTTTTCACTCCCTGGAGAGCCTAGCTCTAACTCTGAACCGTTATTGTTTCAGTGGGGGAAGTCTGACTCTAAAGGCTAGGGGTACATGCAGCCAATTCTTGATGCAGTGGGTATGTACAGTTTCTATGTCTGCACATCTTAGCAGGCAACCAGATCCTAATTTCACGATATTTTTCACAAAGATCAGACATTATTGTACATGGCTTTTTAGGCACTCAGTTGCAATCTTGCTGTTTTGATAACCAAGCTGCCTTTCTTCAGGTTTTCATACTTGTCTGGAGACAGGTTTCAGGAGGCTCTCAGATGCACCTATCTGTAACATACAGTAAGCCTAGAAGTGGTAATGGAAATGCACACAGGGCAAGTGCTCCAGCTTCAACTTATTATTAAAATCCTGATGACAGATTACCTTCAACAAGAAACAGACATTAGTGAAGATGTGGGAACAGGCTCAATAGCAAGCTCTGGTCATATAACCATTCCCCTTGCAACCAAGAGCTACAGCAAGACACTGTGTGGAGCTGTATTTGTGCAAAGAGCAGACATGCAATGCAACTTCAGAGACACCACCATCTCCCGGTGGCTCACACATTCATCAGTGCAGACAGAGGGAGAGAGCTGATGCCTGAGGACCTACTTATCCAACAGCTCCTTTCTGCTCCTGTGCTCTCTTTAGCTCCTTCCAGCCTAGTCTGCAGTCAAGGACCTATGGTTCTTTTCTTGGATAGTAGCTGGTGACAAAATTCAGTCTCTACTCCCTTTTGGTGCATGTTTCAGTTTCTCTGCATCTCTGACAGTACTGGAGATGGATAGGAACTACAGTAACACAGAAAATAACTCTTCAAAATGCAAGTCAGCTCAGCAGCAGAGTCTGATAACATCCACATCTGTAACACCTAGATTGTACCTGC
This sequence comes from Callipepla californica brunnescens, assembly GCA_023055505.1. NCBI lineage: Eukaryota > Metazoa > Chordata > Aves > Galliformes > Odontophoridae > Callipepla > Callipepla californica. The sequence continues at coordinate 1,059,552 of JALIRH010000004.1, forward strand.
AGCCCTTACGCTGTGATCTTGTGTAGTGCAAGACAATCAGTTCCAGGACAGTTGCCCAAATACTCTAAAGTGCTTCAGCACAGAACCATGTGCCCCACATAGGAAGCCCTAAAAGAAAAAGGACAAACATTTCCTACCCTGCTCTCTAACCACAGTGACAGCAGATACATTGGTCGTGACAGTTCGAGAACAGTCCCACGATATTCACTGTCTGCCAGTGAGAAGGCGAAAGGCAAACTCAAGCTGAAATAAGCACACCTTAGAGCGTAAGTATTTGAGCAAAACAAAAGACAGCATTCCAGAAACAAGCTCTCCATCACAGCAGAGTCATTGCTCCATATTTTGTATTCCATGCTCCACTCACTCAAGTCATTGCCAGCAATGACCTTTCTAATGCTACTGTAGTGGTAAGGGACCATCTTCAGGAGGTGAATGGCATGGGGTAGGGCTGAAATTCTCTGCTGCTTACCAATAGGGGTAAAAAGCCATGGAAAAACAGTTATGTAAATACATCTAGCAATAAAAAGAACTACACAGAATATTAAGACTAACAGTTTCAGTGTCAAACAAGATGTGTAAATCTGCTTTTATCTCAAATGGCAATAGCATTGTAAGTTTTGCTTAGTCTTTTTCCATTCTCAAATTAGTTTCACATGCTGAACCAGTCCAGAACAGAATGGGAGTTCACCGTGGCTGGAAGAAAGAGGTTACCACTCCTCAAACCCATGAGAGAGCAAGGCTCTCAGGGAAGAGTTGTCACACAAGGCAACAGAGTCTGACTACAGAGATCTAATCAGGAGCTCGGGCTACAGATAAGTCTCTCTAGCCTGAGAGTTTCTAGCTGCCTGATGGAGTGCTGAAAACAAGAATCAGCTAGTGTCACTTAGACAAAATATTAGCACGGCTGGGGACTATCCCAAACCCCACATAGTGGGGAATTACATCTATATCATAAATTGTCTTAAAACTTCCTCAAACAGTACCCTTAATGCTCCCAGGCAGAACAGGTTGAAGCTGACCATTGTCACTTCTGGCAGAAGGGTTTAGTGAGAACAGAAGTGTGACCACCCCACTCCACTCACCAGACAGCCAACAGATACTAGAAACTCTGGATCATTCAGGACTGAAGAGAGACTTGAAAAACCAATTTAAGAACAAACAGGTACTTATCCCTCTTGCGAGACAGCCTGTAACACCAAGTCTTAAAGAAAATTAGTACAATAAGACACATTAAAGCAACATTACTTGCAATCTCAGTTTAACTAATCACAACTATTTTTTAAATGTGTAATGTTGGAAGAGTGAAGAAAGTGCTGAAATTGGATAGAAAATTATTTTCAAGATGTGACAGTTCCAGTAATATAATGTATTTGTATGATGGACTACTAATAAAATGCTTTATATAATAATCAGATGCACAATAAAAATGCCTGTATCTTGTCATGCATCAGATGAAATGTAGAGTATTATTTGGCATCAAAACCAGCTGCTATTCCTTCAGCATCCATCCCGCTTGCAGTAGTTTTAGAGATCAGCACAAAGGCATGATAGAGAAGAGAGAGAATGATAGAATGATAAAGATATGAAAAATGCCTGTTTAATTATGCTCCAGATTTTATCTCTGTGTCATATCAGCTCTCTCTCTTTCCTCTCCAAAAGAAATAACTGGCATGTGCTGTATTCTGAAAGTAGATTGACACAAAGGAAGAGAATTGGCCATGTCTCCTGGCATTAATCTCCCTTCACAACAGCCTGTGATTGAGTCAGAGCTATTATTCTCACTTTCAGGTCTGAGTCACTATCAAAAAGGATGCTATTTCTCCAACATCCTTTCCAGCAGGGATATACACAGTCTGGCAGAGATGGTATAGAGCACTTTGAGTCCTGAAGAATTTGCTCAGGCCCTTGTTTTTGACCTATTCACAGCTCATTCGATGAAAACACAAAACCAAAAGGACAAGGAAATAATATCGCCGTTTCAATTTCCTCATCTACTACTTTCTTACATCCATCTCCTTTAGTTTACCCCCATGGCAGCATCTAAAATGTTATCTTCCTCTGTCACTGTAACCATACTGTCTCTTGAGTTAAAATTTAATGGAGGGAGGTTTTCATCTCCTTTACTCCTTACATATGAGAAACTTCAACTCCCATTACAGCTCCTCTTTTGTCTTCTCTGCTCCTTCGCCTTGTGTTTACATGCATCTGAAAAGATCAAGTGGTATCCTTACTCTGGTCTGAACTCGAGATCAGCTTTAACTAGCCACCTGAAATATCTGCTCTTACTGTTCGCATGGACAGAGTCACCCTACAGCCCTGCTGCTGAGTTCAGTGTAGGGCACCTGGTACTCTGAACCATCAGTTCTCACCTTGCACAACATGTCTGCTCCCTTATTATTTGGGTGGAGAAATAGAAGTGGCTTACTTCAGATGCACTACTTGAATTTTCCCAGTTCTCACTAAAGCTTCTGGGCAAATGGAGATGGGATTTGGTGAACACCTTTCAGCCTTCTTCCAGTGACAACAGAGAATCAAGCTCATACCAACATACACAGTCAGCAAGGATATCTGATTCTAGCAATTACTTCTGGTCTGCTCTACTCTTAAGCTAAGGAACATCCTTTCTTTATCTGATTTTGTGCTCTTCACTACAGAACCTGAGTGCTTTCCTCAGCCAAATTTCTCAGCTCACCACCTGCTTTCCCTGCAAACACCTGTGGAGATCTGAAGGCAGAACTGTGCCTGTTGTTGCAGTTATGAAAATAATGTAGGACTCACATCATGCTACCCTTATGCTTAGACCCTCTTTAATCAAGCAGCATACCTGAAGCATTTCACTGACCTCCTTTCAGGCTCCGTTCCAATTTCTTCTACTTTTTGCACCACAGATATTAGGTGTGACCAGCAGTGGGTCTGGCTGGCAGATGTACTTTACTTTGGAGGAGACCAGGCTGAAACTGCTCTAAGGTTCACCCAGCATTCACGGAAGCTCATTACATGCAGGAGATTTCATTACAGTGCTTCTCTTAGCAAAAGGATATTTTGCCAGCACAACTGGGTGCTGGTCCCCAGGGCACCTATCCTGAGCCCTGCTACCTCAGCAGCAAAGACAGGGATGCTCCAGAATGGGGTCCTTTCCAGGAGGCTTTGGATGGGACCATTTCTGTACTTTAGGAGTGAAAAGATGACAGCTGTTTTATTTATTTATTTATTTATTTATTTGCCATACTGAAAGGTTGTTTTCTTTCCTCATTTTCTGTCATCTGAAAAAAAGGTTAAGCTGCAGCCTAGGTACATTCTTGTGTCTGGACAAATCTCAGAGCCATCACTTAATCCTTCATCCTACATCACACTTTGCTTAAGTGACTTTTCAGAACTAAGCTTGTATGGAACTGACTGTAGTATTTTACTCTCGCTGTGAAATATTCTTCCCCTTTGTGACACCAACTAGTCTTGAAATGCTGTAAAAATGCTGACAGAAAAAATACCAGAGAATGGTTTTAAAAAGCTTGTGAAGGATCAGTAGGTCCAGAGGTGTTTTTTTTTTTGGTTTTTTTTTCAGCATAGGAACAGCTAGGGGACATTTAAAACCAAACAGAAAAAAATCCTAGAGGACACAAAAGATTTAGTGCATTTCAGGGAGTCACCAACATGAAAGGTAGCATATTTTGGTGGAGGCTGGAGGGGACAGGATCTGATGGACAGTATGTCAGCCCCACAGTGGTAACAGGGCGGGGGGGCAGGCAGCACTGCTGGAACAAAGGGAAAGCAATGAAATGAGAAAGGTAAATGAAGCGAAGTGTAGCATCAGGCAGAGGCCCCAACATCACAAACACAGTCACTGTGTACAGTCTCATAGATCCCCCGAGTTTTACATTGAAGAGAAGTGACAAAATCATCAGGAGAGAAATGAGAATGACCAGCAGAAGCCTGAGGAGGAACAGTGTGAGAAGAGAGTCAAAAACACTAAAGAGCTGCCTGAGGTTAGTGCTACTGGACTATGATTTATGAAGGGATACATTCAGAACTGCCTCAAAGGTTAAATGTGAACTTGGACAAGAGAATGAGAAAAGAAAATCTTTCAGAGTCTGCAATATATGCAAGATACGTGGCACACATAGCTCAGCTATCACAACTGAACTCCTGAATGGCAGCTCTTTGCTTTACCATCTTTGAGCGGCATTCTCTGCTATGCCTTTGTCATTAGAACTCAGATATCTCCACTGCTAAAGCATCCAAACCCTAAGAGGAAGGAGCCCTAAAATAAAACTGCAGAAGGCTTATTAAAATCATACTAGCCTTTCAGGATTTGGTTTTCCAGTGTAAGCACTGGTCCACACATATGCTTACAATATAGATGCAGACACACACACATAGAAATATACAGATTAGATTGCATATTCTAATGCTCATCAGATCTCTTTAAGTACTATTTAGCTATGTTTTAACGTTTTTTTCTCAGTGATCTAGGTATAAATGGAAGTAATTTATGCAAACATCTCCCATAGTGTCACTTTGGAGACCAAACTGGTGCTACTTACCTCTCAAAGAAGAGTCACGATAGAGTTACATTTCTAAAATGAGACTCTCATTTGGACTTTTCCCACATTCTTGCTGCATTCTTGAAGGTGCCATTTGCCTTTCAAAGCAAATAGTCCCATGCTTTCTTCCCCAGACCCACAAGACACGTTTTCCCTTTGCATTTGTCCACCTACAGACTGCAGTATGCACCTCCTGAGGGATGGAATTTGTGACCAGTTAGTTTCACTCTGCTCCGTCTATAATTATGGGTATTATTCTGCTTTTCATTTGAAACATATAGACATTTTTCTCTTAGCTTTGTTACATCTTTAATTACGACCTTAGGTTCAGGTGGTATAATTTTACTTAAGAGATATGCCAGAACTCAAGAGCTGACATCTCCAGGTTTCATAGAAATCGCAGGGATCATAGGAATTTAACTTGATAATTACCTCAGTATTTCAAGTCAGGCAATCACCCTATAAAATAATTATGGGTTGTTGTTTATCCAAATTCTCTTTGCTACTAGGTTACTGCAGGTCACAACATACGATGTCGCATAAAAATAGAGATGGAAATATACCCAAATGCAAGGCTATTTAACCACATGTAGAGTGACAAAAGACAAAGAGAGGCACATCTCCAAAACATAAGCACATAAAATAACAAATACCACATTTTCAGTTAAAGAATATTCAGAACAATGAATCTTTTCTACTTTCTCTTTAGCCACAGAAATTTCTTTCCCCATGAGACTTGCAAATGTGCAAGGATCACAATGTCAGAAATAGGAGTAAAAATATCCTTGGCATTCTTCTTGCATGAAATGTTTGATAACTAGCTCTGTATAATCTCCCTTCTTTCACTAACAGAAGCAGTCTCAGCCAGCATTTCATCATGTTCCTTGCCACAATTATGGTGATTTAAACTACAAACTGCTACTTGCTGAGGTTTCTTTCTTCAGTGCTAAAAAAAATAAAAAGCAATTAAAGTCCAAAAGGGGAATAATTTTAATATCCCTTAATTTGATAAGATTGTGTTTGTTTGCTTGTCTTTTTTTCTCCTCACAATGCCAATGTTTTTGTGTTACTTCTTGCATGTAAAGACAGAGAAAAAAATTACTTGGCCTGATTTCCGTCATGTTGATTCTTCTGGGTTCTCAAATATTATGATCCATGGAAAGTCTGGATTCATGCTTACTTCTGCTCTTCATTAAGTCAGTTGTAGTTGAATTGCTGGTAGGGCAGGCTGCTGATACAGTAGGTGGGCATGCTGAATAAAATACATACCACAGCTGTACCTGCACTTGTCAGAGAGCCAAGCTGCTTTACGCCAGTCTGTTCTCCACTGCTTCCTGGTCATAGCCCATCTGTTTCTGAATTCATAAAATGCTGAAGAACACAAATATCTGAACCTATTATAGGTAACATGCTTCCATTAAATTCTGATTGTGGAGCTGTGCTCCATAGACTTAAATTGGTAATGCATCTCTTTCAAATTTGTCAATAACATAGATACCCTCTCATAGCTGTTTTCAGTTGAATTCAGAGGCTTTTCTATGTAGTGACTTCGATACATGGTGCACCTGGCCAGTATTCTTGCAGTTGTAAACAAAATCAAAACTAAAAATAACTACCAAACCAGAGTACGGAAGGTTACTAAGACAGATTAGATAAAAACCTCCATACAGGGAGAGGTTCCACAGTAGGAGTACTTGCAGGTGAAGTAAGCCAGACAGCTATTAACCTGAAGTTTTCCAATAGCTTAAAACACCACTTCACTCTTCAGTTGGATTCAGTAATGACAGTGCAGACAAAAAGGATGAAACTAATCATGCTTTACCTTGCACGTATAATCTTTGCACTGAGGGTGAAATGCTCAACTTTGCAAGGTCATTTTCATAAAAACTAAGAATTAGAGGAACTCAGCAGGCTGTCAATAACTGATTTAATAGGAACAGACTTTAAACAGAAAAAGTAGGTGAGGGATCTATCCCCAGGAAATTTGCTGAAAATACCTACAGTACCTATGATTAAACTATCTGTCCTCTGGATGTCATCATTGCTCTTTTTATATGCTGTTGGTTAAAGGTGTATTTATGTAGAAAATAACTGCAGCCCTGAGGAATCTGGCTTGGGTGTATCATTTTTGGTAGCTCAGTGCATTTCTAATTAGAATTGAATACACAAGAGTGTGGTCCAGATCATTACTATTTATGATAATCTACAATGAACCATTTTCTATAATGTAATGCAAAAAAGGACCCCCTGTGCACATTTCATTTGATGTGAATTCACATCTCTGCTTCAAGAAGCACTTTATGCCTCTTCACAAAAAATTTCCATCTTTCCATATGTGCAGCTGAGACATAGCTGCCAGTCAGCAATCGTGTTTGCAGTATTTGCAGAAATCTTTCTTTTAACATGGCATAAGAATTTCACATTTCAAAAGAAGGGTCCTTGGTTCCTCCAAAATAGGGAAGCTTCATTACCAACAACGCTTCAGAGTAGAAAGGAAACATTTAGAATGCACTGTACTGTGGCAAGGTCAAACCTGAAAAATTTGGTGAACAAGGCATATCAGGGCAACACAGATATTCACACTATTTCTACAAAAGCTTTTATAAGATATAACGGTGAAAGAGTCTAAACAGAAGCGGATCCTAAGCTACAGCATTCTTCCAGCATGAGGCATAAGGTTGATTTCAAATCTTCTCAGTACCTTTCAAGTCCAGATGAATCCCAAGACAAGAAGGTGCTTGCTGTCCTGGTGCTGTTGAGTCTGCTGGCAGGTGGTACAGACCAAGCTGGCCTCAGCTCCCTGGTAGAGGAGGCTCCCACCTGGGCATAGTTCCTTAGCTGTGCCAAATTATTTTTGGCTGCTGTCAGCATCCCTCCTGAAACGGCAGAAACAGTGTCAATTTTAGCAGCATAGGGATCACTCCAAAAGTCTTAGAACGATAAGTACGATCTCCTTCTGCCTTCTGTATGGTCATTGCACAGAAAGAGTTGTCAGAGAGTTCCAATGCATCAAAAATAGTGGAAACATTGCTTTTGCTGAGGAATCATTATTGAACTTTCTGAGAGATAAGCTGCCCAATTGGTACAAGATAATACTCAACATATTCCTTTCTATCAATAGGCATTCTCCTCTCAAGATCAACCTGAGTCACATTTTACACAGGAGCAGAGGGACAGGGAGTCCCATTGGAAGCTTTATCCAAAGCTTATTTAGGAGCCATTCTGGAAATCACTTATGCTTAGGTCTGCAGAAAGCAACTAAACTGAAATTTGTGAGATGCACAGATGGTTTTAGTGCCAAGACTGAGTTCCCAGTCAGCCAAGCAAAGAGGCACTTAGAGCCTGTTAGTTCCCACATGCTTATGATGTGGAGAACAGTCATAAGCCTCATACTATCAGCAGGGCTGAACAACTCAGCATATTTTTAATGCCTCAGCCCCAAGAAGATCATACAGCTTGGCAGGTCACAGGTGGAGTGGAATCTTTCAGGTGAGCTAACTGGGCAAAATCCTAAAAAAAGGACACTGGTTTTTCCTTTGAGGAGGAGCTGGAGAGTTCCCTCAGCTGTTTACCTAGGAGCTCAGCAGGTAAGCACACCAACTTCTGAGAAAAAAGGCTATTTCCAGGTGTTCTTATTGCTAGTCAAACTGAAACAGAGCAACAGGTCACAGGAGAAGAATAAATGACTGGATTCTCCTCTCCTGAGGAAGGGCCTCAGCTATGAGAGCAATCAATGTGTTGTGCCCTTGCTCTGAGTCTCTTCAGCTCAATTAACCCTTTTCATTTAATGCAAGCAGAGAAGCTTAAAAACTTTCCTTCCCTGTATTCCAATGGCCTCTAAGTGGAAGCAGGGCACTGCCCTTGCCTTGTTTAGGAAGGATGTCTGCTTGGTTTGTTTTTGAAACAAGATAAGTATACATCTTCCTTAATGAGAAGTCCTCTATTGCCAGGTAAGCAGCCTAAATACTGCAGAGTGTACCTATTAGCTTGCTGAAATGTCACTCTGCACTCAGCTTGCTAGGGTTTTGAGCATTTTCCAGCAAGGCAGTATGTGGACAAGTAGATCTGAGCCCCTCTACCTGCTTGCCAACCAGCAGGACATGCTGCAGCACAGATTTGAACCTGATAGAGCTACGTTTTTCCAGTACTGACATACACAGGCTCTTAGGGGCCTCTCTGATAAGGATATGACCATGTGCTATTGTGGTTTTACAGCCAAACAGCACTGTAGGAATGTCTCACTGGGTGTCACGGAGTCTCACCTCTCCTGCCTACCCAATGTAGAAGAGTTGTGTCAATTCATTTCTTACACCACTTTTGTAGAGACGTATGAAGCAACGGTTAATAATGTGGTTAAGGCCACTCAGTCTATTGTTATTAAGCTTCCTCTGGAGATGCAAAAACATGGGTAGAAACATAACTTTGATGTGCTGCCCCATTTCAACACTGGAGTTTTGCCTTGCATGTTAATGTGTATGTTTTCATGCCTCAGCTACACTAACTGAACTCCTTTCCTGTTTCTATTTATTTTGGAAGCAATATATGTTTACTAAATCAGTTGAAAAGTGTTAGTGATCAGTTCACAGAATACTAATGTGGATTCAAATTACTTTCACATGAATCAAGACAAATTAAAAAACTCTATTTGATCATAAACTGCTCGAATCCTTCTCACAAGAATTCCAATATATCAGAATAAAGATTCATTCTTTTCACATTACTAATATCTCATTAGAAATTTAAATTGATCAGAAAGGTGTAGGGACCAGAATGTGTGGATTACCTCTGGTTCTAGCAGCAGAGAAGAGCAAAATAAACCCTTTGTATACGTGTCAGGGAGGAAGGTATCAAAACTGCACTAAAAGCCATGTCTCTTCCATAGTCCTGAAAAAGCAGGACATGTGAAAGAGTTGTGAGATGGGTACACCTAACCCTGACTTGCAGCAAATTTTTCCGCCCTGAGAAACAGATATGAAATCTGAAGACTGGTAAACTATGTGGCAAAGCACTTCCAACATCAATTTGTATTTCTCTCCAGAGAGTAATCTGAAAAAGAAGCATACTCCAAAGATGATCAGTTTTCAGTGACAACTCAAGTTTATTCTGTCTTGATCAGAAATAAAGCTGTGTTTCAGAACTGCCTTTCAACTGCATCCTCTATTCTCAGGGTACTGAATTCTAAACTACTAAGGTCCTACAAGTCCTAGTGCAGAAGGGTAACCCGATTGAGTGACCCTCATTGCATGCCCACCAGCTATACCTACACACAGGTGACAAAGAACACACAACCTCTCACAAACCAGGCTTCACTAGTTCTGCTGTGAAAACTATTTTACTTTTCAACTGTTAAAATCCATTGCCTTCAGGCTTATGGATGCTGTAAGTTAATCTCTCAGTGCTTTATCATACAAAAACATATAAATGCTACACTACCACAACGCTTCTCACAGTAACACAAACAGTGGCCTCGCTGGGCAAGTCAAACTAACATCACTAGGCAAAGCAATACTGATGGGTATAAGCCATTTCCCTAGGGTAACTGAGCCTGTGCTGGGAGCTCACTAGCTTCCAGTGGGCTGAAGCTGTGCAAGCAGAGAAGCCTGCAGTGCAGACCAGCACTGGGCACTATGACTCCTACTTTCTCTCACAGCAGGCAGTTAGCTGATGGTAATAATGCTAACCATTCTATCTGCCTTGCAAGCTGATCCATGAGAAGTTAGTGGATAATAAGAACTTCTCTCCTTGCTCACATTTTCCTTAACCATGAAAGAATGAGTGCTGGCACAACATAACCTTTGCCACAGTTGTCCTGAATGGTGATTTAGGAATGTAAAGAAGTATGTAAAGCAGGGTTTAGTTCCTCCACTACCACCTTGAAGAATCCAGGTAGAGCGTTGAGCTATACCTTTACTCTTATATTTTTATACAAAAACTATTGTAGATATTTTACATATGAAAATTAAGACTCATCTAGGAAACTATCAGAAGGAATAGGCTCTCCAACCTATTCTATTTCATTCAAGACAATTTTATCCAACCAATTTTTAACAAATTTAAAACATCGCCCATATCTACTCTGGCTATAAGGCACTGGTAATCAAGTCAAGCACCATTGACTGTGAGAAAAGTGAACTGCAGAAAATGACTTCTCAGCATTATGTAGTGTCATAGCACAATTTAAATAACACATTCATTATTCAAGGTCTTGTAATTCGTACATATAGAAATAGATACAGAAAGCTAAAAAGAGGCTTTCAAGCTTTCAGTGATTAAATAAATAAGCGACCAGTATCATTACAAGTGTATTCTACAGTCTTCAAATTTCTTATAGATTGTTGGAAAGTCCTTCCAAAAGTAAACTCAATAATATAGAGTGCTAATGGAGGAGGAGAGATGCAGATATAGCAGAAACGTCTATTGCATACTTACACCACTTTAAAATGAATGAACAGAAGATTTGAGAGAAACTGCGCTGTCTGGGTAGGAATATCAGACATTATTATGCTGATGTACAATAGGGCTCTTACAATGGTGATTACAGAAATCTAATATTAAAGGCACACTCTCTTCTGTAATTTTAGTAGATGTCAGTATTTGTTTCTGTGCAAGACAGAATTTATTGCAGAGGTTGTTGTCTTGATTTTGTAAGTGTTTAGAAGACTTCAAAGTGAAATTGTTGCAATTGCATTCTAACTGACAATTCTAGTAGGAGCGCAGGTGAAGAAGAACATTATACAGTTTTTTTCATGGTACCCAAAGCAGTTTCATATAATTTCCTGTGAAATATAATATGACATAATGGCTTATATATAGATAAAATGTTTAGAGATATAATAACCTGAGCTGTTTATAAGTCACTTCTGAGGAAATCTACCAATCTAGTATTTGCCTGCACATTTTTTAGAAGGCTTTCCCTGCAATTCCTTCACTCTCTTTTATTCCCATCATATAATATCCGAATTTACTCTATAACTTTGCCTTGTTGTCATGCTCCGTCTTGTACCAAAAGCACCCTCTCTTCCTTAACATTTCTCAGTGTTAGCAAGTTAGGGAAGCATTAGTGAAGCCTTTAGGCATTTCCACCCTTAATGGCAATCCTACATGTAGAATTTTCTTTTTATGCTGATTACTTCTCCATACACAATCCTTCCTCATTCATAACTAAGGAGGAGACATTTCGTATTTACCAAAGGATAAGAACACACACAAAGTGTCCCTTGGTGACCTGCAAGCCAGGTCATGGCCAGGAGACCAGGATTATGACGATGCTGTATAAAGCACTTTCCCTATGAGGCACCAGTATTGTTCATTCCTTAAGGTTGGTGTAAACTGGCTTCACTGAAGTCAGCTGAACTGCACAGAGTTGCAGTGGATGTGGTTTCAAGTTATCTGGCTGTTACAAAAAGAGCACCAGATCGCATCACCCATTTACTGAGCATGCTGTACGAACCTCTGCCTCCTCTGCTGTTTGTGTTGCTCCTTTTGAGAGCTAGCTACGTACATGAGCATGTAGGTCAGGCCAAAACTCATCCTTGCCCTGTATCCTGTCTTTGAGCTATTAGAAGATTTGTAGAGGATGAAAATAAGAAACAGGGCAAATCAGAAAGCCCCCTGCATGCTCTCTCAGCTTCTAGCAATCAGCTGCTTAGAGGACTTTCTAAACTAGGGCTTGCCAGAGTACCATCACACTAATAATCCCCCATGGACCTCATGTCAGCGCTGTGTCTCATTTTTTTTGAGCTCATAACATCCTGTGGAATGAGGTCCTCAAAATAATTATGCCTTGCATGACAAAAGTTTGCTTAAAATTCCCTGTGTGACTATATCATAAGAACTCCCTTAGGTCCTGTATCATCAGAAACAATGCATTAGTCACTCATTAATCACTTTCTCCATGACATTCATTATTGTGCACATCTCTGTCTTTTCCTTAGTGGATCCTCTGAAGGCTCTTAGATTATTTACTCTCTCCATATGATCATTCCCTGTAGCCTCTCTAGTTCTATCCCTTTGAAACACAGAATCAAATATAAAATCCAAGATGAGGGCAGAGAAGCAGGGTGCACAGTACAGATTCTAGTGCTCTGATGGGAGTGGTCTTTTACATGATCGAGCTTTACCTCAGACAGCCCTAGAATAAAAATCAATATAAGAATTAAAATAGTAATGGCTAACAAATGGTAGTAATAATAAATAGACTGGTTTCTTAAGGAACAGTGTGAAACACCACCACCAAAGAAGCAGAATTAAATAAAAAGAAAACAAAAAGCACAAGTGTTTCTCAAACTAAACAGTCAGTTCTTTTCCCCAGCATCTAGTGATGAAAGCCTCTTTGCTCCAGGAGGAAATTCGCAAAGAAGTTTACCACTTCAGGGGAATGAGAAATAAACGGAAATGCAGAGCTGACTCCTGAGGTCTCTGTGATGAAGCAGACAATTTTATCTGCTCTGCTATTGACCCCTTGAACAGGGTTTCAGAAAATCCATGCATTTAAGAAACACTATATGACAGCTTATTACTTGCTAGAACAGTCACTTATCTCTGGCTACAAGTGACTCAGCTGAACAAATATCTTCTCATACATTATCGTGTATCTGTTAGCAACAAAATTGGTTTTCTTATGCATAGTCAGCGTAACACTTTTTCCTCTTCCAAAGGTGAAAACTATGGTACAGTCTGGCTGATGAGCTCAGCACTTGGATACTACACCTTTTAGACACAGCTGTACCTCTGGACTCTACCAAAGCACTTACACGAGGAGTTGGGCTTTTCAGTGCTGCCAACTCTGTATTAGCAAACACTTGCTATTCTTCTAATTTATAGAAGAATTAAAGCATCTCTTCACAAGGAGAAAGTGCATCTCCAGTCACAGGTAGCCAATTGGGAGGTAAAATTCTAGCAAGACTCTGACATCTGAGAATGGTCTGGACTCAGTGCAGGTTGAGTCTCATGCAGACTACGTGGCCATTAAAAGCCCTGCCCTCATTATGGCTTTCTTTTTCTCTTCTTTCCCAGAGGAACAAAACTTTTGCATTCAAAAAATTGCTTTTATACAACAGCCAGGAACTGATTTAACAGACAGTAATTGAGGCTACTTCACTGGGATCTGGAATTGCCCTCTACAAAATACCCTTAAGAATCTGTACCCCTAAGGACCCTTCATGAGTTAAGCAAACAGGCTTTGTCTGGTACACAAACGGTGTGCAGGTGACTGAGAACCAAGCTGTCAATAGTTGTGCAAGTGTATACACCCTAGGATCATACTCAGTGTAACTGAAGGCACTGCTGCTGCTTTGATCTTTTAAATCAGCGATATTTGGATAGTCTTCGAGGAAACATTCATATGCCAAGGCTTCTCTGTTATCATTAAGAAAACACTGAACAGGTTAAGCAGGCATCTCTTGTTCTGCTGGCTTAACTCATCTAAAAGCTCTTCTGTCAATTGACAAGTAGTTGTGGCAAATTCCATGAAATATGTATGTGAAAGTAACTCATTTACCCGGACAATGGAATAGAGATGGAAAAATGGAGCCTACTGTTGCTTATTTGTTACTACAGAAATTTTTCAAATCTCTTTTCAAGGAATAAGGAACACATTCCCAGACAAAGTGAATGCCCACCATCCCAGTACAGAGGCAAATCCCAAGTGGTATCATTTCCTTAGGGCAGTCATTCCTTTGACACAACTGCAGATCTTCTGGTGGGACTACAGGGTCCTTCTGCCACCAGACATACCTCAAGTTCTCCTGGCAGAGTCAAATAACAACTGCCTTTTCATCTATAGAGAGCATCCAGTCAGCCTACAGTTTCTTTCTTTCTTGCTCTCACCATTAACACTGAGCAGGGCTGTGGATGTAGTAGAAGCGATGTAAATTCCAAAGGCCGATGAGGGGACACTAACGTAGACCAGTGGGGCAAGCCTAGCAAATCAGATTAGCAAGCCACGACTGGCAAAACAGTTTCTTGCTGAAACAAAGACTAGCTTAAGCTGCCCAAGATACTAAGTACAAATTGTATCATTTACACTTACACTGCCCAGACATAACCAGCCACTGTGCAAGGCAAAGGAGAATGAAGTCTCTATTCTGGTGGGAATTTTAAAAAGAATTCTATGGAACCTGTTCACAGGGTATGAACAATGAGGAAAGCAAAGACAGGCTGTAAACCAGTGCTGATGCTATCTTGTGGCATGGCACACAGAGTGAGGCAGCAAACAAGAAGATTCTGTTAATCACACAAATTTAGATGATCTGGGAAAGGGCTTAAGTACAGTCTCCAAAGCTGATGCTGTGAAAAGGTGTGGAAAGCAGTTTCTGACCTAGAAAAATAACGAACTGGCAACAATCACAGAGAAATTCATAGTGTGGAAGAACCACTTGGATCAGGAATGATGGTGAAGATGACCCCTTGGAGAAGCTGTCACCGGTTGTGACCAAAACAATGTTAAGAAACAACATCGTAACATCTAGTCAATATATCTGAATTGTTTGTTTTTAAATAAGACCTAAACTGTTTTTTTTTTTTCCCCTCAAAACATCTAAGTTACCACTTGTATTTTAAATTCACCTTTCAAAAATGTTTTTGTTATATTGTTAAAAAGCAACGCTACACACAGTTTGAGAGAGTAAAACATTCAAAACTGCCCAAAGCATTGTAATTGGTTATTGCATCAGAATATGGATGTACCTAATTGGAATGTTTCTATTTTAATTTTTTTTTAAAATCCCTTCTGCATACAATTGGATCAGGAACGGATAGAAACACACTTATCTGTCCAGGAGAGAAAATACTTGAAATATTTAAAGTTTATTACTTTAAAGGTACACAAATTAAGAAATAGCCAATTGAGTATTCAAGAAACAAAGTCTGGTCAGTTAGAATGTGTTATTTGAATCAGCTTGTAAAATGGAGTAATATTTTAAAAAATATTTTAATATAGACAGACACAGTCAGATGCATCAAAAGAGAATGTAGGTCACACTAACAACATAGAAGACCATATACTGAAATGCAGTGACACTGAAAAGGACTTCAGAAAATCAATTTACCATGAATTCCCCATGCAATCCACAGGCTAAGGTTAATGCAATACTTGCATGATTATGCAGGAGATGATGATATTACAGGTGTGTATCACTGATGGGACCAACATTGTTATGTCCAGTTCTGGTATTCAATTTCCAAATAATAATGATACTGGCATATTGAAAGGGAATAAAAAATGCATCACTAAATGATTTGAAATTGTGTATGCCTACCTGTGCATGACAGACTGCTGACAGCCATCCCAAAAATGGTGGAGAGAACTCATCCCAGTGCCAGTACCAGTCCCAACATCAGTTGACTTACAGCTAAGGAGCAAAATCATGTAAATAATCAGTGATTAGAAACAGAAGTAGGACCAATTTGTTAAAAAAAAAAAAAAAAAAAAAAAAGCTGCTTCATTTTAAGGAATAAAAATATTAGATAAAACTATCTACCTGAGAGCAGTGCACGTGGTAAACAGGTGCCTTTTTAGCAAGAATGAGTGCCTTTATAAAAGACCTGCTGCAGTTCACCTGGCACTTAGGGGCTGAAATCACACAACTGCAAGATATAATGCTAGCTGCTCTTAATATCCCTGGATCCACAAATCCATAATACAGTCACTGTGGTACCGATATTTTGACACAAAGGAGAAGCAGAAGGCAAGGAAAAATAAATGCTTATACGTACATGGTAAGCTGGTTAGCAGCTAACTTTCAAAACAGTCACCCACATCAACAGAAACCAACAACAAAACACATGCTTCTGCCTTAGAGATGCAGGATAGAAAGTGGGTCCCTGAAAAACCTTCACAAGCAAGGAGTCAGGAGTAAAAAAAAAAGTAATTCTTTCACATACACACACAGGCACATACCCAAGAGGCAGGAAGGAGAAATAAATGAGCATTTAAGGGTAACAAGGTCAAAGACTTTAAATATTTTATTCAAAAAGAGGATTTTCAGGTAACAGCTCAGCGCATCTGTTCTCCCACGTAAGAAAAAGAAATCAATAGCAAATACTGTTTTAAAGGCAGAAATTGCTGCAACGTTTGTGTTTGGGAGAGATAGACCCCCAGAACTGGCTCGTATGTACACAACTATTTTCTAAGGCAGTATCAGAGGAAGTAATTAACCAACAAACAGACAAGAAAAATTGTATCTTTGCTCATTAGCTATTGGAGAGTTGGAAGCTGCAGCATAAATGCCGGCTTTGGAAAACATGCTGAGCTAGCCTCGAAAACTGTAACCTACTAAACCTTATTTCAACACCAGGTAAACAAAACTCTTACAACAAAAAGAAAATACAAACCCAACCAGATCATCACTGCAGAAAAGGGAGCAAATAGCGTGGAGTTTTTTAAAAGAAAATAAGGCTCAGAGTCTAAAGAACTGCCTCAAGTACAAGCACATCTGATTAATCTAATGCTCTTTCTAAAACAGCCGATAGCCCTCACCACAAAAAGCAACAAAGGGAACAAAATAAACTGGGGAAGTAAAAATCACCAAAGAAGAGGAAGAAGAAAAGGCTTTCAATTGCTTTGACAATGAGGTGACTCAAAGAGCTGTGTTAGGTACAGCGCTGTTTAATATGTTAGCAAACAGGAGATGGGGCTCCCAAATCCATCTGATAACACTAGAATTTGATACAATTATTGCCATTTGTCTAATATTATGGGAATATTATGAAGCACTTCAGAAGGGCCTAATAAACTAACTAAATAGGCAGAGAGATGGCAAATGAAGGTCACTGGAGAGAGATGCATGTGAATGCATATTAGAAAGAATTACTCCCATGCATCTGTGCTAAAAGGCCTGCACTGACACCGCCTTCAAGCCCATACAAAACTGCATTTGTGGGTACTGCTATTGACATAGCTGAAGAGCCCGGTACGGAAATGAAATGCTTGTCTGGAGCAGGACCTACACTGCATTTGTGACCATTGTGGGGGAGGTGGAATGGAGTAAAACTGTGGGCAGCTGGCTGAAAATCTGTTCCTGTGCAAGAACGGGCAAAGAAAGCAAAACAAAACACGTTCCTTCTGCTCCACCATAAACAACTCGATCACGGAAAGAAAGCCTAGGCACAGATCAAGCCAGGAAACAGCCAGGCCATTACAATTTCATTTTGTAAAGCAGTGATTTGGCCTTTCTGCTCAGTGCAGCCCAAGGAATTGCAGAAATGAAATGGGTCCCAGAAGAGGCCACAGAAATGATTAGCTTGCTGAGGACACTGCTCACCCGCAGTGATGCTCACCAGAGCTCCAAGCTAGTGTCAGAAGCCACTGGTAAGGAGCTGTAGGAATTCCCCTGGGTAATCAGCCGGGGCCAGGGGAATGCAGGCAGTTTCTGCACGGTTTGCTCAAGCCACAGCAGCAGGGCCAGCCCCACCAAGTCTTTCCCCAGTGCTAGGGCTGGTGCAGGGCTTCACCATGGGCCTGTCTAGTCCCAGTGCATCAGTCCTACACGAGGGAGACCTGAGGGGAAGGAAGCTCTTGAAGCCCTCATCAAGGTAAAGGCAAGTGCCTCAAGCAGCATAGTAGCTGCAGCCCAGCTCCACAGATCCAGGATTATCAGCTGTGTGTATGAGAAAACGAGGGTTTAGTGTGGACTTGGATGCCTGACTACATGGCAAATTTAAATAAATTAAAAAAAAAATCTTTTACAATGGAAAAAATAATAAAAAAAGAACTTTTCATTATAACTAAAGCTTCTGAGGATATTGGTGACAAAATAGCAATCGTGCAGTATTTCTGTATGCCATGCAGACACAGAGCAGGACAAGGAAGCACCCGGGTGTTTTACATTATGCTTTTATGTTTCGTGCATTGAGCTTGCCTAAGAGCTAAACAGCATTTGATTTGTGCCTAACAATAAATAGGGAAAAAAAAAAAAAAAAAAAAAAAAAAAGATTGCCAATTAAGAATGTGGGGCAGCTATTTTTAACGAAAGGTTTTTAAAACTTTCGCCTAACTATGAGAGAAAGGCACTGCCATCTGTCGGGGGAAAGCGGCCACTGCGGGAAGAGCCGGTCAGCGGCTGAGCGGCTGCAGCCCGGCGCGGCTGTCGGGAGATGCGCTGAAATCCAAAGCCAATTTAACATTTAAAGAAACAGCGTGCGTCTTGCGGATTACATCCCACCACCGACCTTTTTGGAGGTGTGTGTACGTTCCCACAGCAGAACAAACACACCTCTGCCTCTCAGCTGGCTGGTTCAGCTAATAACGCCTTTTTGTAGCTATTTAGCTTGTTATTATTTTCATTTACAGGTCGGGGTAGGGCAGCAGATATCAAATATGGACATTTTTTTGCCCAGTGAGGGACTGACACATCGGCTAGAATCACAGTGATGGTTATTCAACAGAACTGCAGTGGCCGCTATTTTTGCTCCGTTCCCACAGCAGCAATAAAATAGTAGCACAAAACAGAAAGTGACACGCTGGATACATTGAACAGCAGCTGCCCTTAAAACCCAAGCAGCCCCCATGGACTGATTTGCCATTCCCAAATTAATTATTATTGTATATGTATATTTTTAAGGGGATATAATTAAAGAAGAGGGAAAAAAGGATCATACAGACACTAAGAGTTAAGAGAAAACGATGAGACCAGAAATATATCTCCTCAGTTGAATAACTGTGTTATGAGAGATGCTGTGGAGAGGAAAGCATCAGTGAAGTGTTTTCTTCCAGAAAACAGTAGCAGGAAAAGCATGAGGACAAGTTCATACTTTGTCTTTTTTTTTTTTTTTTTGCCTTATTAATACAGAATTAATTTTATATTCAAAACCAAGTCAAGCAGTTGTACATAAAAGCCACGTAAATGGCTAAAACACTATCAGATGTGCCCTTGGATGTGCTTTTGGGAAAGAATCTTTTCAAAGGATATTTTGAGTTAAGCCAGAAAGAGTTCTTTTCACGGTGTTCCACGCTGCCCTGTTTTAAGGATCACACATTCAAAGGTATGAAATTAAACAAGCACTTCTCTCATGCTTAGGGGGGAAAGGAACTGGAAAGAATCACTTGCTGAAATATTCTACTACTTGCAAGATGTGAACTCTGATTTTTGTTTCTTTCAGCTGAACTCTGTGTGTAAATACAAGCAAAAAGAATATTAATCTTTAACAAAGTGAAACAAAAATTGCATAGGCTTGGATTGCAAGCATAATTACATTGTATTCAAAGGAGCCTGGACTTCTTTCTGAATAAATGCACCTCAAGTATTCAGTGGAACAATAGTCTCAACTAAACAGTGGAATGACAGTCTAGCATTGCAAAGCAATACTAAGAAACTCAGGATGATATATACAAGCCAACCAGAACCAGAACTGAAGCTAAAATTATGCAGTGACCCTATTTCTGCATCGCCTGTGATACTAGTTTTTTCCCCCCCACCAACATATGTTCACAGATATGTCATCATCATCTGCTGTCAAATTAGTGGCAAATAGTCTTGCAAATGTTACTAGATTTTCCACATCTTCATTTGTTTCAGCAGTAACCTCACCTGTGTGCCTTCTACTCACTGTGTCTGACACATTCAAGTAATTCTCAGTCATGATAAGATCTTGTGCCCTCAATGTTCATTTGCACGCACATTGTTTTTTCTTTATTACTATTACTTTTTTTAACGTCTGCTTGGTTTCTGTTCCTGTTGTTTGCTTTGTTTTAAATAGGAAATTAAAATATTTCTTAGTATGTCTATTACATTTATTTCTTCTGAGTTAAGAAGGACAGCAATCTATATATTACTGCATGTGCTCCCAGCAGTCTAAGACTCAAGTCATCCTTTTATTTACTTTCCATAAACAAAACCAGCCTTATTTGGCACCAGATGAATACGTAATTATGAGCAGAGCAAGGTTCAACTACAAGGTCTGTCCACAGCACTTGAGGCCAGGTGACCTGAAAACGCTTCCTAGTTCCCGTGGCTGTACTACCTTCACATCAGGATAAGTCCCAAGTCTTTTTGTCCCATGTTCATCACTATACAAAATTAATTTCCAAAGTGGCAGAGCAAGTGAGCAATAACTAGCATTAGTGGCCAGTGCCCACTGCTAAAATCCTTGCATCAAACCCAAGAAGCCATTGTTCTGCTTAGAATTTGTTATTCTCGCCAGGTCCAGGTGCCCACTGCTAAAATCCTTGCATCAAACCCAAGAAGCCATTGTTCTGCTTAGAATTTGTTATTCTCGCCAGGTCCAGATCAGCAAGAGAGGTATACGCATGCAGAACTTGACATCTCAGTGGCATGATCCAAGTGAGTAAGAATATAATTGAATTTAAAAAGTGCATTGTCACTGCACAGTAGGTCAAACTATCTGCTATGTAAATTCCATTTACCTTCAGGATTTTATACCAAACATGCAGATTTTAGGGCTATGAGTTAGTTTCCCTGATGCTGAGGGTAAATGTAACCTCATTCAAGGAAGTGCCTGGGCCTGAAGGAGGCTGAAGAAGCCAATAATCACTAGCAGGTGATGAGTGTCTGTGCTGAATGATCCCATTTAAACTCCTGCCAGGCATCTATTTGCTTCTTCAGCTCCTTAGTTACTTTTGTGTATCTGGCCTTTGTTATTTGGAGAGCCTTTGGTTTACTCCTCTCTCTATAGTCTTTTGTCTTTGAAGGGTTGATTTATTACTATCTGATATGAGCTACATAATCCAGCAAAATTGCCTTGCCTGAACAGTTTACAGCTCAACTCAACATTTACATTTTGTTCATCCTGCCAAGTATTTGCTTTTCCTTCTTTATAATCTTAAATGTTTACCTATTCAGAAACAAAACCTTTCTCTTAGGAAAGGATATTAAACCAAAATCTGCATAGCTTTAAACTCTAGGACAGCTCAATTCAGGAGGTGCATTTTGTAACACAAAACCATACATGTGTTTCCTGCCATCTGTGTTCCCTTGGGTCTTATTCCTAATGCACTCTGATCACCCCTCTCCTCAGAATTTTTTCACCTTCTGCACAGATTTCTCTTCCCTTATATTGACTCACCTTGTTTAAAACACTGAGCCTAACACCATTTTCATTGGTCATTCACTCCCTCTCGAATCTCTGTGAGCCTTTATCTTCCACTGCCCAGAATTAGGGTTTTAACTCCAGACCATGCATAGTTGTCTGCTTAATTGCTTAATCTCTCATCCACCATTATCCATTCATCCCCTATGATGGACAGACACCTCATCCCTGATTGATAGACAGACTCCTCATTGGTGGCGATAGATCCCAAAAGTCCCACCTTTCCTCACTTCCCTTCCAAGCATGGATTTGGCATTAAAATCACCATGAAGGCAAATATGGCAAGTCCTGTAACAACAGATTAATTCTGATGAAACAGTGAATGCTTCAGTTTAACCTAAATAGCTATTTTGCTTATTGGGAAATGGTTCTATTAAAACATCGTAAACAGAGTTCTGCACTGCACTTGCTAACACTTGTAGGGCGTGCATGCAAGATAGGAAGGGGAGGTCCTGAAAAACTGCAGCTTTATGCCCAGCTTGTGCATTCCCCACTTGCAGAATCGCATGGGGGAATTTGTGAGCAATTGGCAGCTGTATTGTACAGAGCTACAGAGGGAACTCCAACCAAAAATTGGGCAGCACCTAAACTGACCCAGGTTGCCCCTCCTTGGAGCCTTCAGTCTGCTGCAGCATTGCACCCCCCTTCACAGCACCATTGCACCACCGAGTGGCAGCAAGAACAGAATATTGTCCTCTGTAAAGCTGATATAAAGATGAATCAGTGGGGATGTGAAGAGAGGAAAGCAGACATTGCCTGATTTCTCCTTCTGCAGAAGTTCTGCTCACAGCTGTTGGGCCCTGATGTATTTTGCCTTAGAAGACAGTTGGATTGGTAGTTTAAGACACCAAAATAATCTATCAACCTCTTCCATTTTGTGGATACACTTGTAAGCAAATATTAAATAATAATAATAATAATAATAACAAAAATCAAAGCTCCCACAGCAATAAAACTCACTTTCAAAGTTGTGGAAAATTTCATCCCATGTTGCAGGAATTAAAAGGTTTCTCATTAAGGCAGTCAGTTCAATTTTTATCTCAATTTGCACCTAAACCTTTTTAAGGTTTATAATAATATTCAATTTTTATACCTATATACATTAAAAAAAAGAAATACAATGAATAGCTTTAAATGTGTCAGCAAATATTCTTAAACCCAGAAAAAAAATCAAGAATATCCAGGCAGTATTTACTGCACTCAGCTAAGGTACATATGGGATTTCTGATGTGATCATTCACATTTATGATGATTGTCAATCCAACATCTGCTTTTACCATATTGGACTGTGAATATTCTAGATTAACACCAAAATCCAGATGTGCTTATGACATGAACTCTACACAACTATACAAGAACTGATTGGTCTTTAAAAACAGAATTGAAGACGTACTCATGCTTGCAACAGCGTCCTGAAATGTTTCCAGTGCACAGCAGAGCACTAGCAGAGAATCCAGCCACCTGGATCCCAATTCCCTAACACCTTGGGCAAGAGACATGTGCAGATGGGACTCCCTCCCTTCTCAATACAACAGCTGGAAGTACAAGGCAAACCATCATCACATTCTACGCTATTATTATCCTCATTTCTAATTTAATTCTCCTATACACACACACAAGGAAAAAAAACAAAAAACAAAAACCATCATCTTACTACACATCTCTCAAGGATATCTCTATCTCTACAGTGTTACACTGCCTCTAAGAATGAGACCCAATGAACAGCCAGAAAGATTTTTACCATCTCTCTCTAAGCAGCTATATAATTTAAAAAAATAAAGTATGGCTGCTTACATGAATTGTGTTATCAGTTACCCTGATCCAGGCTATATCCCTTCTGTTTTTTTTTATTGTTCAAGTTGGGGATTCCTGCCCTGGTCACTGGCTTCCCTCTCTTTCCCTCCTTTAGAGGAAATAAATGGATAGCAAAGAAACTGTAGGAAGGAGAAATGACAGGATAGACTATGCAGCACATGACAAAACTTGAGGGTACAGGGAAACATCAATGAGAATTTTTCAGACTGACTTTACGAGAATCCTGAGGTCAGCCTGAATACTAAACATGGGGAATTTCACATGTATCTAAAGCATGAACGTTCCCCCCACGATAGCAGCAGATTTTTAGTTACCATGCATAAAAATTCACTGGGAAGCCTGAACTTGTCAATGAACTTGTAAAGATTAGTTCTTGGCTTTTATCTTTCCTCCAAGCCTGGATAATAACTGGTGCAATGGATAGAGCTCGTGTGCACGCCTTGAGAGCTGCACATCTAGCTGCTCTCCTGCAGGTGGAATTAAACTCAGCTGCCCACACATGAACAACCTACCTCATACCAAAGTCTTCAAATACATGTCCACAGATCTGACCAGCTCCAGCTGAGTTTGAGTATTGCTAGTTTAAAAGGAGCACGGAGGACTGTGTGTGTGAGAGAGAGAACACACAGGACTGCTGTCTACCATTAGTGCAGCCCAAGGTGGCTTTCAAACTCCCTGTGACATGACGAGGAGGCACAGAAGTGAGTATTGCTACATGGCATCCCTTCCCCAGTCACCAGGGCAGCTGCGCACAGCCCTGCTCAGGTCTGTAGATAAAAGCAGACCCAGAGGACAGAGAATGGACTTGCTCTTTCTATAGCTGCACTTCAAACCTATAGCACAGAGCTTCACAACAGCACTGAGCAGGGTAAAAAAAAAGACAGGAGAGGCATATATGGAAGCTCACCTTAGCCAGGGGGTCTTGTGCCAGTCTGAGTTGCAGACGCAGGGTTTTTACTCATTTCTGCTCATTTATACATTTATTGGATGACCCAGTTCAGACATGTAGCTTCAGTAGTAAATTCTCTCTTTTTTTTAAAGGTATATGGCACTTCCCATATTCTAAGGAAAATTTATTTTTAGATAAATGTTGAAGTAAAAGTGTTATAAGAAAAGAGCTATAACTAAACAGCAGGATTGACAAAAAAATGCTGATTCATGGAACCCTGTCCTTTCCTTTTCTCATTTTATATACATATATATATATAACTTTTTTTTTCCCCTCTCCATAGGGAAAAGATCAGAAATATTTCAGAAGTTCTAACAGGATTTTCTGAAGAAACAAAAAAAAAGCTATAGAGAATAAAGACATTTCTGTATTCACCTGAGACAGTGCAGACCCAGGTACAGCTTAGAGCATCACCTGATTTGATTTTGGCCTCAGCACATCCCAAGTGAATGCTCTGAACAACTGTATGCTTCTCATCTGGTACTGACCCAGAGAGTTTATGACAACAGTAGGACTAGAGCTCAAATCTGCAGAAAGAGAAACAGGTGCAAATACATACATACATACACACATATACACACACACACACAAAATGAAAGGGGAGGAAAACCTCATTTTACAGTGTACCAGTCAGAAACTGCTCTGAAATAGTAAGATGTCTGCTTTAAAAACAGGAAAACAGAATTTCTTCCACCAGGTTTGAAATGCTCATTTGCGTTGATAAATACACTTAAACTATCCTCTTGAACAAAATACAGGGATCATCAAAATACAGGGATCATCAGATTCTTATAACCCTAAATCTGAAGAAAACTTCCAGTGATTTTATTAGGAGCGTTGTCTTGATGAATGGAGATTTTGGAGATCAGTAGGTGGCCCTGAAATTTCAGGGTCAGATCTCTTCAGAAACACGAGCAAACACAAAACAACCAAGCTCAAAGGAATCACCCAGGACTCTGAAATCCTTCTCCTCCCCCTTAAGGCATCATGCAACAATGTACAAGTTGCAAATGTGATGCGCAATTTGCCTTCTATTTGCCAAGATTTGGATCCCTTTTCGGATCCAAACTATTGTGCTATTACACTGAATGGCACTGTAGCCTCAGCAAACGCCCTAAGATGCTACAAGTGTATCGTTTCTCAGATTCTGCATTTCCCACGCTGCTTAGATGCACTTGTCACTATTTTCCTGCTTGATAACTGCAGGGATGAGAATATTAGGAGTGGCAGTCTAATCAGTGACCACTCTGGGCATTCAACCTGTCAGAGCTGAAAACTCATGAATGAGCTGCAGTGGGTCAGTGATATGCTAATGCACCAACCAGAGCAGGGTGATTCTCCACACCAGGATTCTTTATCACATACCCAAGAGACAAATGGAAACCATAAAATCAAGCTTCATCCCACCCCTCCCAAAAATCAAACCAAACTAAAAGCAATCAACTGAGCAAAATAAAAAACAAGCAAGGATATAAAACTGAACTGTACAGGTCTAAGTCATTTTTCAGCATGGTGAAACTGTAACAAATATTTACTTGCATGTGAGCCTCTTTATCAGGCAGGTATTGAAATAAAGATGACTTCTTTATATATTTATTGCCAAAGTCTTATCAAAGGACTGACTTGGCCCTTTCTCAAGCAGTAGATACAATCATGACACATGCATAAATTCTTTTAAATCTCACCAATAAGCTTTTTAGAAATATATGTCTGACAAATCCCACAAGTAAATGAATTCAAATGTTCACGTTGGTCAATTAGAGCTCAGTCAGAGACGGGCCTGGGCAGCTATGGCCTCAGTTCAACAAACCACTTAAGCACAGGCTTAAAACAGGCTCTGGATCAATTCCCAGGGAGGATTAATGCATGTTCGTAAACGCTTCGCTCCTTCAGAGATCACGGGATGAAATACTCCTGGAAAGCCTTAAAAAGTAAAAGCACAAATTTGGTTGCTTGTTTTTAAATAAGCATAAACCAATCTGAACATTCTAGACTCAGCAAACTCTCTGCAGACAAATGTTTACTTTCATTCTACAGCACCCGGTGCAATGAAATTAAAATTTGAGGATGTAGCACAGGGCAGCCAGAGGGGAAGATGACGACAGAAGGTGGAGGTTAATGCAGAAGGACTGTCTGAGCTTTCCAAGTACATTATAATAGAAAGCACATGAATAGGATGGCTAAACCAGTAAATAATGATAAATCAATCTACTGCTATTTCTGTGGCTCTGCAAGATGCACACGTCCTGACACTCCTGTTTATGTATTAAATTGAGAATTTGAAGTGATATAAAGTGAAATGTTTTCCTTCCCTCGAGCTCCTTTTGTGCCTAGATGGACTGATGTTCACACTCCACTTTTTTCCTTTGGTTAACCAAAAAAATAAATTCTTGATTAGATCCACATAATTCATGTTTTGCAGTGATTTTTTTTCCTCCGCATACAAGTCCTGCTGGGGTAAGCCAGCAGAGACCTATTGACTTAGTGTCGTAGCAAATTACATGGCCCTACAGTCAGATGAAATATAAACTCGAGGGACTGATATTTTCACTGCATCAAAGACTGACTAATGAGAAACAGAATCCTGGTTTTCAAAGAGGGTTAAAAAAGTTAGAACAAAACACAGATCACTTTGTATACAGCAAAACTAACAGTAACTTCCTGACAGTTAGCTTGCCTACAAACCTCTTAGCCCTGATTTATTAATATTAGATGCTATGCCAAGTTCGTGTCATAAAGGATAGATGCTGTGTGCCCACGCTCTGCTTGGAACTGCATAAACACGATCATCAACTAGATTTGACATCATAATCAAAACAACGAAAATAAGTTAAAGGTGGCAGGCAATATCCAAGAAACAGTATTATGATGCCCTGCCTACATTAAGAAAAATAACATTTGTCTTACATGATGGAAGGAAGGACCTGTTTTCTAAAGGAATTTAGGTGGCTAAAGAAGCAGATGGATGCACAGTGGGATTTTTAGAAGCTCTTAGATGGTGACTCCCACTGAAATGGCTGTGTATTAAGCAGTTAGGTACTTTGGAAAATTCACATTACCTGCATCTTTAAGCATCTAAATACCTTTAAATACTTGGCCCAAGGACAGCCTACTGTAACGTCACAGGAAAGAGAACAGTCACTGCTCAGGGGAAAACAGATTATTCTATGGCCCATTAATTCTCAAGTAAGAGAAATACATATAAGAATTTTGCAAGAAAAACAAAGTCAGATTTCCTGAGTTATGACTTCTGAACAGTATTTTGTAACTAAAAGAGATGCAGTACACAAAGAAATCTCAGGCATTTTTTTCTCTTTACATTTATATACAGATTGTATAGAAATGACAGGGGTGCAGATTAGGTGCTCATTTTAAACTGCAGTCCATCCCGGATTCATGAGCCTCACTCCCATAGAAGAGGAAAAGATAAATGTAGTACCTCAGTGCTTGTGAAAGAATTCAGGGGCTGGTAAGTGTGAGGGCCACAGGAGTGACACACACCCAGCAGAGAAGGCAGGCATGTGGACATAGGTGTCATTTGTCTCTCCGGGCTGGGAGAAAGACATCAGCAGTCACACTTTCCATCCTGAGGATGCTCAGGAATTCCAAACGTGAAGCTGTACAGTTTTTAGGGTCACTGATCTCTGTGAAGGGAAGGGGGCAGTCCAGATGCCACAAAGGTGAACCATCGCTCCAAACTGGCTTATCAGGACTGAATTTTCTAATTACAGTGGTCCTAGTACAAACCGATGAGGCCTAAGGAAGCAAATCAAGTACAAATACTTTCATTCTTACTTCTTCTTTACCTGTGACTCCCACTGCATGTTGTCTGTGGCCTAGCTTATATCCAGCCCTTGCCCTCTTAGCGTGAGGTCCAGGAAATCCAAGTAGCTTACATTTTACAGAAGAGGAAATAACATTTATACTTTTATTACACGGTGCCACCTTTCAGTGGCAGAAGAGGATTTCTCCCGCAACACCAATCCAAATCACTTCATTTAATATAAAAAAAAAACAACAAACAAGCAGTGACAGAACAGGGCCCTGAGTCTAAGGCTCCTAGCATATTGCCGCCACAAGAATTTAACAAGTGGGATGTACTTAACTGGTCACTAAGTGTTAGCATCGCTTTAAAGACATACGGTTGAAAGTGTTTCTTTGGCCATAAAGAAACAAAATTGAGAGAGCAAAGAAAATGCCTGGCAAGCAAACTCCCTTTTGTTTAATAGCTCTCTTCAGACTTGTAAGCCTAGAAGAAGCTTCATTAAAGTTAATGGACAAATCTTTCAGGAAAAAAAAATTAAGTACTTAAATGTTACTGGTTTTCATCTGAGCATGCAAAATTACTCCTCCTTATTACTGGTCTTTCCACAAGAAGCAATCTTCAGACAGAATTTCATAAATATTGACAGGTTTCAGGCTGGCTTTGAATCCCAAGCTGGGTGAGTGACCAGCAGAGCTCAAAGGATAGGTTCACAAGCCCTATAAATGGGCACAGATTCACCAAAGTCACTGGGACCTGCACACATGACAGGAACCTTCCATAAACAGAACAGAGCTTTCTCCGTTTGCACCAGAAATGACTGCAAGTTACTGCCAGCAACACTGCAGAGAACATTCCCCTGTAGACTTCAGGGGAACAGCTCCTGAGGGTACCATACAAAAATTCCTATTCCAAGGTACTTTCAGAGCTACTGCCACATCACCTTTTCCTACAACATTTAAATCCCTTCCCTCACATCAGTGCTAACTGTAACTAGCCTTGCTATGTCTCCAGCACACTGCTGTGCTTACTTTTCAAGAGGTCACTGAGGCACAGACTGAGACTTTCACAATGTCCCAGGGATCTGAAGGGGAAAAGCAGCAAGGTGCTGGGACAGAGAAAGCTGAACACCATCACTCATAGGGTGGACTTAATGCCTGGTGTATGGGAAGCCTGAGCATTTCACAGAAGAAATGCTTTATACAGCCTCCTCATAGACTCATGGTACAGCAAGAAAGAAACTTACATCAACTGTTGCTTGCTTCTAAAGCAAAATTTGAAAAACACATAAACAGCTCGGAAGATGCTGCCATTTTAGATTTCAGGGAAGATTTTAAATGGAGAGCCACTTAAAAAGACCCTGTGACTCCCACTGTAAGCTGGACAAACTGCAAGTAAAGATGGGACTGAGCAAAGGAGACTGTACCCTAGTTCTGCACAACATGATGTGAGACATAGAAAACATAATCCACAGTTCCCATTTGGGTGTTGAAAAGTGTAAAAGCAGTGTTGGAAATGTCCTACTCTTGCCAGACATGAATGGAATCAAAGATAAAAGTATCCTGCTGTGAAGTCTGTGGTTCATGCAGGGAGCAGATTGTAACTGAGACCACTTACACAACATGACACTTTGACTGCCCTTGCTACAAGGTTGCAGGAGACCTGTCTAGATGAACAAGGAGGAATCATTTCTCATTACTGACTATAACTGAAGTTTTCAGATACCATCCTATTGTAAGACAATACAACACTGCTAATTGCTGTTTGCTCAAACTAATGCAGTTAAAACAGACATCTTGTGATCCATGAGTTACTTGTTTGGGCAAATTTAAACAACGTATCTGTAAAGTGCAGTGCATGGTGCTGTGATTTGTCAAAATAGACTCAAGAATGCTAACAGAAGAATCTGTAAGATGCTCTGAAAAAGATTTAAAAATCAGAAGAAATTGAAGGAACCACATGGTAGCCCACAAAACTAACAGTGTTTCAAACTGGCTGTGAGTTCTCTAGTGTAGAAGCTGAGGTCAAAAAACAAGGGTCTCATGATTTGCCCATGAGCAACAGGACTGAACACAAATATGGTCATGAGAAGAACCGGTAAGCCCTTAACATAAATCTATAAATAAGTAATTTTTAACCCAACCAACTTTCCATACCTTCCCTATCAAAATAGAAGGGAAGAAATCCAATACTTCACTAGGTAAACTTGACAACCTAGGCTGCTTTCCAAAGTGGAGCTTCACATTTTAATCTGGCCACAACACATAACCCAGTTTATGCAGACTGCAGCCTGTTCACTTTTGAATTAAAGTTCAAATATTCATCAACATTACCCTCCTCCCTTTTCTTTTTTAAATAAAATGTCCATATTGTGACTTCTTAATCCCATGAAGTGTCAGAAGGCTTCCAAACATCCCAACAGCCTTTAAAAGGCAGAGACAAGTATCTATTAGCCCATGATATACACAGGGAAAGGTTAATAGCTGATAACAGCTTCCTTTCCCCGCTCCAACTCATGGTTCTACTCCCTGTGCTCAGCCGTGGTCACTGCAGCTTCCATGCTTGTTATTCCTGCAGCTGTTGAGCTGTACATCATTCCTGCATGCCTCCACTTGAGCACCATCCCCAGCTCAAAAACAAGTTGTTCACTTGAGAAATTCTCTACCAGCCACTAGCTTTCACTCTCTTCTGATTAGACATAATCAAACTACTTACTGGAGTTCATCTGTCACCTGTAATTTTGTATCCGAACTGAAAGCTTTTGGGGGCACTTTTTGTTCTATTTGTACAGTACCTCCCATAACAGCTTTCAGTGCTAACTGAAAACAATAAACTTCCACATTGTTAAAGAGAGCCATTGGCAAAAGGAGGCAATGAGTAAGTGCTGATGTCTGCCACATTAACCTGTAGATTATGCTTCCACTCTGTAACCACAGTGATCCAATGGAATAATTAAAATCAATCAGCACAATTGTTTGAACATTAGATGCAGTCCTT
This sequence comes from Callipepla californica brunnescens, assembly GCA_023055505.1. Classification (NCBI taxonomy): domain Eukaryota; kingdom Metazoa; phylum Chordata; class Aves; order Galliformes; family Odontophoridae; genus Callipepla; species Callipepla californica. The sequence continues at coordinate 1,090,663 of JALIRH010000004.1, forward strand.
CAGATCAGAAATTGACCAGATGCAGGGATTGCTTGAAAGCAGGTGTAAGGTATAGTAAGTACTGAGATAAAAGATGGTGGTCTGATTCTCAGCGCGGTGGAAGTACTCTACTCCAACATTTTCCAGTAGGCTTCTTTGAAAAGCCACCATAACTAAAGTGAACTTGAAAATGTGTTCTTCAGGAAGTCTATAGTAAAGGAGGAAGGGAAGGGATTTTACTGCTTTTCTAAAGCATGCTAGTATCACTTGACAACTTTTTGTCACATCGATTCAAATTCACTTTTACCCCTGCAAAGCATAAGAATTCATCAGCTTTCCCTGTCCGATCCCTGCTGTCAAACACATCAGGAAGCATGTACCTCTCCATAATTCGAATTCTTTTCTGCCCACCTTAATTGTACGTCTCTTTTCTAGATGTAACATAGAAGGAATAGGCTGTCTCAAAGAGAGATTTCCTCTAGATGCCCTTATATGGAAGGTATACACGATCACTGAAGGATAAGTCCTATGCATAATCCCTCTGTCATCAATTTATTTTATGTCCCTATGCTTCATGACAGCTATTTTGACTGCCTTCTCTACAGGGAATGCAGCCATGAACTTCCTTAGACTCAGTAAGGAAAGAAAGGAAATGTGTTCCTCCAAGTATAAGTAATTCCAGCTGTTTCAGGAAAAAGGAAAAAGGTAAAATCATGCTCCCCTTGGAGGCAACAAAACAAATCCTGATTTAGCTGATTGTTTTAACACGAGATTTGGAGACAATTTTCCATTTCTGTGGATGCCAGATAAGATCTCCCATATTCGATTTTCACAGAGCTCTAATGGACTGCAAATCCTAGAATCTGAATGCACAAGGCTTTTTGATTATTGTGACTCTGTCCCCACTGCTATACAGAAGGTATCTGGGCCTCCACGTTACCTCGGGTAGATCTTGAGGGACTAGAGCTCTGCAGCTTTGCATCTGCAAGCTTTAAAGTCCAAATGTCACACACTGCTAGGGAGCATCTTAAAAATATCTAAAATTGTAGCAGTAGCACTGGATTCCTTCAGCATAGCACCTTTCCGAATCTTCCATTCTACAAGACACTGCGATACCCGCTGCAGATTGTAAACATCAGTAGAGATTTATTTAAGAAAGGAAAGAAAAAGCAGTGTCTTTGCAATACCTAAATACCGTAAAATATTATAGAAAAGAAGAAAAAGAGGGAAGAATGAAAAGAAGGAAGACAAACCAACTACAGTGAGGAAAGATGTTCTTAGCCTAATACTCTGGAGATTTCTGAAAAGAGTTCACAACTAAGTGGTGTGAAAACATGTCAAGACCACTGAACTCAAGGCATGTGTCTGCTAACTGTTGCTTACCCTTCTGACCCTTAACATCTGTTAAGCCAGCTTCCCTAGGACTTGGAAAAACATATCCTTTATAGTAGCTGATCAATACTTTGGGTTGAAATCCCATGGCTCATAGTGCAGTCAAAAAGGTGCCCCCTTGCCATGCTTCCCTATGTCTCAGCTGCACTGTAGATATCTGGATATCTAAATAAATAAAGTTTTACATCTGTGCAGGAGGTGCTAAGCTTGTTTATATACACACAGAGCAAATAGAGAGGGGGGTACCAATGTGTGTAGTGGTGAGGAGGCTATGTAGCTCTGTCATTAATTTACTTGAATGTCAAACCTATCAACAGAAATAGAAAAAATAAAAATAAGCGTATGAAGCAAAAGGTTGTTCCATTCTTTTCTTTATTTTTCCCCCAGCATTTCAAAATATATAAAATGGAGATTTCTCCTATTTAAAGAGAAGAAACTGCCTAAGACATCTTATCCTATGAAACCTTTCCAGGCTTACCATCATCCAAACAATTTCTCATTCAGTTAAACCACTGCATATTTTATAAACCTGACATTCATTGCTGTACATTATTCCTTCAGGGTCTCAGCAAATCCAAAGCAGCAGTTCTAGGAGAAAAATACATGTAATACAAAACAAAACAAACCTGGAAGAAAAGGCACTGGTAGTAGTGTTTGAGAGATGCTACTCTTGTCTTCTCCTTGTCCTGTTTAGACAGATTCAACCTCAAAAGAATCCCGACATTGCCTATTGCCAGCTGAAGTCCCTTCCTGTTAAACTCAGAGAGAGTCAGAATAAGGTTTGCAAAAACCTGAGAACAAAACTATAACAATCACCCAGCAAAAAGGGTAAAAGAAACTGTAAGCAAATATTTGTATCAGTAACCTTGAAAAACATCATCTGCTGTCTTCACTTAATGTCAATAGTTACTGATGTCCACTCTAATAAATATCATCCAATAACTGGCTTTTCATCCTCTCTATGTGTGTGCCATCCCTCCCCCTCAGTGCACACACTATTGCAATGAAATGAACTCTGCAAATAAATTCCAGGCCGGTGTATTGGCAAATCTCAACAGATTTCCACAGAGTACTGGCAATTTATAAGGATAGCTCATTAAAGAAGTTATTCTGGTCAATGAATTGGTTGGATTATGAGTAAAAGGCAGTAGTGAAGTGCTATTTGAATGTGCCTTATTTACAAACTCCAGTTTAGCAAGGCTTATGCTATATTACATTTGATAAGAATCACTTCTGTGGTGCATTCAGATACTCATTAAATAACCTATACTCAACTAAAGTAACACATTTTACTGATAAACAGTAATACCAAACCCTACCTCTGTTTCTCCAACTAAATCCATAAATATACATAAGCTGTTTATATGCCTAAAGGCCAAGTGAATGTACTTAGTGTTAGTTGAAATAAAGCAGTTGAACGCTGCTGAAATCTTACTGAAGTAGCTAGCAAAAGGCCTGAGGAGCAGAACACAATAAGCGTTCAAAAACATCTCACAATGTAATAATCAATGTGTAATATGAGCTAGGGGTTAGTTAAATAAAATGTGAAAGCTGTATTAATGAACCCTTTCGCTGTCCAACACAGCATTTCATCTTCTTTCATAGGCTGCATAATGCAGGGCCTGGGAATAAATTATAGATGAAACCCCCATCATATGTTTATAAATACACTAACATTAGCATTTTACTTCCTCATAAATCTGCACCAAACATTCAGACGCAAGATAGAAAGCCCTGTAAAACAATGATATATTCTCTGCTTGCAAGACTTGCCTAGTGGCCCATTCATTTCTACCGCTGTTCTTCAAACATTACTTTCTTCGCTCATGCCCCCTCATTTAAAATCCATTTTAATTTAAAGATGTTCGATGCAGTCCTACTGGTACATTTACTCATCCTGGTTATACATCATGGAGCAGGGAAAAGAAAATTGTTTAATCTAGAGATACGGTTCACTGTGGTCACCACTGAACAGTGGAGTAATTACCAGATCAGCTCCGCTAAAAATGCACTCAGGGTGTTCTGTGACCTATCATCTTCTAATCTGCATAGTGAAGTATAGCTTCATAACTATAAATTGCTGACTTAATTAAAACCAGGACCTTTCTGTCATTTAATTACAGGGAGAAAGGTTATTGCTTAAATGCAATTTTCCAAATGTGATTTCTTAACAGTTATTAACTGCTTCACCATCATTTATTGTTTCAGATTTTTCAATTTGAAAATAGTCTCTGTGACAGAAGTAATGACTTCATGAAAAACTCAATCTAGATGGAGCTGAGCAGACCCATTTGTTTCTCGTAAGTGGAGCAGACAGAAAACTTGAAAATGTCACAGGAGGATCCTGTGATTGTTCCACTTTACAGGAGTAATTAAAAACCAAGATGTTGTATTAAAGGTGAAGAAGAGAGGTTTATTACAATTTAAAGGTTTTCCCCCTTACCAAAATATTATTCTTGCATTTTCAACTCTGTTAGAGGAACTACAGATTAAGGATTGTTGATGCACTCGATACCAACACACAGTATTAGAACCAATATACTAAAATGAGTCAGTTGAAAGTTTGCACATTTTCAATCAATCTGCCAAGATTTTCATTTTGAAGAGAAATACATTCCATATATTTTCCTTGTGCACATAAAGCTTTTCACTTCCAGGAACTGTTGTTTTCATGAAGAGTAGAAGCACTTTTTAACTAAAATGTGAACAGCAGCTCAGGGTCGAAGACAAACATCCTCATCCAGGAACGGACTCAATTCTACGAAACCATTTTTATACCAATCTGAGTCCCAAAAGAGAATAATCAGCAGCAAGACCTCCCCTGCAGAGTACAGCATGAAAACCTATTTGAAGGACAAACTGGCCATTATAATTTGGAGGAACAGCTAAAGCCTGAAAGGATTCTTGCAGGGCACTGTAAATCCAAAGCTAGGCCAACAACAACAAAAAAATTAAAAGGGGAAAGAAAAAAACATATGCTTCCTGTTGTCAGGACAACAATTTCTTGCTTCCAATAAGAACACAATTTTAAGCTGAATTTTCCTTGCATTCCATTCTGTGCAATTAACAGTCTTTTCAAAGTGTTTGTGAGTGCTAGGAGCGAGAGGTTTTGCAGATTGATGGAAGTTTCATTGTCCAAGAACTCCAGAGGGTGACAAAAAGCTTTCTACCAGGCAATCACCTACTCCTTTGCCCTTGCACTGAGACTCCTGCATTCACATAAAGCCCCACAGACATCACTGAGGGGAACTTTAAGGTACCCAAGTATCTACTACCATGAAAGGCTGCATTAGAAAGAGACATTTTTAAGCAGTTTTGTGATCCATACCATCATCATGTTCTCCAGCTCGTCAGTCCTCCAACACCTTGTTTAGTAAGGGGAAAGCTGCTGTGCCTACTCACTGCTGAGAAACAGGAGGAGAGATATTCAACCAACTGTGAGAGCCTGAAACTTAATGGACACTGTGAGTCTCTTTAGCAGTTAATTTTTGCAGAGCAGATTTCTGCAGATATTTGCCGTACACATGTTACTGACTGCATTACATAAGGCAGGTGCCAATGTCTCCTTACCCCTGCAGTAACGACTGAATACTGCCCATTCAGAATTTGTTTTGAATTTACTATAAACACAACACCAAAAATATGTTCAAATCACATGTTACATCTGCTCCAAATTGCATTACTAAACAGAATATGCGATTTTAACTTTTCTTTTAAATTTATTTTTCATTGTGAGGGCAATCATATTTTCAGTTAGTCACCAAACATATGTGGTGTTGGTTTTGTTCCCTGACTGGTAGACTTGCATAACTTAGCAATGGAATCAAAACTGTAAACAGACAACATATGTGCATGTACGATGTGCAGTTTGCTTTCAGCTAATGATCAAGCACTCTGGGTTACAGTTTGCCCTTGGCAAATATCTGTACTAGCATAGCTGGAATCCTTACATATTTACACTCAGTGCTGGCAGGGGAGTGGCAATATGGCACAGGAAACAGCACAAGGGAACATGAATTATCTATTTTAGGACTCTCTGGGGATGGCCCCTGAGAGAATAAATCCACAGAGAAGGAAAAGGCAAGAATGAAAAGAAAAAAAAAAAAGGAAGAACTTAGAGGAGAACAGGAAAGATAAATGCAGTATTGGGAAAGGAACAGTGGATAACAGCCATGCTCCCTGGAATGAAAATGCAGCAGCTCTGAGCTGAAAGCACTGGGCACAGACTGTCTTGACAAGGACTCAAAAACTGCAGTATCCTGTCAGGCCAAATCAACATCTTAGTGACACATACTGCAGCCTTACCTGTTTACTTAGAAACCACTGCAGACACCAGGTTCATGGAATTACATTACAGGGTTATTAATTACATAATTTTTGTGACCTTTTCTCAGAAGAAAGCCTCCTTTTTGGCTGAGAAATCTGTCAGAGAGCAGAATCATCTCTTAAAGAGAACAATGCACCTCCTTTAAAATGAAGCGAGGAACTGCACAAAGAACATGCATTTCTCTGTTTCATCAGAGGTGCTTGTTAACAGTTTTCCAGTCTCAATTCTATACTCAAGTATCATATCCATTTCACTCCCCCAGACCTGCAGCTGCTCTGCAGACAGAGGAAAAGGCAGGGCCGGATTCTGCAGACTTCCTCCTGGATTGCAACCACTGAAAGTTGCAGAAGAGATCCCTGCAATCACATTCATGCCAGGTGTTAGTTTTCATAAAGCCTTTACATTTGTACAGGATCCATAGAGAATAAACATTTTCTAAAAAAGGCTACAGTGCACTTGCAGAATATACTGATTGGTGACTTTTGTCTCCAACCTTTCTGAAATACTCTTCTAGTTTGAGTGTCACTATAGATGAGGCTCACCTGACAAACAGACAGAACAGGAGAAATTTCCAGACCTTGATCACTCTTCCCCAAGTTCAATTAAAATTCAGAAGGAATTACATTTAATAAATTCTTGGTGGCACTTACCATTTCCCCTTGCAGCCATTGAGACAAGGCAACAAGACACCTATCACAGAACAAGGACTTGAAGTGCACTGAGAGCAGGAACAGCTGCTTTACAAACACTCCGAGACTAAATTAAGTTCAAATTCCTACCATCAAAGCCGCTTCTTAACACGTGACAGATTCTCAAAGGTTTCTGTAAAGCAGTGAATTCCAAAATAATAATGGATGCCTATAGGTCAGTCACATTCATTCTGATATCTTGGATATGCTGGGGACCCACTAGCTGCTCTGAAGCACTCGCATTCACCTCGTTAGAAACTTGTAGTCCTGATACCCAAACAGAACTGGCTTGACCACGTGAAACAAGAGCTGCCTTCTGTGAGGTCTGCCCAAGCATGTACTTAGAGATCTGCATGTCATGGTAGCTCACGAGCATTACAAGTTTCTCTACAAATACAGAAACATATACTCAGAAAAGCAACACACGGATTGCAAACCACATTATATATAACATAATGGCCATGCAGGTTAATAGCCTGAAAATAGAGAACGAACCTTTTTTGTAATTCCCTATAGTTTGCTCACTTGATTAATTGAGCCCATTCAATTTCCATTTAAGACTATTAAGAAGCCTGCAGCTCTAGCTATTTTTGTCTGTGAGACTCAGCTCGGAGATTTCAGAAGCTTAACATTCGAGCTGCATGTCACTGCCACCATTGTCTCTTGTCACAATTCTAATTCTATGTTCTGATAATAAAATTTCATTAGTGTCTGCACATCCTTTGCCTTACCTTTGAAGTACTGTCTTGTGCTGAAACGATTAGCAGTACTTTACGTCATATCACTTGACTGTTTGACAGCCATTGTGAGTGAGCTAAACAGAGAGAAATTAAAATTTCTGACAATTTCCATTACATCTAAATTGCTGAGAAATTAAGGGATATTTACTTTTACAAATATTAAAGGTTGTTTAAAATGTAAACTGACTTCATTTTATTAGTAGGTTTCACAATGTGCTAATTCAAAATGACTACATGGCCTTATGTGAATAAATTACCAACTCATTTTCCAAAAGCGAAGGACATTTCCTCCAGGCTGCTTTTTGACTGTTTGTGTCAGTAGAAAAAGAAAACAAAAAAACTTATGAATATTTCAGAGCAGGAGATACTCCTTGGTGCCAGTACTCCTTGTTTCATCTCAACAGAATAATGTTTATTCCTGCATGACATGATTTTAGAACAAATTCTTAAAAAGCATGCTACAGAGCACTGACTTATCGACGATGATAACATATTTTTGTGGAGATCCTCCTTGATAAATACATCTTGATTCCTGCTAGTCCAGGAGGTCACAACCTACATGTCCATTCACACAATGATTTGAGATTCCCTTTAAAACTAACTTCGGTTTTTCTATTCCTCTTTGCCTCTCCACAAGAACCTCCCTGCTCTAACAGGTATGCTTAAGTATATATAATTAATTTTGCAAAGCAGTAGCTTTTTCTCTAAATGATGTGGTCCTTCCCCTTGAATTCATCAGTCAGCCTTTCAAGGCCTTACTGCGGGCCACCAAATTGAACTACCTGTGCTGTGACTTCAGATCACAAGACCCTAAGTTCACACATTTGGTTTCACAGTTTCTTCTAACCATAACCCTAACCCTAATGCTCTTCCATACTAACTTTCTTTCCAAAGTGCTGAACCTCCAGTCCATCGTTCACTACATTTTCTACCTTGAATTCTTTCCAAGATTTTCCTAGTGTCTAATCACAGCTTTCCTCACAAACCATTTTTAAAGTTGTCTGCATGAGGCTGGAAGACAAACATGGCTCCTAAACGTTCTAAGTATTTGCCCCGAAGGTACCTCTTTTAGAGACTCCACTGTAGGCAGCATTCAGGTGACCACTCTAGGATGAAATCCCAAGTGGCTGTTCAGAGCTTGGTGGCATGTTGAATGCAGCTTATTCCATGAAGTCTGGCGCCCATAAAATGGATATAATAGTTACCTACCACATAGAATGCTGCTAGGCTTAATTTATTACTGCTGTAAAACAGCTGAGATCTTTAGAAGAAAGGCGTTACAGAAACATAAAGTGCTATAGCCATAAAATGGCTGTCTGGATGAAAGCTCTCTTATAACACTGGTCTGCTTGAAAAACAAAGAGGGATGTAGGGAATCTGAGTGTCTTCCTGAGCATTTTCCATTAAGGAAAAAAAGTACTGCTTTAATTTTTTTAGTGTCAGCATACATATTCCAAGACGCTAGGTGATGAAAAAAGAGGAAAACTAGAGAGCATGTCTATTGCATAAAGCATATGTGAATAAAAGATTACTAGGACACAGAAAAGCATACAAGCTATTTCTCAATGTCAGCTACCCACATTTACCAAGAGAGAGAGATATGCAAATACAGAACTTTAAAACCGTAAGTCCTTCAGATTAAAGCTAATCATTATGAATAATGCAAATTGTGTGAGAAACATAGAGAGAAGATGCTAAAAACAAGGAATATTATAATATTCTTGATGACTTGTTTGTGGGAGAGTGTTTAGTTTTGTGGGCATCTTTGAGAAACAAGAGTCAAAGTAGAAAACACAACTGTATTCAGTGGCTGCCACCAAAGCTCAACATGCTTGAGATTCTTCTATACACACTTTGCTGAATCAGGACTTTTATAATTCGATCATGACAGTGTATCAAATCTTTTCCTGAAAGTCTAAGACCATTATGGTCTTGTGGTGTTATTTGGTTTGTTTTGGGCTTTTTTTTTTTTTTTTTTTTTTTGCTTTTATGCTATGTCAAGCTCATGTACATTCTTTGTCAAAATATATCAACATAACAGGATTATAATAAATAGTTCTTTTAACAGTTCATTTGGGATTCCAAAATGATGAGGTCTGCAAATGCAAAGAAAAATCACATTGGATTTTTTAAGCAAACAAACTGTAACAACTCCTCAATTAATACCACCACTGAAAGAAAATAAAATTAAAAATAAATTTACGTGATCTAAAAGCAGCACACTGCAATATGCTAAAGCAGACTTATAACCACAAGCTACATTAGGACTCATGTCACATACAAGTGCCACATTTCAAATGCTGCTCTACTCCTTAAAATAGAGGTGTACTTACCAGACACTGACAAACAGCCAGTCTCTAAATGGGTAAAGAAAGATTTTTTCTTGTTCGCATTTGATTTACTTCTGCATTTTATGTCATGTCCAGCTTCTGCTCACATGCTACTGAGTCAAAAATAGAGCTATTCCATGAGAAATATTGATGCATGGTATTTTTGATCTGCCCAGAAGACAACAAAGCATGTGACAACACACATTTATTGAAAGACTTTCAGTGAGTTCACTAGAAACCCCCCTATAGGTGCTCATAACTTGGCTCTACATTTTGATTCCAGGAATCAGGGGTTATAAACTTCAAAAGGATCTTTGAGACCAGGGGTTCCCCTCCAGCAAATGACAAGATTCCTCCAAGCAAACTGTGAGGAGCATCTCAACTTCCAGGAATGTACTCAGCTCAAACTTCCAAATGTCTTCCAACAAAATAAAAACAAAAATGAAACTGGCAGGTGCATCTATTGAAATGTCCTGGATAATAAAAATAATCAGTCACTTCACTGAAGTGGTTGGAAGTAAAAAAGATAATCTAAAAATATGCAGCCGTTTGGTGAAGTCTGATACGTTGTAGCTAGATTCTCAAAAAGTTTGTTATGAAGCTTGCAATAGCACCTATAATCAAATACCACAAAATGAGTTTTGCTTTACATTCTGACGAAGTTTAACACTCTCATTTTATCTTAGAAAACAACTGTAGGAGCAAATTACTGCAAGGATACCTTAGGTAAATTTGTACTTGAAGGACCAGCCATGCAGTAACCTGTGTGTGTTCACACCTTCCTTCACAGAGATAAGGGCTTACCTACCCCTTACCACCATATGACAGTGTCATTTCTACATTTGTTTCACGTGGACTAAAGAACAAGCCTAAGAAACCTAAGTAATCCACTCTATTTGCCTTTAGTCTTGGAAATTTCTGTCTTAACAGAACAGTCCCACTGATTGCACAGTAGCAAATGGAAGACTGTCACTTGCTTTAAAGCACTTGCTTTTTACAGTAAAGAGCACATAGTGCACCAGCAATGTTAACCTCCTGGAAACACACAATATTTAAATTACACTGCTCAGAGTGCAGTAATTGAGCCAAACAGGCATAACTCCATATCCACTGAGCCTGCAACACAGCAAATGCTGCCATCAATCCGTCTGAAGTTCCCCAAGGATGGTTCATATGCACAGAACATTGTGTCTTTTTTTCAACTCTTGTAGTGAATTTAACCAACTGAAAATGTCGTTCATTTGTTGGTTTTTACAAACATCACCTCAGCCACATACCTTGGGTTCAGAGTGCTGGCTAACTCAGATCTTTCCCATGCCCAGAAAAGCCCTGAGTAAAGAGCAAAGAGCCCCTGTATTCTTTGTCCTGTTCCTGAGTGAGCAGACCTGAGTCCATGCACCTTTTAAATTGCTACAAAGATTCTATCTTTTAAGCAGCTCATGAAGATTTGCCACATTATTAACAAGCACTTTAAAAAGAGATCAGTCAATCACTCCTGAGTCCCTTATTTGCTTATGATCCATATCTAATGTCAGGAACAAAACTTTCCAGGGACCATTAAGGTGCTCGCATAATTCCAAGGTCCAGATTCCTGTTCATCAACCTTTACTTCATTATTTGCAAACAGAAGTATTAGAACAAGTGACATGTTTACCTAAAGAATTCCTCAGAACAACAAGCCTTCATTCCTTTTACAATTTCCTAAACATCTGAATCTACTTTGCAGACACATATGACTATTAAAGACACCAGAACACTTAGTTGCCATACAGATGTCATCACCACATGTCTCAGCCTGGGTGCTGCTGGCTTCCAGGATAAATGAGTAGTAATATTCTTAGAAAGGGAAGGATTGTCTTGTCTGTATGGTAAAGCAAGGATGCATCGTTACTTGTTACGTGCCACCTCAATTAATCTCACATGCTTTTATCTAAGAAAACAAATAAGGCAGGCTCCAGCCCCTTGGTATCTTGCAGAGAAACATAACAGATATCTAATATATCTATGGAGATATTTCAAAAGGCATTGAGAATTGCAGCAACTGCACTGAACGCTCCTTTACTTTGTACGTCCTGCACTGAGTTTCTGGAATCACTGCAATTTGTGACACTCATGACATTTTAAGTTCTTGCAGGGTAAGGTGTAACCTCAACGGAGTGCCAGCATGTGGTGCGTGAACCACTGTTGTGCCTCCTTCCTCTTCAAAGCAAAGCGCATTCACCCCTTCTGAGACCATCAGAAGTGCTGTGCTTCCCCTGCTGGATTACATGGACACAAAGCAGATGAGGCAAAGACAGAAGCAAACACATTTACTCATCTAAGAAATCCAAACAGTCTCTTAAAAATTAAGGCCTAAACTATCTTTAGAAAGAAAGCATATTACACTTCTGAATAAAGGAAGCATCTTTGCTATCTGTTAAGATCTGTCATTAAGCACTTCTGGTTTTATTAACATTTAAAATCTTGCTTCACTAGCACAACTCTAAATATGAAGGAAATGAGCAGATGCTCAGCACTGTCTATTAGCTGTCCTATCAGCCTATCAATATAATATACAAAGGCCTAATAACTGTGAAACACAAGCAACGTCACAAAGGGTTTTACAACTGAAACTAGCTTACGTGGTTTTTGACCTCATCTCAGAAGCAATGCCCATCTCAAATAATGCCAGAACTTGAAATCCAGATTATTTTTTCTAGGGGAAGATGGGCTGATGGGAAGATGGATTTTCCAGGGGCCGATGGGCTAGATTCTGATTCAGCAACATCCACTCTCACATTGACTGAAATAGGACTGTTTCTGAAAACAGACACGAGGTGAACTACCCTGCAGAATTTGTCCCTGGAAGGTAGACACAACAAAAAGAAAACCCTAAAACTTAAGTCTTTTTCTTCTCCAAAAGCTCACTGATTTCACATGAATTCTCCTGTGTATATAAGCCTTGCTCCTGATTATTGCGCTCATCTCTTACTCATAAAAGCAATGGTTCAGTGGAAGAAAAAGTCTCTTAATACATCATTTAACAGCCTACCTTTTTTTACAAGTATTGGACAATAAAAGTCTCATACCAATTTGCTTTTGTATTTTAGGCAGTGTGTTTATAGTGTTCTCATTTCGAAAGGGAAAAAAAAACAACACCATACATAAAGTCACTCTCCTCAGATTAGTTTAAAACCAACTCAGAAACCCTAATTATACCTTTGCTTTTGTTTCAGATTGACAGAGCTCTTGAAATCAAATGCTAGTAAAAGCAAAAGATTCTGGTTGTTATTATCAAGCACTTAAATTGTGTGTAAATTTACTTAGCGCTTTACAAGCAGAGATAAGAGACACTTCCTACACTAAAGAGCTTAGAATCAACATAAAACCTGACAAACACGAGGACCACAAAGAATGTGGTTTAAAAGGGAGTACGGTAAAAGACAGATAGGGTAATTGAAAGTAAGCCACATATCAGACGGCGTTAAAAGACAAAGCCGCTTCCTTCCTATCCAACAGCAGGTGGGGCTACTGCAGTACCAACCTTCGCTAGGGAACGGCTGCAAGCTGCATCGATGTTTCAGCCTTGCAGGGCCCTCAGAAACGGGAAACCCTTGCATTTCAGGTGCGAAATAAGATGAAAGTCTCACATTTAAAGAGACCGGTACAAATGATGGCATTTTCGAATGAATTTTTTCTCATTCCTGTTGTCCTCTCCAAGATTACAAAAAATCCAGCATGCTTTTACATGTGTGACTAAATCACAGACTCAGAAAGACACAGCTCCCAAACTCAGATCGGCAAAGCTCCACTGGCTTGCGGAGCCAAAGTTAGAGAAGCTCAGCTGAACAGCTCCTAACGATCTGTACTAATTCTTGTCTAGAGCACATACAACACATCAAAGCTAGCTATTCATAATACAAGTGTCACTTTTACATGCAGTTTGTTCACATTACTTTATTGAAGTTAATAGCATATAAAAATGGTCCTGTAAGGAGAATGCAAGAAGGAAAACTTTGTTTGCCAAAAGACAGACTATTTTCAAGTCCAAAGATTTTATTCTGCTAGACTGAATGGGAAGCAGTCTTTTTTCCAGGACAGAGAATGGGCACAGGAAGGTGGTACTGGGTCTAGCATCCCAGAAGTTCCCGCAAGGATGACAGATTCGAGTTCTGGACATCACCAAGCTGACACAGTTCCATGAGGAGAAGTACTGACTGGGGCTGCAGAGCCACCTGTGTTCTCTCAGATGTTCAGTTCAACTCTGCGGACCTTTATTAGTATGACAGCTTACATAAGCCATGCTACAGAGTAAAACATGAAACCTCCAGGGATCAGCCTGTGGCAGGTAACATCCATATAGAAGTGTTTGGGGCTTAAAGCCCAGTTTTCATGCTCTATTTTTACCCACTTGTGAGTCAGCAGCATGTTCTTCAGTATGACACAATCTCAGCCACTGCTTTCCTCTTCAGTCAGGCATGCTGGGAGGGTACTAACAGTAGTGGTCATCTGTTTTTCTGGCATGGGCTGGTTCTTCCAGCACTGGAGTGGGAGCAATACTTTACCCCTTTTCCTTCCACTGACTCTATGCAGGAGCCAGAAATCTCTTTTATCCCCCTCACTTTCTATCTGTAGTTTCTTGGCACTGATTCCTCTTGCACTGTTATTTATACTAATGCCACTGTTTACCTTTAGCTACGACAGGTACATCCTACCCACTGCAGCTTAAAACTCAGGACAAGCAGCAAAACCCACCCAAGAAGCAGAATAAATGCTGCAGCAGTTAATTTGCTCATTGCTAACTAACAACAGGCTCACTGCACAATAGTTAACACCCATCTCAGGTAACCCTGCAAGCATCAGTTGCTGTACTGCCACAATACCTTGAGGTATATACACAAGGTCTCTAAAAACTTAATTTGTTGGTTGATAGCCAGTGCTGGGGCATCCTCACTGCGACTATTACCACTGCCAGTTAGATTAAGACCAGCTAACACAATACAATCACCTTCATTTTGCTGGGTAGACCTGTGGAGATAAAGACAGCCTCCAATCAAAAGAGAGTCCCTGATCACAGTGAGAGGAAGATGCATAAAAGATAGGTAATTTTTATAGGGAACATAACAATCCCACTCTTTGAAGAGCAGCATGCAGAACGAAAAGGTGTAGAAAACAAGCCTGGGTCCGTGGCTACACTCAGACTCTGCTAATGTAGAGAAAACTGCTTTCTAGCAAATGCAAAGCACAAGACCCATGCTCTCTGCCAGACAGCTGGAGCAGGACAACAAAGGTGTAAGAGGAGCAGGAGCCGTAAGGGGGCACGGTGGCAAGTTAAGGACTCTCCTGACTGCTTTTCCATGGAATGATACAACATTTAAATCACTTCTGTGACACTTGTTTGTAGGAACATGCACAGCTTCCTGATGACCACAGTTTTCTGGGCTGTGAGAGACCAGGGTTTCCTGCTCAGATGGAAGAAATGGCACACGGGGCAGTCAAAGGAAAAAACAAACAGCTAGACTCATCTTCAGAAGTAAAGTAGGCAAAAAAAGGCACTGCTCCTTATACAGCAAGTTTTGTACTGCTTCTGTGAAACACGTGGCTCCAGCAGAGGCACCCTACAGGGAGAAAAGGAAGAATAAGTCCTAGAGGCACAGCCTCAGATTTGCATGCACCTCCTTTAGCTGGACACCACCAGACCATGGATCTGCTGGATTGGCAACAACAACAGCACAGCACTCTTCTACTCCAAACCCACACCTCAGGCAGACTTACAAGGCTGACATGCTAGCTTACGATCTATCTGCTAGCTCTACTTAGCCCTGGGATCTCAGAGGAAGGCTCTCAGCAAGCAAAAGCGAGATGCCTGTGGTAGCTTGTACACTCAGTCAAGTCTCCTAGAAGGCACTTCCCAGTGTTACAGCAAACTTTCCTCCTTCCCAATACATGCTCGTTTTCTCGTTGACTTGTATTACACTAGGACTGCAGTCCTTTGAAATCAAATGGTCCGATTCTGTCCCAAAACCAGTTTCACACAGGACCAATTTCTTCAGCAAGCTTAGTCTCAATTCGTACTTTTCTTGACAGCAGGATCTGAAGTCTTTTGAGATGCAATGATTCTGAATGTACTGATATTTTTTTCAAGCAGCATCATTCCAAATGGATGCTCACCCTGACAAAAGAAGAGCACACTCTTAAATGCAGTAATTAACAGGTAGCTTAAAAACAAATGACAAACATTATTAATACGAATTTTTTAGTAGACTTTTTGTGTCTACTTGTAAAAGGTTTTTGTTTTTCACTGAAGACAAAGCAGGTGGAAATAATTTTGATGTGGAGTGCTAAAACAGCATGTATGACTCCAGAAGATGCTTTACTAGGTATTTTGTACTTAAAGCAAGTGAATGGGCTGCCTACAGCCTCATCACAGCCCAAGAGCTCTTACATGTAGTGATTTGAAATCTGCAAGTCACATTTCTCATAGAAAGCCAAGACTCAGTGGCACAGAGCAACTCCCTCACTCCCATCAGGTGATTGCCCGCTAAGTAGCTCAGTTATACCACCTAGAATAACATCCTGTGCTTAGTCACTCCAGCAGACAAGGCTGCAAAGCCATCAACACAACTTGTGGGCCACTTTCTCCATTCAGCTTGGATACTGCTCTCTAGCTGTGCTGGACTGCAAGTACCCTTATTCACAGAAAGAATTATGTAGCATTCTTGCTTTGGGATAACTAACTCCCACGGACATTGCTTCAATACAGAAATTCCAGACGAGACCTTTTACAAAGGGCATTTCTTCCATCAATTCTCATCTACCTTGAAGTGGCAGAGAAAAATGTCACAGCTAAAATTTGGTCTCTTGTGAAGAACTTGGGATTTACCAGGGCAGCAGCTCCAGATTCTGACCTATTCCTCTACTGTCCTCTAGAGATGTCAACACAAGGAAGAGATTGCTGCTGCTTATCCCTGATGGAGAAATCCCTGCTGGGAAGACTGAGCTGTGGTTTGAGAACTGGCAACACCAGCATCTGGACCTTTCTTTGCTGCAGTTGCCCTCACAGGGTAAAGTTGACTTTGGCTACAGCACTGTGTGTTCTGGCTAACCCAGCTGGCAGAGGTATCCCTAAGGCTGCTGGCACTGCAAACCAGAGCAGCCTGAGGCCACACTCCAGTATTCAGTAGGAAGGCTGGGGCAGAAACACCAAGTCCAGCCTTCATTGCCCTCATAGGAGCCTGAGCCAGCACACAGCAAGCTTGGTGCCAAGTCTCCTGTACTAAAGGGAATCCAGCTTGTTCAGAGCAGTCTTCTGTATCACCGCCAAACCGCGCAGGATCTCAAGTCTGTGTTATTCACAACACTGGTGGCAGTACACATTTATGGGATTTGCAGTAGAGGCTCTGCTTTGTTCATTCAAGAAAGTCAAGTTGGCTTAATCCTACTGTGTTAACAGATCTAAATATGGACATAAAGAACTTAAGCATACATAAAAGCACAAAGAATATGAGCTTTTCATTCAATTTTGCATAGTACATGGTGAATTGCCAGTGCAGTCCTTTCAGATTACCAACATCTTTAGACTTGGCCTCAAAAAGATTATGTTCCCCTCTCAGCAATTCGCCCTCCTTCTAATACTTCTAAGACAGAGTAAAGGCTGAGACCCCCCTAGAGATGATGCCAAAGATCAAATGGATGGTCCTGAAAGCAGATGAACTGCAACAGCAAGTAAAGCAAGCAAACCATGCAAACAGTGATGCTCTCAAGCAAAGGAAGTACAGTTTCAGTTCTGGCACCCATAGAAGCTGAACACTGATACACACAATGGGGGTCCCTACAAGGCAACAGTGAATGCCTGCTTGGAAGGGATTTGTGCTACTTGGAGCTTTTTCAGGCTTTCTCTGTGCTGTGGTTCTTACAACTCCTTCACCCTTCCGTCATCTTGGAGGAACAAATTCACTGCTGCTCAGGCTTTTACAGTTACTGGACCCCAGAAAGCTGCATTTGCAAAAGGCTGGAGTAAGCTGGCTGATACTTATGAGGTTTGTTTTTTAATAAAAAATGACTTTATTTTTTCTCTGAACCACAGTAAGCACACGTCAGAAACCAAAAGCATTTGTAAGGCTGAAATCTCAGCACTGAGCATTATTTAAATTTGTAGGGCTGTTTAACGTTCATCACACACTTGAACCTAACGGTGCAAGTGATTTTTTATCAGAGCTTTTTTTCCCCCCCCATTTTAACAAGGAAAAGTGCCCCTCCAAATATAAGCATTGCTTGTTATTTTGAGGCAGTGAGGCAAAGCATACAGCACATAGACCACATTTGGCTTGCTTAGCAGATGTCTACAGATCACTTGATGTTAATTTCAACATAAAAGCTATTATATTTCTGGCCTTGCCCTATTAGTTGTTAAATCATTATTTATGCTTGGCAGATAAATTCTAGGAGCCTTGAATAAAGCCCATCAACCCTACTAAACTAACCATATTTGACACAACAGTTTTCACTCATTGAAGGCCCTAGATGTAATGTTTGTTGCATATATGATTCCATTTCACAGCCTAAAAGGTAATCTCATATTTATATTTAAACATCAACTGCATATAATATGCATTCCAACATTACTTCACATGCAAGGAATTAACTTGTCTGCTTCACTGACGTTAACAACTGCGTACAACAGCTAGTTTCAGTTCAAAACTCAGTTTACCTAAACAATCTCCTGTTCACTGGCACTAGTTAGTGTGTTCTCCTACAGAAGTTTTGGCACTACACTTGTGATCAGTTACAAACTGGCATGCTGTGGCCTTCACATCTATACAGAAAAATATTATTTGGAATTGTATACTTCCTTTAATTAATATATTTAAGCAATTAACCTTTCTTATATGAACTCTATTTAAACATACCTGAAACTGATATTGTGCATTCAAACAGCCATCAGTTGATGTGATGTACATTTTTTAGTATAATTATGTTTGGTATCTTTAACAGACAAGTTAGAATTAGAACTCAGAAAAATCAAGATTTTTAATGTTCTACCAAGGACAACTCAAGATGCCTGTTCCTGTTTCATCTGCCAAAAAAGCACAACTCCTTCATTATCACAACAGTGTACACTATGACTGCATTTAAGGTTGCATGCAGATCATGTTTTGTGCAATGAACCTAAATAAAAATTAGATCCCAAAAGAGAAAAAAAATCATACTGTTTATAGCACACTGCACTTCTGGTCCTAAAGAGGTACAGCACTGCACTATTAACACTTCAAACCAGGTCACTAAAGCTACTAAATGCTTTCAGCTGATTTCAGTGTACCTTGGACAGGCACACACTGCATTTGGTGTTTTAAGGCAGCTTAACTGTGCTGTATTCCAGTGAATAGAGGCAGTTTCCCCCTCTGATTTCCAAGTCAGCCCTGCTTTGCTTCTCCCAGAAAACCAGGCTGCCTACTTCAGGCTGGCTATTCACATTCCTTCCCACTTACATCCCAAGGCACAGAGCTGAGAGCCTGCAGCACCGATGCTATAGCTCTCTTCCATATTTGACAGAGTTGCTTGCTGTAGAACTTCAAGCCATCTTGTCAGAACCTAATAATTCACTGAGATAAGAACATTTTCCAGGCAGGAAAATCACAGTTACATTTGAAGGCTAAGAGGTAGGAAACTGCAAGGAGGGAGGCAGCCTCTGGAACACATGCCACAACACCACAGCTGCTTGGAGGTGTCCAGCCTTTCACAAACAGGAGTAACAGAGGAACCCACCGATATTTCAGGAGATGAGCTGCTACCAAGGCTCCATGATGACATCTCTCACTTGACACAAGAAACACAAAATGGTGAGCCTTCACCAAAAGCTAGGAAAAAAAGCTGAGTTGTCCCATTCCCCTGAATACCCACAGTCCAGGCTGCTCTCCTGCTGCAGCCTGGACACATCTCTCACTCCTGTAATGAACCTCACCTCACACTTGACTTCTGCACACAAAGATTTTAACCCTGGGTTAAATAGGCTCACCAGACAAGAGCTACAGATTCTGTTTTGCTTCTGCTTCCAGTGGAGAGAGGTTGTGGTCAAAAGCAGGCTTTATTGTAGGGTTGGTTTTACAACTACTATTAACGACAAGCAGATTTCTCTCCCTTGATGTCTGCTGCATGTGATAATGCAATGCTTCCTCAAACATCATGTCATAAACTGGCAAAGGTGAGCAACTGGTGAGGCGGAAAAAGTGAGGAGAAGAAACAGTAAATAAAGTCATGCGCATCAAATATTATTTATTAAACACACAGGCTTTTTTGACATGTGATTTTGATGTTATTATTTCCTTTGCCTTCTGATAAAACATGCCCAGTTGTAAAATACAAACAGTACAGCTGGCTAATAGGGTGCTTTTTTGAATGCCAGCAGCTTTCCTCAGTTAGATTAGTTAGGAAGAAATATGAACAGAGAGCCTAGCTAGTGCAATGAGAAAGGCAAGACCACTGCTAGAGCAGGGAACCATGATCATTAAATCCAATATTAATCCTACATGTGGCATTAACTTAGGCAAATCTTCTCCCACACGCAATCTTCTAGTGTTGGAATAATGCTGCAGTTCTGAGGGAAGTTTTGTAACCTCAGGAGTTTCTGTGAAGAACTTCAAGATCTTAGAACTGAGTATCTGTTGCACTATGCATTTCAAGAATAACCAACACTATTTATCAGACATTCTTAGGTTACCTGTTAATAATACCTCACTTTGTGAATAAAAATAGTAAATCCAATCTATAGAAACATATGCTTTAACAAGACAGGATGGAAACAGCAAACTATGCCAGTGCTGATTCCCTCTGCCCCCTGAATTTACTTAGAAGAGATCACCTCCTGACTGAAGAAGTCATCCTAACCATGGGAAATGGAGAACTGGGTAATTATACCTGACAAAATAGTTGCATCAAAGGAAACGGCCTACACAGTCCTACCTTTCTGGACATTTGGCAACACTGATATTATAAACTTTGTCTTGAAGAGAGAGCACATTTAACTAGCCAGAAGCTCAGTTTGGCCACCACCGTAATTCCAAGGTGCATACTACTCCCTTCATTGCGTTCAGGAGTCTAAGGAGAGCCCATCCTCAGGCAATCACACAATGAATATAGAAATTATTAAGAAATGTCCATTTTATACCAAGTAGGCAGAAAGGGAAAAACTGTCGCAATACAACTAGGCTCAATAATTTCTGGCAATTGTTGTTAACAGTTAACTGGATTACCTCAACACTGAGACCTTTCTGCTTCCACTGTCATCACTGGCTGGCTGGCACAGCTGGAGAGTGCTATCAGTGCTACCAATAGGCGAAGTACTGAATTGCTAATTCATAGAGAAATAAGAGGGAAAAAGATGGAACTGTACAATCTGGATTTGTAGGCAGACCCATATGAGCAGCTAACACCTCTGTACAGACATCAGGGGATACAGATCAGGAGCGTTTTGCATCTCCCCTGCACATCTACTCCCTCTAGCATCAAAATGAAGATGCTCAGTGACTTCAGTCATTTTGTTTCCAATCCTCCACATGCTTCTTTGCAAATCACTCTCTTTAATCAAGGTGCTTCCTCTTCTAATGGCTGCTGCAGTTAAGAATCCAGAAATCAGTAACTTCAGCATGGATTATAGGACCAGCACTCATATTCCCAGTATTTAACCACAGAATCAAAAACTCAGCACCAGTTTCAACTCTCTTCAGAAAAACCAAAACCAACCCTTGCTTTCTTTTAAAAAAATGTTTTAAAAGAGATTCTAGCTACCTCTAAGGTAACAAAAGGATCAGTGGACATGCAGATGAGCACATCCATAGGTTTTTTTCCTCTTGCTTAAGGGACAACCGTTAGCAGCTTCCTCACTGCTATTTCTTCATCGCAGTGACAACGCACTGCCCCTGACAAGTATTCAGCCACAGCGTGTCTGCTCTGACAAAGCTGCTCTCCCACCTCCTCAGTAAATTATTTGAGGTTTACACCTCCCTCTAAACATCTGCAGATACAATTCCCCCCCCAAATGCTCACACTCCATGTTTGCAAAGGCAAGAACTTGGGTTAAAGCACAACACAGTCCTGCAGTGAATTCAAGTCCCTAGACTTTTATGCCCTACATACACTGTGGAATTTCCACCCAGCATACAAAATTATTCATGACAGAAACATGGAAGGACCACGTCCCCCCCCTTCCCTCTGTGTGAATACCAATGAGAAAAATAGCAAGAGGTTTCTTTTTCCTCCCCGATCAGAGAGAGAATAGGAAAATTAAAAACATATATGGGGGAAGGGAGGGGAGAGTCACTGTAAAATGCTGAAGACCAGGGGTGTGAGCACATACTTATATTAACATCTTCCATCCCTGGAGCTGCAGTAATTTGCATGACATTATCTACCTGGGATGTTGCTATGGTTATCACCATACATAAGTAATTACCAGGGCAAATTGCACATACAGCACACAGATTCATGCTGTTAGAAGCAAAGGACTTTTTTATACACTTGAAAATGTAAATGTTTGAAAAAAACACTAATCACAATGATTCCTGATAAGAGGAAAGAAAGTTTAAGACTGCTCCAAAATGAGCTAAAATGATCATTAACCATGCTTACTGGTAACAGTACCTTGAGGCACAGCTCACATAATCCCTAAGTGAGATGGACACTGCACAGACTCAGTCGAAAATCAACAGAACTCAAAAAATAGTAGAAACAGAAACCATGAGCAGCAGTAGTAACAGTACTGGTAACTGGAAAGTAATCAGAAGAAATACTAGAAAATCCCTGCCTGAAGAGATCACAGTGCAATTAGATGAGACAGGTAGAGGACAATAGAAGTAGGATATCAAGCAGAACAAATAAGGTCATCAACATCATGGTACTGGCATGACCATTTTGGGTAGGTGTCATCTAATCCTAGATAACACAAAATAAATTAGATATCAGCTCATTCTGAAATACTGCTGCAATTACATTGCCAGTAAAATACAGCACTGATGTATACAAACATCTCAAGCTGCAGTCTCTTGGTGTCAGTAGAAAATGTTCAGCAACACTGATGAGTGTGTTGTGCACCCTTCAGAAAGCTAAAGGTTTATAAAAATAGTTCTGCTGCTGTGACCTGAGTTGATACAAAGCAGATTAGGCTAAGTGGAATGCAAAACATGGACCTGTAAAACACAAAATACATTTCTATAATATAATCTATAACACGTCATTGACTCATATCTATCCAAAGCAATCACGTGTTTTGTGTACAGAGAAATACTATCATTTAGTTGCTCTGAATTTACAGGGAGCAGTAGAGTTGAGGAGAGAAAACATATTTACATTTTCCAGCTTCACAAAAGTTATTTTGTTTATCTTAGAAAACACGTTTCTCACAGACATTTACCTTTACCTCCTATTAATATTAGCAGAATTACCATCAAAGCTCACCACACTCCCCAGTTGAGCTATAATAAAATTCTTCAGTGCTGAATAGTCTGTGCTCCCAGATCTACCGTCTCACAGCTCTACTGGGAAATTAGGTAGTCTACCACCTCAACCCTTACAATGACGATATTTCTCTACACTCACACACAGAAAGTTCATTTGTGTTCCAGGTTCCAACCCCAGCGTGCCATCATTACTTAAGAATAAAGTGCCACTGTGAATGCCTGGGCTGCTGAGTTCAATCCACTATCTCATTTTTTCAGGTTGACTCAGGGGACTGGCAACCACTGCCACGCGAGACGCTAAGATCTATTTGATCGGATGATGAGAAAACCACTAAGTATTTCAGAACTTTAACCTATTTACACAGGGATCTTTATGTAAACAGAGCCAAACTCCATGAGGCACTACATGTGAGCAGGAAATAAACTAATTCTGCAAGGACAGAAATAAAAAAAAACAACGTATCAGCTCTGGGAATCAGCCAGAAGAAGTATGTCTTTGCATGATGGCTAGCAGAACTATACAGGCAATGCAAAATAAGATAAGGTGGAAGATTTATAGCAGTTTTGGAGATTGGCTTTTTCACTGAAGATGTATTTGCACTCTAAGAGCTGTAAGGTACTCCATCACTCTTTCTTCCATCAGTCTTTAGGCCTGGGTCACGTTCTAGTTTCAGTATAGACTTTATATGTCAGTGAGAATATACAGAAATCTTTTCTTTGTAAGCTACTCTCTGATGCCATCAAGTATCTTGACTGTTTTAGTAAGCAAGACTCAAAAATGATACGGAGAGATGATGCGCTCTGAGAAGAGAATTGCTACTGAAAGCACAAGAACAGGTATCAGCCAACAGGCAGTCAGCAAACATGGCATGGCATGCCCTTGGGCTCACTGACATGGCCTGAGGAAAGGCACTATTAAGCAATGTCCAGAAATACTGACCAAAGATGTAAGCGCACCCTTCCATGGCAAATGAAGACTGAAAATAGGGTATAGAGCAAGTCACCCTTCTCTCAATCTGGGTAAATGGACCCATACAACAGGCATATTCTAGCTCCAAATACATTTCATACCTCACAGTGTGTTGAAAGTAAATTTATCAGTGAAAGTAAATATGTGGAGAGTGAAATGTAAGACAAAAAAAGTGAGATAAATATAGTTAGATTCAGGGGAAAAAAACGTTATAAACAGTAAGCAAGGTTTTCTGGTTTGCACTGATTTCCAGCCCACAAAACCCCAATATGCACCAGTGTTTTATTAAAAGCTTATAAACTACCTAGCATGCCTGCTGCTGCAATAAATTGCTAACAAACATTTTTGATGCTGCAGGCCTTGTATTCAAAGAAACCTAATGTGTACAAAATCCAGTTATGCTACTGAAAGAAGTGCAGACCACGAAAGTAGCACCTTAAACTCTAAATGTTATTAACGTTGATCATTCAGTAGCAATAGGCCTCTGTGACATTCATAGTAAGGCTTTGAAAACAGAAACTCCCAGTATCCCAGGGAAAACTATTCAGAAACCTGTATTGTGAATAAAGACTGCAAAAGAAGCTTGTACCGTGTTGTGAACCATGTGAAACTAAAGGGAGGAACAATTTTCCAGGGAGGACTGAGAGCTTAATGTGTTTGATGAAGTCACAACAGACCTACGACAAAATCTGTGATGGAGTGGTACAAAACCTGGCAACACCAAGGCTAACCGGATCAACTCTTGCTTTGACTGAGCATAAAGTGTTATCTATTCTATCTGCTCTCAGCATTAAAAACTAAGGCTCCAGTCCTCCAAGGACAGTAATCGCAACGCTGTTCATTTTCAACAAAAAGTCACACCACATCAGTCAAGTTTCCTTTGTTCTTTCCAATGGTACCAAAACAAGCCTGATGAGGATTGGAGCCTCCATAATTTCCGGTGTTACATGAGATTATGCTGTATCAGGGCTCAGACGTGAATCCACATACAGGGTAATATTATAATAGTCCAACAGCCAGAGCCTAAATCCCCGAGACAAACCCATCCAATGTCTGGAGGCTTTCAGATGAGTGGCCACAAACATACCTGTCAGCAATGGACTGAACTGCTGCATCTCTTCTTGAAGAAGTAGCTCCAAATTGTTCTGACAATCAGAACACAGGCATTCATTTCCCTCCTCCCTCAAGTAACTTCTCATTGCCCTTCTAAGATCAAACATCGAGCTACAACATCACATCACTGACTGACTAATAAGCAACAAGAAGTACCCACTGCCCGCATAGATGGATTACCTCTAGACTAGCAGCATGCTCTAGCACCACGCGGATCAAGAAAATAAAATCAGTGCCTCACATGTGCAACTCAGGGCAGAAACGCTGCAAAGTTGCAAAGGAGAGCCACATCTAAATTAGAGCATATAATCTGCTTGGACAGTCTCGGGCAAACTTAATTGCAATTTAAGGAAAAAGCATATTTCTTTTTCTATGCCGCATGATGAGCAGCTTTCAGGATCCCAAGTTTGTTTCTGCTACAGTAGTGGTACGATTAACATCCCCGAGGACAGCGCTGGCGACCTTGTTCCTTCTACTATGCACTGTCGGGGTACTAACTTGCCGTTACGCTCATGACACAGCTACGCGAACCGAGCACAGCAGAGCGCGCACGGCCACCCCGCAGCTCGGGCCAGCGAGGGGACGGCTCACGGCCGGACCGCCCCGAGCCCCGCCGCTCCACCCGCACCGCCCTGCAGACGTGGCGCCGCCGGGCCGGGCCGCGCTGGCGGGCGGCCGCAGCCCAATCGCGAGCGGCGGAACGGCGGGGGAGGAGCGGGGCCGGGCGCGATGTGCGGCGGGCGGCGGCGCGGTGCTGGAAGCGGGGCGGCGAGAGAGCGGCGGCCGCGGGGTATGGGCGGCGGGGCGGGGTGGTGCCCGGCGGTGCTGCTGCTGGTGCTGCTGGTGCTGCTGCAGCTGCCGGGCGGGCTGGGCAAGCCCACGGCATGGCAGGAGCGGGCGCGGCCCGGAGCCGCGCAACAACACGAGGATACGCCGGGCTTCCAGTACGACCACGAGGCCTTCCTGGGGAAGGAGGAGGCGCGGAGCTTCGACCAGCTCAGCCCGGAGGAGAGCCAGGAGCGGCTGGGGTGAGCGGCCCGGGCGGAGGAAGCGGGGCAGGGTGGGGCTGCCTGCCCCGGGGCTGGGAGCGGCGGGGAGGGCCCGGCGGGGGGCGGCGGACGGGGCAGCCCGCTTTTGTATCTCTTCTCGCGCACCCGCTTACCTCTGCCGTTCCCGTGAAGCAAGCTGAAAGCATTTATTCTCTCGCCTTCATCGGAGTTCCTTCTGTTTAGCAGGCCGCTGTTAAACCGTCTCCCAGCGACTTTTCCACTCGTGACAACTTTGCTCACCGTCGCTCTTCCGTGCACCAGTTGCCTTAGTTTACTGCATCTCCCTCCTGTACACCTACAAGAAGGCACGCTGCTTATCAGAACAAGATTTCACAGTAGTTAAAGCAAGATCTTCGCAAAATATTTTCTCCTTATTGTCTCCACTTTCACACTAGGATGAGCTGTGCCCTTCCGCAGCGAGTGGTACAGAAACACTGTACGTCTGTCTGATGCCACCATCAGTTGCACTGAGCATTGGCTCACACTGACCTCCTCGTGCAGGCTGGCACTGCTATTGACCTGTTTCTCAGTAAGCAAAACCACTAAGCACTTAGCAGCCACGGACCCATTGAATCCAGATTGTTTGAAAAATCAGCAAAAAAAAAAAGATCTCAGCACACATGCTCGTGACTTAGATAAAGTGCCTCACTAACAGTGACACAAGTTAGTTACACTGGGTTTTCGTTTCTTCTTGCACCAGCTAAGATTTTTCAGCTGCAGGTATGAACGATGTGCAAACAGTGAACATTCACCAAGCTCACCCCCAGATAAGCATCAGTACATGGTAATTTGGTTTCCTGTTCTGAATCCATCGTAGCCTCACCCTGCAGCCAGTGAACAGGTCCCCCATAGTTAGTAGATACAGTCTACAAGCTGAGAGAGTTTGTTCACTAACTCTGAGAGTGCGGGTCCCATTTTGATAATTCATAGCAGTATTGAATAATGAATAGAGAAATGTTAAGATAACACAGGAAGGCCTTAGCCAGTAGGACAGCTTTCTACATTTTGGGCATTATACTTAGTCAAAAATAAGGACCAGATAAAGATAATGAAGTTAGACTGATACCCGGTTTGTTTCCCTTCTCCCTAACCCAATCTTCCTCTTTTTACAGGAAGATTGTGGATAGAATAGATGAAAACAAAGATGGCTACATCACAACAGAAGAACTGAAAAACTGGATTAAACGGGTGCAGAAACGCTATATCTATGAAAACGTTGCTAAAGTTTGGAAAGACTATGATACAAACAAGGACGATAAAATCACGTGGGAAGAGTACAAGCAAGCCACCTATGGTTATTATCTAGGTGAGACAACATCATTAGATTATATGCTCAATGACAACTGAGGTTACGAGGCACAATTTCATGCCCTGTAGCCAACTGGTATTGCAGTCAGGACTTGAGGAAATTGCGTAAAGTTCTATGGATGCTCAGAGGTTGAAAGCACTTCTTGTGTCTTTATTGTAGCCATTTCTGTGTGGGTCACCACTATATAGAACGTTTCATAGAGGGCTTTAGCGAGTGTACAAACAATTAAGTGATGTTTTCTAAATGAATCTCAATTTTGTGAGAGTATAAATGCTAAAAGAAATTAGTCTGGGTGTAATCAAGTATGTAACAAAACTGATAAAACAACAAACGGATATTAATTGACCATGAGTACATACATACTGCAAATAAGAAAACTGTTTTAACAATATATAGAGTTTCTGGAGCAATAGTAAACAATAATAAGTAGATCTACACTCTATTAAAGCAGAGCTTACTACATAATCTAAAATAAATATTTGTCTCACATCCCTGTAGTACTATTCCTCGGAGTCCTTCTTAGCTGTCTTTGTAATCCTCAAGATTTGGAGAATGCTTGCTCTTGTGTTAATGCACAGTTAAAATCTTCATCTGGGATTCCTGGCTTAAGTTTTTTTTTGTTTGTTTGTTTTTTGTTCTTTTTTAATGCTCCCCAGAGAGAAAAATACTCAAAACAATTCGTGATTGATGTATTTGAAGTCAGTTTAGTTTTCATATTTTAAAATTTTTATCAAATACCATTGATTTTATGCCATGGAAAACCCTGAAAAGAAATCTCATTGTTCTGAAGTGAAAATAACAGATAGGTTCCCTGTAGCAGAGGCATAGTAGTTCAGTAGTTGCACTCAAGTCTGCCAGGTTCTGAAACCACTTTCTCTTCTTTTCGCTTGCTTTTTAAAACTGAGCTGTTGTGTCAGTCATACTGATTCCTAAAAAGATAAAGCTTCTGCAAATGGAATCTACTCCGAATTCTTCCTAAGCAATACTTATCAAAGCAGATTAAAAGAAATAGATCTAGAAAGTATAATATATGATACTGCAAAATCCTGGGTTCCAACAGAAGACTTATTTGGCCATTAACCTATACTACTAAGTCACCTTTAAAATCAAAGGGTTTGACCCTACAGTTTTCCTAGGAAAGGGAAGTTCCAGTTAACACAGCAGCGGTTCTGGCAATAAACCTTTGTATTTCTAGACTCAGATCTATCTCAGTAAAATAAGGGATTTCTTTGCGATGGTGCATTTCAAAAGGAACATAATGTTGTGACTGTGATTAACCTGCAGAAAATCCAGAAGAATTCCAAGATGCAACAGACCGGCACAGCTTTAAAAAAATGCTGCCCAGAGATGAAAGGAGATTCAAAACTGCGGATCTGGATGGAGACTCAGCTGCCACTCGTGAAGAATTCACTGCTTTCCTTCACCCAGAGGAATTTGAACACATGAAAAACATTGTTGTCTTAGTAAGGGCAAAAACAATGGTGCTATTTTTTACTTTTGCATTTCAGATGAACTTTGAACAGTTTATCCAACCTTTCCGGGCAGGGCTGAGAAAGAGGGACACAGATACACACTTAAAAGTCCACTGGGGAGCAGAAATTGATGCATAGTACCTGAAATCTACTTGATTTAGAGTTCTCAGTACAAGGAAGACAAAACGAACACTTAGATTGCTCTTAAAACAATTTTGATATGGATGCATACCAAAATGAAGGAAAAGGTATGCTGACATGAAGCTGTCAGACACAAAGTGTTTGATACCAATTTAATGTAATTACACTTAGCTTAAAACAAACAGGATGTCCAGGTGAAGGCCCAAGTGCAAAATGGCTGAGGAGGGGAACAGACAGAATTCTGTTTTCTTTTGATTACTTCATTGCAAAACTATTTTTTCAGGAAACGTTAGAAGATATAGACAAAAATGAGGATGGCTTTGTGGATCAAGATGAGTACATTGGTAAGTCTTGAAGTTTGTTTCTTACAAAATCTTCATTTCTGTCTTCTCTCAAAGCTGCAACAGCATCAACAAAACAAAGAGGAATGTTTCTGTGATTCAGAGTTGCTTATTTTCTACTAATTATTCTCCTAGATTGTTAGAAAGTAAACTCAGACTTCACTACAGATTTTTGCAGCCGTGTCTTTGTTTCTTCTGGAAATACAAGATAATGCATTAAGAACGAACTGTATAGAAATAGAAGTGAAATTTATTATTCTCAAAAAAAAATGGTGAAGTACGTGAAAGGTAATTGTGCATTACTTAATGACAGAGAACAGAATTGGAAGCATTAACAGCAGATCAGTCACAGTTGATTTACACAAACTTAAGACAGCAGCTAACTGCACAGAGTGACTTGTGCTTAGACTTATGAAAACAAAATGGACTAGAGATCAGCTGTACTGAATACATTTTACCCTTTTGAATAGTTTTGCTAATTCCAAAAGCTAACCTCTTCCTCTCTTCACTCACTTTGATCGGTTTTTAATCAAGAAAGTAGTATCAGGAAAGCTATAAAGATCACTCCTATATAATCAGGAACAGTATACACATGTTAATTAATAGCAGGGGGTTTCTTTTCCTTGTAAATTATATTTGGCCTCAGAATGTGAGTGCTATTCATTTATGACTGAAATATCAGAGCAGCATTAATTTCCACAGTAATTTCAGTTCATTCAGTGACATCACCTACATATAATTAGAAGGTAATTGTCAACATTTGTTACCATTGCAAATACTGGGTTTTTTTTGTGTCTTCTATAGATAGAAGCATAGAAAGTTCTAGCCCCACATTGGCAAGGATGATAAAAATCAAATTGACAGGTCATGTCAGACGCTTCAAGTAAACAATATAATTTGCACTTCAAAAATGCAAAAAAAAAAAAAAAAAAAGAAAGTGAATGTGCTGTCTGAAGTTTTCTTTACAAGTTGAGGAAAACTGCTTGAAGTATTCCTACGTTATTCAGGTGCCTACCTTTTTCAGGTATAAGTAGATAGCGGTTTTGATCAAGCTTGGCTTAACACTACATCTTTTCTTTGATTAGGAACAACAGAAAAAGACCACAAAATGCAGTCTCTGAATCAGGTATTTGATGGGGAAATCTGTGGATCTGCATTTTATAAAAGCAGCAAAGCAGAATACCTCTAGTCACATTAAGCACAGAAATACATTCTCACTGTGCATGAGCAGGTACTGAGTATTTCAGGAATATTTTGTGCAGTTCTACCAATAGAGAGGCCTCAGCCCAGCATATGATGAGTAAGGGGAGGCAATTGCATTTGAGATCAGCATTTATGTCTAGAAATGCCAGTGAGCCTATGACCCCGAGACCCAACTTTGTGGGATGCACTGAACATGTCCTTGAAAACCAAATCCACAAGTCATACTA
The DNA here is from genome assembly GCA_023055505.1 of Callipepla californica brunnescens. NCBI lineage: Eukaryota > Metazoa > Chordata > Aves > Galliformes > Odontophoridae > Callipepla > Callipepla californica. Next base: position 1,121,375 of record JALIRH010000004.1, read on the forward strand.
GTACCTATCTACAGAACAAACCACAATTGAAAAATGAAAGGCTTGAGAAACAAGAACTCCAAGTGAGCTGGAGCCAATTGACCGTCCACACAGACCAGAAGGGTAAAGTGAACACACTTGAGTTTCATGAAGTATTTTTGCAACTACTTGTAATTTGGAAGATCTGTGCTTATGTGCTGTAAAAGAGCAGATGTAGATCAGTACTCACACTTAATGGTCACTGGTACTCTTCCAACCCTATTTATATAGATAGCAGCAGCCACTGTGGCATTTTCCTACTGATGCCTCTTAAGTGTACAAGAGACAAATGCACTGTTTATGGTTTCTTTGAGACGTAAGGTGCACTAGTACTTGGCAACTTCTCCAGCTCTTTCTCTGTAGAAGAGTATCTTCTAATGAGGTGTCCTGCAGCATTGCATGATTATAAAGGACACACATACCTACTAAGATAAATTTCTTTTATATAGGTCCCTCTAAAAGCAGGGGAAAAAAAAATCAAGTTCCATTCAGCAATTTCTGTATCCATGAGTTTCCTCTCATACTTCTTATTCCCTTACCCATTGTTCTCCAACTTTCTGGCTTCCCAGGGCTGCACAAAGTGAACTGGAATTGCCTTGGGCCAAAGATTGCACCAAAAGTAATGCCTCCTATTTATTTATTTGAAAGCTACAACTGACACAAAGAGCACAATAACACTACTTGACAGTACAAATTCTCATCTACAGATTGCTATTTTTCAAGAGTTATCACAATTAGCTATGCATTTTTGCCACTGAACAAGAGCCTGTGTGTCACACTCATAAAAATGTGCTCCAGCTGAAGTGACCCACTATCACTGCTGCTAAAACACACCACTCACTGCCCCACTGTGCTCACATTCATCATTTGGTCTTCCTAAACATTTAGTGAGTGCCAATGAATGTCAATGGCAGCAATTTTGTCTGCATGGAAAGATTCAATTCCACCCCCGTTGTTTGATCCACACTTTCATGTCAGACACCACTTTGATTATCAGACTTCTCCTCTGCTGACACGTTTGCATAGCACCAAGAGGTAATGGAATATTGTTGGGAAGGTTCAACCTCTACTGCCATACCACCACCATCCATCTCTGACACCATGGGCCAACATAATAAAACAGGAGACGTTAATTTCAGAACAGCTGTTGTAAAATACATAATAATTCAACTCTTCCTCAAGCATTATAAAGAACAAAGACCAAAAGTATTATTTCACATTGTTTTTGGGTTGAACATGCCTGCCTTAACCACTCTGCTGGCTGGAGTCCAGTTTTATCCATGAAGGCATTTGCTGGCAGGGACAAGATAAAATTGCTAAGTCTCTTTCTCATGTGACTGTGCCCAGTCCTGAAGCCTGTGATTGCTGTTTAACAAAAGATCCTTAAAGATTGTTCCATTCATCTTCAGAGACAGAAGACCTTTGTACAGGTTGACTTCTCTTAACTGTGGGTTGCTAATGAATTTAATATTATACTGAAGTATTGTAAGAACAGATCATCACCAGGAGTGAAGAAATAGACCTGAAAGAAGATATGCACAGCTATAGTACATCCCACATTTCCATACAAAAAAAAAAAAAAAAAGAGAAAAACACTTTGCCGAGAGTTTAATGTTTTGTTTTCCTGAGGAACAGTGCAAATCTCTAGTTGGTACATAATTTTCAAGTTAAGTATGACTTAAGTGAGACTTGTATTTCCTTTCTAGCTGATATGTTTGCAAATGAAGAGGGTGGACCAGAGCCTGACTGGGTGACTACAGAGCGTGAGCAGTTTTCAGATTTCCGTGACCTCAACAAGGATGGAAAGATGGACAAAGAGGAGATTCAGCACTGGATTCTCCCCCAAGACTACGATCATGCACTAGCTGAAGCCAGACATTTGGTCTATGAATCAGATGTCGATAAGGTACTACAGCTCCAGTGTATTTTTGGAAAAAGTGAAATCAGAGTTAGGATTTATGTTTGGTTGTTTGTTTTTTTTTTTAATATGAGTTAGGAAGGAGTGATTCCTAATAACTTTCCTTATCAGTACACTCAATTTAAAGTTGGAGAGGCTAGACATGCTTCTGTCTTAATGTATTAGTGCACATTTCAGTTGCTAGGGTCAGAATCGCAAGTGAAACTGTTCGTTAGTGCTAGAAATTCCATTGGCTCTTGTTAGGTTAGATAAAATCATCTTAAACCTTCCAAGTTTTAGCACTGTAGAAATTTTTTTTCTTTTTAAGAGTTGCTATGGGTTTTTCACATTGATTTAGATGGCAAGATGGGAAAAAAAAAAAAAGGTCTACCTAGGAGGTATCAAAAACCTCCCATTTCTGTAATCAGGCACACATCCACTTCATCTTCTGTGAGAGAGTAGTGGTTCTGTGGTTCCCAGATGGCAAAATTCATGAGCAGAATTGGAGCCTGAAGAACCCAAACAGTCCTAGACAGAAAAGCTCAGGTTGCTAACATAAGCAGCTGACTTGAACCAAATACACGGAGGATTTTTATCAAGGGGAAGGCAAAAATAAACCACATGCAAAAGCACACATCAGATCACCGATAATCTGTCTGGTAGCAAGTTAATTAAAAGGTAATTTCAATTAGCAGTTTGACCCAGCTGAAGCCAGAGGGACTTCGGTGGGGTCAAAAAGCTCAACCACAGCAACAGCTGCAATGACTCCTGAATCTTAAGACTGCTTCTTTAAAGAACCTTCTGTGTCCCAGGGTTCTTGTAAGTCTGTGCTGGTATCTTTTACTTAACCTTGAATATGTTCTTAAAGAGACTTTCTTTTCTTCCCACCAGGATCAAAAACTGACAAAAGAGGAGGTTTTAGACAACTGGAATATGTTTGTTGGAAGTCAGGCTACTAATTATGGGGAAGACCTCACAAGAAACCACGACGAACTATGATATAAGAATACCACGCAGTATGCCACAGGCCTTTTCTCCATTTTACTGAATCCACCATGTCTATCCCCTTCTTAGGGGAAGATGGACGAGAGAGACACTCAAAACTGAATGACTTGCATATATTTTTAACATGGCAGTTTATTACCTCAGAAACTACATAGAAATAGTTCGTTTTCTTCACAAGGTTAAATACAATATCTAATTATACAATTCTGTTTTGGGGAAAAAAATGGTAATGTTTCTTAGGAGATTAAGCCCTGACTTGGGAAAGGCACTTAAAACCTAACTTCATGGATACTCAGTAATAGCTTTTTCTTAAAATGTCCGTTTTTATCATAGTGAAAGACAGCTACGACTAGAAAGAACCCTACTTTTAATAAGTTGTTTAGCCACCATTTCTAATAGCACAGAATCAGAGAATGACTTGGGTTGGAAAGGACCTTTGAAGATCATCTAGCTCCAACCCCCTGCTGTTGGCTGATTACCACCCACCAGAGCAGGTTGTCCAGGGCCCCATCCAACCCAGACTTGAACGCCTCCAGGAATCGGGCCTCCAGAACTTCCCCACTCTTACGATTTCACCCTCCTATACAGAGGGTTAACAAGATCTGCAGCCTTTTTGTCCACAGTGCATTTTTCTCTCTCCACGTTCGGCTGAAGGAGATACCTAGCAGACCCATGGGTCATAGCTTTACAAGTGCAACGTTGTGCAATTGGTCCTTCTCTCTAACCCCCATTGCAGTGCAGAAGCAGCGCATGCGGCCCAACACCCATGCTGGCATTCCTCAGCAAGGGCTGTGGCGTTCAGCTGACAGCTGCTCCTTCTGACAACAGAATAACTTACGTTGTCTGTGGGCCGTTAGTTATGCTGTTTCCCGGAAGGAATTATGCCACATGGAGCATAATTTGTCTCACGCTTTTCGCACTTTACCCAAGCTGTACTCTTGCTCACACAGTGTAAATGGCAGCAGCTCTATGATGGAGAAGGAATGAGACATATCACCCCTCTGGGCCTTCTGTTTTCTGTAACCACATACGGGGAAAGATTCATGTGGCTAAAGTTCTAGTCTGTATGTATGTACATATAAATATGTGTTACTGAAGCCACTACATGAAGACAGCTTTCCTTCCAAAGAAAGGAGTGAGCTTTCCGCACAGGTGCTTTCTTTTTTACTGTATAATGTGAGCAGTAACATGTATATTTTTATATACCTAACTCAGATTAAGTTTGGTTGGTTTAAGATGTACTATTTTTAAAATAAGCACACTAAAACCATCACTTTTTTATACTATGAAGGTGCAATAACACTAATGCAGACTAGCATAGAGAGATGACTTGAAGACTTTCATGCCAATAGTGCAGCCTAAAGCACTGGCTCATAGACAAGTCCTACAGCAGTGGCTGGTTATCTACAAACAGCAGCTGGGTGTATGGCACCAACTTCTTCTTCACTTCACTAAAATTACTAGAACTAAGTCCAATGTGTATTTTTACTATTGCTAGAACCTGTTCTGAATGCTAAGGTCACATAGAAACAGTAGTTAAATGCTTTCAGTTGAAGATAGTTCTGTATTACACACTCTGGCAGGAATTACTTGCCTTAGCTAGCATAATTATTAAGCTTTTAGTGTGCACCTACAACATTGCCAGCAAGGTCTTCTAGAAGTCCCTACCTCTTTTGCTAACAGAGTAGCACAGATGTCATAAGATGAACTGTTTTCACTCTTCTATTACTTCCACGTCAAAGTAATACCTAAATGCAGTGTTACCTGAGAAGCAATAAATTATCTTGGCACACAAAAGAATTCTGTTCTTTTATTTGGATTTAGAAAGGCTTGCTGTATTGAATAATCCTAACAGTGTTTAACTTTAGGTTTCTAGTAGTCCTTTCATATTCAAGTTGGACATTTTTAGTGCAGAATTGCTGTGCTCTTCCTGCACTTGGATCATCTTCCACCGTTTCAGGAAACAATACCTTAAAAGACCTCAGAAAAAGAAGCTTGTTTCCTGCTAGCAAAACTGCAACTCAGACTCAATAGGAAGACAAGGGTTTTCACTGGAGCCCAAGGGAAGGTTGTTTGCTAACTCTTGTTGAAATTCAGTGGGAGTTGGGTGCTGAGACACTAAGCATCATTGCCTACAGCTAAACATGACACTTCCAAATCCACTGCATTCCCTCCCAACAAAAGAACTGCATCTGAGCTTTGACAAGCAATCACATTCTCTTCCACGTTACTCAATGAATTTGGAATAAAATTAGCATCAAATGAGAAAGATCATATTCCTTTTATTTGTTCACAGTTTCTCTTAATGCTTGGAATACATTGAGCATTTTCCAGTATAAAACTAAACTTACAACAGTACTGAAAACAGGGAAGTTACTGGACCTGAAAATGCAGGCCAACTGTACATTTGTTTTCCACAAGAAGAATGGTACTTAGAATTTGCCCAGCTATGAATAAGGCAAACATGCCAGTTAAAAGGAAATTCAAGCCAATCAAGTTATCAATCATTCTAAGTATAATCGAGTCACACAAAGATTGGGAACATTTTTATAAAACATAACACAAACATATTTTAGAGAACATGACTTATCATTGATATGATTTCATTCTAAAGGCTTCCCCCCCCCCCCCCCCCCCGTAGCTCTCCATAGTGTTTCACCTACCAACATTCAGCAATGCACAGTACATTTTGTGCACTTAATTTTCCTTTCAACCTCAATGCACTATGGAAGAGTAACTCCAAAAGAGACTAGAGCTTCTGGGTTTAAATTTAACACTATTTAAGGAAAGCAAACCTTTGCTAGGGGATATAACTGTTAACATTGTGATTTTTCAAGCCTAAGGTTTCTAATGGGGTTTGACTGTTCCAGAGATAAGATTTTTCTTCCTAGGTAATATATTTCAAGTCATATTATGAGCCAACGTTACAAAATTTTAGTGTAATGTGAAATACTGTAATGTCAGATAGCATTATTTATCTGCTTAATATGACTAAAGCCATTAATTGCTGGGAGCCATACTTCATCCCAGCAACATGAAAATTCATTTTGTGCCTATCTTGTCAGTTATTGCCAATTTTCTTAATGAATAGTGACGTAGTGAAATTCTGTTGGGAAATGTGTTTGTATATTTCCAACTGCAGGTTCTGTATGGTAACTCTTACTACATAGATCCTCCATTACCTAAATGTTTTCATTATGCCTATGCCACAACATATCAAAGGTTTGACTTTTTTCCTCCTTACATATCTGGAAAACCATTATTATTGCACATGCAGTTTTAATTATTAGAATTTCTGAAATGAACTAAGTGGCTAATATTCATTGTCTTATATTTCCATTTAATGGTTCAATCAGGTTAAATCTGTCTCCTATTCCAATCAAGGTACTTTACATAACTCCCTGAGGAACAGAGATTGCAGCTCATCCTTATCCTATTACATTTACACAAGTACCTTAAAATAGTTGCATAATGATTTACAGTTGCAGTACAACAGTCAGTCTTGATCCCAGTGAACTCAGTGGCAGAGCCACTTGACCTTATGGAGAGGGACAAAGGCCTTAGCCATGTGAAAGCAAGCACGAGAACAATGGGGTGGATGATGGGACTTAAAATTAGAAGCAATTTTATGACCAAGTCCTGATCCCTTTATTACTACTGAGCAATCACTCCAGGAATTTAGATTGATTCATTCTCATGTAAGGTATTTAGGGCATAAGCCTGTTTCAACAAAGACAGAGGTCTAATGGTCTGTTCAGATACATGTATCCCTTGTACTGAGTGAGGATATCGCTCCTAGACAGCTGACTATCATTAGCATATGTGACCATTGGCACACAGAACTTGTTTCACAGGGTGGCAGAAGAGGCTACACAAAACATTCCAAAGCTTTTCCAAAACCTGGCATGTCCCAGAGTTGAACACTTGGAACTGCCCACCACTAATAAGCGGTGCCTAAGCCCAGCAAGGAATACATAAAACAAAGTTTCAAAGAAAAAAATCAGGCTTATATTTCATACAATTCACAGACATTGGATGGCTAGAGCTTGCATTTTTATAATTTAACAGTTGGCCTCATGTGTGTAGTATCTGAACATCTTATGGAACCACCACATACCTGAACATCTTACAGAACAAGTCACACCATGACACTGAATCTCTAGGGCAACTGAAGGTGACATGTGCATTAAAAGGGCCAATATTTCGTCAAAACAAAAATTGAGTTATTCATCAAGGCAATTCCACAATTCAGTGGGAAATACTTTTTCAAAACAAGAGCAGCCAGACAACCTTTAAAACGGCAGTCCACTGGACCAATGAGGCTACAAAAACCAGTGGAAAAAGCTATGTATAGCTTTGAAGACATACCTCAAAAATCCTCAGTAAGACTGAGGATTTACGTTACAGAATCGTGAAACTGATAATCACATTCTCAAACATCTCCTGCACAGGTCTGCCCAAAGAAAGCCATCCTTGAAGATGCTGCATTGATAAACAGTGTACAGGCAAGCTTTAGGTAAAACAAAGCATTACTGAATGGTCCACCCCCTTATGCACTGCCTTCTCCCTGGTAAGGCCACAATTGGATTCTTAGGAAGTATGACATCAGCTCTGAACTGGATAAGGCAAAACATAGTTAAACAAGGAAAAGAAATGCGAGAAACTAGAAGTATTTTATCTGTGTTTATAAACAAAAAGATGTCTAAGCTTTTTGGGTTAGTTGGATTTAACGTTATACTGAACTTCATATTTACTGTACTACAGAATCATTTAATTGTAAATTCTGCACAAGTCAAGTATTTGTATACCTGCTGCAGGCCACAGGGTGCAGTTTTCCAAGGGACAATAACATGGCTGTTGATCCTTGAACTTAGTCAAACCAGCACCTTGCGAAGCACATGTTCTTCCTTCAATCTAGCTGTGTGGCCAGTAAAACTCTAGAATTTTTTCTTTTGAGTTAAGAATTTAACCCTACAACTTCATTTCAAGACTGCCTGCTCAGCCTCCCCATAAAAATCTCTGTGCTTTATCAACTCAACAAACACTATTTTCAGAGGGTACAAAGTCTAGGACTCAATCATCACAAAAAGTATATGAAATTCAGTATGAAAAGAACCTTTCAAAAGCCGTGAAACCAGCTACCATTAAGTTTACAGATTATTTATGGGGAAATCAGAATGGATATTATCAACAAAAATGGTAAAGCCAAGAATGCTGAGAAACAACATGTTGAAATACTGCCTTTAAAATCTACTTTATTCAAGTGGAAACAAAACATTTTAAAAGATGATAATGCTCTAAAAGCTATTTAATTCAACAGCCAAATTGAACTGACCAAAATCTAATTTTTTCCTAGTCTTGTTTAGCAGTTGCTTATAAGATCAATATAGTTGTCTCTGAAGATCGGCATGAATTATTAACTGGTCTGAGCATTCTGAAGCTTTCTACAACATATTCAGCCTCACTGAACATTAAGCAGGCTTGAAATATAAAGTAATTATCAGCTTCCTATCCTTCATTCACAGAACAAAGGTATTTCAAAAGCAGGAAGCAGGAAGAAAGCTATTACATTAACTGGGAATTCAGAGAGAAGTTAACTCAGGAAAGCTATCAGTATAAATACATTCAAGATAAATTTTACCATAAGGAAAGAAAATATTCTTCTGTTTCACAGGCTGTAATACATGCTAAGGTGAAAAGAACAGTGTGGTATTTACAGCACGAGGTATTCCTAAAAATACACTGCTGACCATACAAGTACTCATTCTGAGGCCCAGTCCTCATTTACAGTAGTGTCTTTCACCCCTCATGTTCACTGTAGGACCCCTGCCTCCATGGGTTCAGTGAGAAGGAACCTTGTTCTCTTCCCCTGCTTTTCATGACCAGCTGGCACACTAAAAAATTCTGGCAATACAGTAAAAAAGAGTTTCAGGTTCACTAAAGGGAGATGTCAGCTTTGCAAATCACTGGAAGTAACTGGACATAAACTGTCAAAATAAGTCAGCAAAACGGTGTGGTTACTGTCAGTACATAACTCCAGTCTGCAATCTGAGATGTGGCTAAAGGTTATAGACAACACAGCTAGATGGCTGCACCACAATGCATGAATCAACTTATTTACCTAGGAATGATATTCCTCTTTAATACCTCTCTCTCCTATTTGCCTTCTTGTCTTATTGCTCCTACAGACTGCTAACAAAGAATGTAACTCATCCACACACTGTACTGCCGTTACCACTGCAAAGATTGGCAGGGTTTACAGAGAAGCTTTCAGGGTAAGAATTTTTTTTTTTACAGCCTCCTCCACTCAGTTTGGGAAGATGGCAACAGCAAGAAGAGAAACTGTGTAAGATTAATTCCTCGTCAGACATACTAGATTTTCCAACAAACACATCAAGTTATTAAGCTGGCACTATTAACTACTATTAACTATTACACCAAGTTTTTTTCTTTTTAAATGCATAAGAAATACCTGGAGCTGCCTCCCCAGTGCCATCCAGCACAAGTGCTTACACAAGAAGTTTTCTCATTTCTTACACAGCCCTGAAGGAGCACAAGGAAGCCACAATGCAATACATGTGGATGAGGCTGCCTGATTCAGATGGGAAAGCACACCACTAGCATTGCTGCTGTTAAGGAGCACTGCATGGTGTCCTGCTCACTTCTTAAAGCTGAGTGCTTTGTCTCAATTGCAGATCCTGTGGGTTTTATAGGGAGGAAAGGTAACATGACAACAGTGTCAAGTATTTCTTTCACACGACAGTACAACACAAGAAAAAAATCAAGCAAGACAGTTGTCTTGCTGAGATTGCCACAGTTCTTTTATCTATAAAAATCCTCCTCTCTCAAGTCTGTGCTCATTCATGTGTCATCTTTACATGTGAGCTTCTGGCATGTAGGAAACAAGCCAAACATCAGAGTTACAGAGTCACCTAAGTGCTGATAGATTGGCACTGAAGCTTAGGGTAGAATCAGCAGGCATGAAGATGGGGATACTTATTGGTAGGCAGAAATAGTGCTGCAAAGGGAGAGGTGAATTCTACCCATCCCACTGCTTTCTAATCAGATGTGAAAAGTTAGCCTGGCATAGATGAAATCTGTTTCACTTCTGATGTTCTGTCCCTTTGGAAAATCTGAGAGATGAAAACTACTGGCACCACACTTGCTATAAATATGTACTCATGCAAGGTGCAGCAGTTGGCTTTGATGGAAGCCAGTACTCCACTCACCATTTCAACTAACTCAAAGTGTCTTTTTCACCTTCCAAGTTCTTTCCAGCCAAGATCCATGGTATCTCACCCGGATGTTTACAAGAGCTTTATTCCTATCTTTGACCCACAGCACAAACATTTCACTTACTAAATTCTTAGGCAACAACTTTTGAGCTCAACAGTGAAATTGTGCCTCATAACTTAGATTCCTAAGAGTTACAGTAATATAGGTAATAAAACAACCACAGTTAATTCTATTCGACTAAAAACGATACCTCAAGATCAAATCATGAAGAAATAGCATAAAAGAAAAACAATCACAGCAATCAGAACAGCATACTGCAAAAGCATCAGCCCTCAGCTAGTATTAATTGGTATGGCCCCAGTCAATCTAATTTCTGTTTTTCAGTGTGCCTATGCTTATTCACATCCACAGGTGCTGTTTTTAAGGAACTGTAAGCAACCCCTGTAGATAAAAAGAAACACAGAAATATCCCTGTCCATTTTTCTTTTGCTGCTGTAAAGTACATGTAATGAATGCAGGTATACCAGCACATTAAAGACAGATGAGAAAGTAAATCCTATAAGTGTTTGGAATAATAATAATTAAAAAAAAAATTAAAAGGAACATAGTATGCAAATTGTTTTCACTGAGGTCCATAAAGATCCTGGTAATTATGTAGTTTTGCATTGTCTGTAAAAGAACAGATAACTTACTGAAGATTGAGACAACGAAATCTGCACATACCACAGAGAAGACACCACTGAAATATGCCAACAGGAACAGGAAAGATCTTTTGAAAAATCCTAATAGTAACCTACAGTTCACTGAAATTAGTTTCTGGAGCAAATATTCTAATAGAATAGAACTTCGTTCTTTATGCACTAAACGACTATTTGATACACATATAATTGGATGCAAACATAAGGAGAACATGGATCAACTATTGGCAAAGTCACTTGATCACCTAATGTTTGATATTTGTACATTTTTATTTTCAGAAGACAGTGCTAGATTTGCAAACAGACTGGAAAAAAACTAATTAGAACTACTGTTGAGAAATGTTAATGTGGAATGGGAAGCATTTAAAGAACAGTAGCAGAGTTTAAATATAAGTTCGTTCCAGTAAATCAGTGTCAAAATGACAAGAGAAGCCAACTTGGCTCAAGACAGATATATGGAACAATACATAAGATAAACAAGAAAGCTTTTGAACCCATCTGCAGAATATGAGAAGTGAAAGATTTGATTAAGTATTAAAAGAAAAAGGCTAAACCAAATGAAACAAAAACAAGAGTGAATCATCCAGCTAAAAATCTCTCAACATGAGGGGATTTGTTTTGTACTAAATTCAGATATAAACAAAGAATTTGTTTTCCAGAATGATTTTTTTCTTTTTACGCAAATTAGAAGTAGCAGCTATATGTAAAGAATTAAGTTGCAAGTACCCTAGCATATAACTACATTTGGTGCAAGCTACCTGAATACTTCTGTATGAGGGAGTCCTAGGGCTTTTTGCCAACCTTTACTGCTTTCACATATCAATGCAAATTATGCACTAACGACACTTACCAAGGGCAAATAGGTGAATGAACCTCACATTCAAGCAAACTGACCCAACAGCTGAGGTCCTTACTGTGTAATGTGCTGTTGGTGAACAGCACACTGGGTCTTCAATAGATCTTCCTCAATCTTTCCCACAAGGCTACCCATAACTTTGACTTGAAAGGTAAACCAGTTAAATCCTAAAGGCTTCACTGCAATTTTAGTCTAAGCTTTCTAAATTTGATTGGACAACCAGACTAAGGATGCTTGAACTATATTGGCATATCCTGAAATAATTTTCTCCTTTACCCACTGGTAAGCTTATTCCTGATATTATTTCTTTTCCCCATCAGCTGAGCAGTAGCAACTGTTTTTTCAATTGAGTCCTACATGAGTGGTATACGCAAGCGAGTAAGGGAGAGATTTATGTCCTTCTGCAGAAGTACATACTACCACTTTGGGCTTCCTCTGCGCTCAGCTCACAGACTAGACCTCAGATTTCAGAGAGAGCAAAAGAATGTGAAAACAGAAATTGAGAGAAGTCTTCACCAACACTTAACAAGTTCAAGTAGTTCAACAGAGATCCCCAAAGGCAAGAAAGAGACCATCATAATACCATTAGTTAAGGGAAAGCCTAGGGAAAGGGAGAACATATGTAGGGAATGCTTAAAAACGATTTTAGAAAACCAAGTGAGGGAAACATTTAGAACAAGCACACTAGTGGTTCAATTAATGGTTTCAGAGAAGCCCAGAGAAGAAAATTTTCAAGGATATTACCACTGGGATAGACAGAGGAAAGCAATGGGAACTTGATGCAGAGATGTTCTGCATAATTTTCCCCAGGTTTCAAAATCAGCACTAAAAGAAGGAAAGAAAAAACAGCAGGTGAGTGGAGAATAAATTTACTTTTCCATAAAATAATTAGGATGTTGGGTAAAGAGAAGGTGCCAGTCCTTTTAGGAAAAAATCTGCTAGCTTATCTATCAAAGAACTCAGAATGAAGGCACAAAGGTAAAGACAAAAGGGAATTAGAGACGTTAGGGAAAGCTAATTTAAGTTAGTCAAGAACTATACTTGCACCAACCAAGCCCTTTCCAAGACAAAAAAATACATATAACTCATTAGTATGATTGAAATAGAACGTTTCACTTAAAAAAAAAATCTCTTAACTAGAATGTTATCTTCTTTTTTTCCTTCCTATTTCATAACAAAGCAGAGTTGATAAATAAAAGAGCCAACTACCACTTAGACCTTCTCCAAAAACAGAGTTGCATTTCCCTTGGAAACTCCAGCTTACCACGGGTCTTATCCATCCACCAATTAATATGCATTTTGTAGCCTCTAAGTCCCACATTTAAGTGCTGATTTATTCATCAGAGAGATCTAAGAGCTTCCTTCTGTGTCACCAGTGGCACAAACTACTGCAGCACAAACTCCCACAGCCATTCCACATGACCACAGCTGCACAGCCTTCATTTTAAACTAGGTCTGCATTTGCTATTGCCTTGTTCATAGGTAATGGGTGGTTTTAATCTAACTACAAGCCTTTAGCTCTAGCTGCAACCTCACGCTTTTAGCTGGGAAGAATCCAGACTGAGTCCTCATGCACAGCACAAATATCACAGTTCAAAAAGAATATAAAGATCACTAGAAGTGTAAATCCTGTTAAGATGGGAGAGAACAAACAACAGCTAACACCACTGCAAAAAGTGGATCATTACAAGGCATTTAATGAGGTTTAAAAATACCAACTGCGCAAAATGGCTTTACTCAGTATCAGCAAAACAGTGAAATAAATAAAGGTGTAACATTGAGTTATTCTCTCAAAATTGTAAAGCCACATGTAGTCTTTCCCTGAAGGCTGGATTCTGAATGTCAGGTGCACTCCAAAATAAAAATTCAACGAGAGTGAGTGTAGCTTGATTCATTTGCAACTGTAGCAAAAGGATGCAACACAAGAATCCCTAACCTTCTTTTCCTCCAGTCCTTCATCTACTAGTCCCTTTCACAAATGGAGCCCATCAGCTTGCCTTGCCTCAGCAGATGTCAGAGATAAGGCATGGAAGAGGACAGTGTCTTGCCCATTCCTCCCACTGGGGTGGTTGTACTACATCCTCCTCCGTCTTCACCAGCGGCTACAGCCTGCAAAATAATGGCCTCCACAGCTTCTTAGGCCCACTTGCTGTTATAATACTTTTAATAAGTATTAGTTTAGCTTTTCATATGGAAAGTTAATCCCCTAATAACATTTCAAATTACCAAAAAGTATTTGGAAAAAATCATAGCTACCATTCAGAAACCTGGGCTGCAATCAGCTACACATGATATACAGCGTCCTGTAATTAGCGTGCACCTTTCAGACTTGGCTAATTTCCTATTATGAATTAAGATTGTCCATACCCTCCCCCAGTTGCTACACTTAAGAGAAAAAATGAAGCGTAAGCTCTGTACTTTGAAGGCAGCTGAAAATTCAGTAAGATAACATCACTGATTTGGTTATTTCCAGGTGAACATCAGTTTATTCAACCTAGCTGAATTTAATGATTCTGGTCGGGTCGTGCAATGAATCTTCCCATAAATCAGCTATAATTGCAAACATAGAAACTAAAAATGAGTCTGAAGAGGGAGATAACAGTTATTAATGATGGAAAGCAGCAATCTACAGATAGCGGCACTGCCATTATAATCAAGGCCGTTCTGATGAGAAGCTTCTAATCCTCAGGAGGACACAGAATACAGCATCTCACTTTGGACAGCCTTAATGACTACATGCAGTTAACAAATGTTTGCCAATACACTGACATAAAAGCTTCAACATGTTTCTCTCGTACAGTATTCTGCTGCAACCCTCAGAAAGACCAACTGACTCCAATCTAAGCTTGGCTTTCCAACCCTTCTCCCCAGCAGCACTTTCCAGCTGGCTACTTCCCCTGCTCTGAGACATGGAGTAGATCTGCCTCCGTTGCTACCCCAAGTCAGCATTTTGAACAATACCGAGCATTTCAATTTCCAAATTCCCTAGGGCTAGAGACCATGTTCTTTTTATCTATGAGTACTGATCAGCTCAATGACTGGGCAACCACCTCCTGAAAGAAGTCAAACAACTGAGACACAATGAAATGCAGATGAAATTCTGTGCTTTCGAAAATAAGTGCATTTTAATTCATCACCTATTTGGAGTTTGTGGGTTTTTATTTATTTAGTTAATATAAGTTTTACCTCCCTTTTACTTTTGGCAAAAAACTTTTGTGAAATTAGCTGCAAAGGGGAAAAAAAAAATGAAAGCCAAAGCACAAAGCTACAGAAATACTGATGGTTTGAATTTACGTCTAGGAGCCAAAATCACTTACTTTGTCCTGTATGAAGTTTGGAGACATGACTATGATGAGCATTTTTCTGGTCCCATTTTAGATAACACTGAACTCTTCTGACATGAGCCATTTTTATCACATTTTGGCTCCAGATGAAAGAAACCTTGCAGGTACAATCATACAGCCAAATGACTAACTGCCACCCTTTGTGCCTGTTAATTATTTCTGGCCACAGCATTCTGCACATAATGGATCATGGACACAGTATGAAGGCTTTTTTTCCTCCCTGTTCTAAGACATTTGGCTTCTAGGCCGATATTACCAGAAGTCAACACTTGCTGTGCTGGAAGTCAAGTGAAATTCAGCCAGAAACACCTTAGGTTGTTTTTTTCAGGTACTCGGTATTTGTAGCTCCCGAAGAGTTCAATATAGAAATATTAGAGCAGCCATAATTACAGAATCAGGCACAAGACTCGTTATTCCAAAATCTATTCTGCATATATAGACATAATTTGGAGTCTTATCTCTGGGAAAACTCCTGAACTCATTGTCCCAAGCTACCATATTTTATTTTTAACTTCTGCCTACTCACCATGGGACAGAGGTATTGAAACCTTTCTATGGTATCACATTAATATATCATTCATTTTTTTCCTCATGTGATAGTGCAGTGTTGTCACGTTAGCACATTTCATTTTCAGTTAGTAAAAATAAACGTTAATAGGACCTGATACTAATCTACTATGACAGAAAATTCCTAATACGATAAAACTTTCATATCATATTAGTAGAAAAAAGTCAGTTCCTGCCTGTTCCAGGTCACTTTCAATGTTGCCTTTGAGCATAGAATAATGGCAAGCATTTGTCTGTCTACAAAAATGGTCCCTAACACTGTTCTATGGGTAAAATAATTACAGTCAGATGCACCTTAATTTTTTTCCTGTGTCTTAGCTCACTGCAGGAAAACCCTGAAATTCATCATATCCATTAGCATCCATTGCTAAGCTTTAACTCTGAGTTGTTCAGATTACCTCTTCCACAAAGAGCACTTTTTAAATGGTTGTTTCTATGAATTAAAACAGCTGCAGAAGTAAACATTTGGTCCAACACAACTCCTCACCTCAGTTTCTTGAACAGCCTTTGAAAGAAAGCAGTCAATCACAGGCAGCAAGTCCTTCAAAAAAAATGCCAACAGAAACGTTTCCTTCCAGAACTTGCTGTGTATTACTCAAAGTGGTAAAAGACTTCAAAGAAACACCAAGACCTTACGAGGCTGTGTAAGGTCCCTGACCACCCTAAGTGATAACAAGATCCTTTTGATCCTCTGTGACCCAAGTAAGGAATACTCTGGGTCACTTTGTCACGTGGTACAAACTAGCAGAGCTCAGAATCAATTTTAGTGAAACCACTGCCCAAGCTTTCTTGATGCAGCTGTTTTTCATTGCACTCTCATTAGCCTGCCCTATGGGAGCAGCAGTGTGATCAGATAATCCTACTGGTTGCACATACTGAGCTGTCTTACAGAGTCTGCATAATTCAGAAATTAAAGTCACTATCACAGAACTTAATTTTTCAACACAAAGGTTTAACAAAAAATATACCCAAGCAACTAGAAAGAAACTACTCATTTCAGCTTTCCTCCTGAAAATAGGAGGAACAAAGGATTCAACTGCAACTGCCATGGGATGGTGCTGGAAACAAACTGCTGTGCAACAGCTTAGACTCAAGAGCATCCCATAGATGACACACTGCAATTTGCGCTCTAACTCAGGTTACTGGATACACTTCTGTGTTGAAGACACCAAAAAAACCCCAAGCCTTTGAAGTAACTTCACTCCTGTAGCTTAAATGAAAAAAAAGGAACCAGTTTTAGTGGTGAGCAGCCAGGTTAGGACAACTCAAAAGCAGGAATTTACAGCTGTACTATTGCCTGTGAAACACCGCAAGTGCAAAATGTAATTATCTTAATGCTATCTTTGATATCATATCAGCAAATTACACAGAGTTCCTACTGTGACAGGGTAAGAATTATCGTGTTGCGAGTGTTGATCCCAGGGGAAAATGGGGCAGAATAACTGGCTGTGATTCTTGATCAATTAGCTGCTCCCAGACTGCAGAGGCTCTTATTTGAAAGATAGTTACGGAATGTTTAACCTGTAAACATCTAGAACACTTACCTCCTATTTGTTTTTCAGTAATTAAGCCTCCAGGGGATCATCCATGTAACAAGTGTTTCTTTCTTGTTTTGCCACCCATTTTTCTTCCTAAGCACGCGAAAATCCCTTTTTGCTATTAAGACACACACCGTGAAATTTGGAATTGTTTGTAATAACTATGTCTTTCCATTAGTGCTAATACCCTAATACCACAGGACAACCATGTAATGTGCTGAAGGATTATATAACTTCACGTAGAGCAGAAAGAAATTACAAGTTTCAATCACCTTTGGGAGCTATTTTGTTTTGTTTTCAAGTTCTTTAAGAATTATTGAGGAAGGGGAGAAACTTTCATAATCACAATTGATTTTATATCTATGCTTCTATACCAGAGTCATTCACCTTGCCCTGAAACAGCCAAAAACACAGACAACTGGATAAAGAAAAGGCTACATTAGCAGGAGATAATAAAATGCACAGGATGCTGCACCACATCAAATTCATACTTCTTGTGGCAAGAATAAAGCAATACTGAGTTCTCGCAACTGTGCCATTTCAGCAAGTTAATTAACATTACCTATGATCCCTGCTTTAAAATGTGTTCCTAAGCTTATAAGTTACAATCCAATTTCTGGACAAATGTAGCCCTTCTATTTTTCCATACACCTCCACAGGAAGAGACTCTGTCTTAAACCTCAAAGTAAAAGCACTAATAAACATACACCTTAAAAATAAAATAAACGTTATCAAATCAGATGTGTGCACCTTCAAAAGCCTTTAGACAAAAATTGGAAGCCAAACACATTCCGAAAAATAACAGATCTAGAATTGTCTCTTTTAGAGATAAGCATTAATTTTTCATAATATTAATTTACAGATGAAACAAATGCAAAAAATCATCAACTTCTAATTCTTTCAACAACTGCAAATGAAATTTTTGCTCCTTCTAAGAGAAATGAGTCTCATGGCATATAAAACATTAGCTCAACATCTCCCAATTTCTGACATAGCAGAATTCTACTGAAGTCATTTGTCTAAACCAAACTAGATTACAGATATTACCACACTTCCATCATTTTACTGCACCACTGAAGCAAACTCAGAGCATATGCTTTAGTAAACAAGGAAATTATTGATTTGTTAAACACTTTATATAACATACAGTGTCATTCATATACATGCTAAGTTATTCTACTATGTTTATTTTTACTACTACATCATTTGACTTATACTTGCCATACCAAACTGTTCCCCTGGCTATTGACAACTAACTTCTCATATAGGTAACCATTCACCTGATTGAAAATAGCAGGTGATTTTCTTCATCAGCAGACCATGTGCAATTAATTACCGATAGTTGAAAGGACTCGTTCCCAGATTTTGGTAAATGCAGTGTGTTCTGTTCCAGATGATGCATATATTACATCCAGGCTTTGCTCTGTTACTAAATGCATACATGCACCACTAAGGCTGACAGAGCTCCATGATGCTTGTGCAAAGTGCCCTATAATAACCATGCCCATTCTTCTAGAGGGATCATGACACTATCAAAAAGCACAAAATACTGGAAAACACTGCAAAAACAAAAACTGAGGCACAGTTGTGACCCTTGTTGACATATTCCTGTATCCATTCTTACACTTGCCAACCCCATTATACTTCCATGGGTCAAATATGCTTCACAACTTCTGTTTATATGTGAATGATTATCTCCAATGCCATAATGACCATGAAAACAAGTGGCTTACGTTGCACTGCATTATATTCAGATACTTAGAAAAACATGATTTGTACTCATTCATTTATGTGAACTCTGACAAAGTTTAGAGTTGAGCTCTTGTCTAGCATTTGGTGGCATCAACCAAAGGAAGAAGAATGACGATTAGGTGAAAAATCATCATAATGTAACAACTTGACACAGTATATAGCTGCAAATATCAATAATGCAGTTCAACACTTAAGCATACCAAGCTATATGGTACAGTGGCAGGGTAACATTCAACATCCACTGAAATACAGATAAGATACACTTGAAAAATACTTAAGTAATAATATACAGAAAGTTATTAAGAAACACACATACAAACATAAGATACACACACCTTCCCTGAAGTTTAAACTGTCTGAAACGTCAGGGAAACTGACACAAAACTCTTGTGAACTAGAACAAAACCAGCCCCATCCCACATACACTTCAATGCTGCTGACCATCACTGTCCCTTGTTCCAGCCCAGAAAATCAGGCAACACAGTTGTGTGCCCTTCCTGGTCACAGCAATATTGTTCATCATGCTTAATCTACGTTAATAAGATCACTTATGGAGAGATTCAAAATTTTGGAAATAAATTCACTAAACACCCATTAAATTAAAATACTATCACTGCAGAAACCTACAAAGCAAAAAGGATTAGGATGTAGCAACGAACAGCTGGATTTTGGCTGGCAAGATTTTAGAGGCCAATGTCTTTATTTCCTCAATTAGTGCTAAGTGCTACTTAGAGAGAAGATTTTTTGGACAGAATATAGCTGGTCTTTCTCTTGCTGCTCTCTATGGATCATTCCGTTATGCTTTTCTGCTAAGCAGAATCTTTATTTTCAGAAGAGATCAAAATTAAAAAGGGGAAGAATGCATTTCATGCAGATTGCCTAATGACCACCGACATACACATAACAGCAGCAGAAGGAAACATCATCAGCAGCACCACTCTCATCTTTGAGATTTGCTGTGAAAAGGTAAGTTCAGGTTAAAAATATGGAGAACTAACAGGAGACTCCAAACCCCCCACCCCCAAGGATCCTTTCGTGTGGCACTCACACATTGAATTCTTGTTTTCATATCCCAAAGTCAGTACAGGCACTATCACTCACTATGAACACCTTCCTACAGCAAAGCTTGCTGTCTCAACAGTTTCTCTTTATGGAAAGCGTTATTATCAAACAGACTGGGGGGGCTGTATCATAAATTAGAGCACATACGCAACAAAGACTTTCCACAGAGAGTTGTAAAGAACCTTATAAGCCAGGGGGCATTCATATTAAAAAGGGACAAATCTTGTCAGAAATAGATTTTTAATCATGAAAAGGAGTATCACAAAACATGCAGGAGTATTCTATCTGAAAGGATCATTAAATAACATTTCTGAACCTGTTAGCAGTAGCAAAGATTTATATTCAAGAAAACATGATACCTTGTACCAATCTGTAATACATCCAAAGTAAAAGAGAATTATTTTAACTATTGTTTCCCTTGTCCATACCAGATTCCTAAGAAATACAGAGAAGGAAGCACTACTACATGAACTTAAAAATAGCTTAAGGATGGATAAAAAGAAGTCACAGAAAGTAACCACACTGAAGGGTAATTTTAAATGAGATATATTCCTACACAGAAGTGAGTATAAATATTCATCAGATGCATAGATCGTCTAAAGATATTAAGAAAAATAATGAAAAAGTACTCTACTGTCATATGTTCTTGCAAATACATGCTGAGATAATGCTTCAACTATAATAAAACTGCTCATTATCTGGAGATGCAGTAACAGGAGAACAAACATCGTTTATATTGCTGAGAACAACTCTGCGGAGGCAGCGAGGACTGCAGGAACACAGATTCCTTTCTGATATTTGATGTTTATGCAGGCTGATTGAAACAGAATGATTACGGGCATTTAATTAGAAACTGCAAGACAGCCCTCTGCAAAATAATATACGTATTTGTTCAAATTCAAAACACCCAGCTTGGTAGTGGAGAAAAATCATTTTGGAGGCACAGGGAAAGGAATGAGGAGAGGGTATCTGAGCAGCTCTGCAGCCAATCTGAACATGGTAGATTTGCTCTTTTCCATACAGGTCAGAGAGTGGCTGTATTATTTGGGACACTCTGCTCACCAGCCCCTGCTCATCTGTTGATCCTAATGGGATTCTTCTGTTCCCATTACTCCATTCATCCATCCTGTGAGCAATAGCTCCCATCCACAATTCCCACTCCATGCCATTACTGTCAGTTTAATGCTGAAACAACACCAGCCTAATACCTGCAAAAGACAATGAGTGTAATTACTCAATTAATGTGCTGGTTTTGTTTTTCTTTTGCAAGCAAGACTGAAAGTGGAGGTGTTCACTACAATAAAGTTTTTTCAATTTAAATGAATACAGAGATTCTCTACTGCCTAATGCCACCTAATACCTACAAAGCACTATTTTCTCTACATAAGAAGGACAAAAGAAGTGAAACAGTTCACTCAAGGAGAGAGTCAGAAGCCGGTCTGAGTTGATCTGGAAGCTCAGGAGTTCTTGGATGCTCTTACTATGCCTCTCTCCATCATCTGACAGAGCCATTGCTAGAATAACCTCCCAGCAGCATTTGCATCAATGGTGAGCATGCTGCAGCACCCCACGCACTCGGACAGGCTGTGTACCTGTACTTGGTTTTGTACCAATGAAAATTTGGGCTGGAATATAAAATTCAAGACCAAAGGTTTGGGCCTAAAGAAAAATGAATGTTGCTGACAGTTTAATAGTTCATTGGCCCCATAGTTATTCCTATCAAGCTAACAGGAGGAGAGAAACTAATACTCACTTTAAGAATCTAATAGTTTTACTGGCAGCAAAACAAAAAAGATGATCCTACCTGGGAAAAAAAGGATCTCTTGCTTCCCCTGCAGCAGGGAGCTGCCCAAAGTTTAGGGGAATTCAGACAGTGTCAGTTTTCATATGTAACACACTAAGCTGGCAAGTAAGAAGAAAAACATTTCATTTGCAAAGTCTTGCTGTCACGTCTGTCACGAATCTAAAAGAATTACTGATTAATGTTAAGTGACCACAGCCAGCTCCTAGCATCCAAATCTATCCCAAGACTCAGTCCTAGGTTTCTCTGTGTCCCACACTTAGCTCTGCCAGGGTACGCAGGCAGAGGATGGGTACACAAAATGCTCCAGGTCTGCCTCTCACACTCAGGACCAGCATCTTCAGCTGCACAGCTCAGCAGTGACAGCTATTCTGACCCGAGCTGGACTGAGTTCACTGAGCATGCATACTCCTGCCCAGCAATGTCCCCTGTCAGGCTTCATACTGCTTTTACCTCTCCCTGGGACATTTAAGAGCTGCAGGGAATTCCCCTCGGCAACAGCTGGAGAGAAGCTATTCCTCCCAGCACCCCGAGGGAGAGGGGCCAAATTGGCAGCGCTTCCAAGCTGAAAAAAGAAACAGCCCTCAGAGCAGATGGCAGGCAGCAAAGAGTGGTGTTGGAAACAGTCTTTCAAGGCAATTCAATCCAAAAATCACAATTCCACACACTTTAAAGTGAGCTGCCAGTTACCTGAAAAATCCATAACATCCTACCAAACAGAACTCTGATCCCCTGCAAAGAAAGTAACAATAATGGTAGAAACATTAACATTATTATTGTTAAAAGTAAAGATACATCAATGTAGATTAGTGCTTGGGTACCTCCAGTAGAGATGCAATAGGAACAGACAAGTTCAGCACCAACATACTTTCCCTCTGTCTGGGTATCAAAAGAAGCAGCCAACCTGACCATCAGCAAAGACATGAGACTTGGAGCTAAAGATAAAAAGAAGTGTTAATTCAGATCACAAAGGGAACACATTTTGCCTCAGGACTCAAATAGCACATTCTCCTTCCTGGCCACAGCACACTCCATACCACATCTTACGTCAATCAATAGTTATACTCCTTTATTAATTGATCCTAAACTGATTAGTTCCGTACCATTCTAAATTAGTTCATGCTGAGATTTCAAGTACTAATGAGTGGTATTCAAAGAATGTATTACCCAGTTTTTATTCACTGTAGCTCGTGCTGCTATCTGCTAAATATCATCACCATCAACGTGCCCCCCCTTGACCATCCTGACAGTTGAAATCACCCCAAAAGTACAACATCAAGAAGATTATGTTTCCTCTAAGCTGACCTTTAAAACTGAAGTTTGCAATGCCCTGGTAAAGACTTAACATACTCATTTACATAATTTTCTTCTAAATTACAAGTCATGTTTTATCAGAACAGAGTAAGCTGGGGGACATGAGGAAGATGTGAGCCAGCAGCAAAACACTCAAAGCCCAATGGGTGAAAAACTTCTCATAGACAGGTTATAAAGGAAAATAAGGTTTTAAAAAATATAATAAAAACCTGCTATTAAATTGCACATGTCTTCGATCCCTACAGGGCTGCCAATCATCTTCTGCCCTTTCTCAACATCTTTTAAGAATATCTGAAGACTGAAAATAAAAGTCAGCAAGCCTTGAAGCGCTCAGATAGTTCCTAACTGTCTAGAACGACTCTTGAAAAAAGAAAGCATGTTTCCTTCACTTGCTGAACTGAAAGTGCTTGAGTCCATTTCTGGCCTCAGCAGCAGAGAAAATTAACAGCAATCCCACAGGAGCAGAGTGACAACCATGGGTTCCAAGAGCTGTGGTTAGAGGAAAAGCACTCTCAGCACATTAACACCCAGCAATCCATCAAATGTGCTATTGCTCCTTGACAAATGCATACGAGTATAGTGTGGGGCCCCAGAATACTCCAAATCTGGAAAAAACCTCACGTGTTGAACAAATTCGGAAAGCAATTCTGAAGGTAAAAGGTTTGCAGATATCTACTGGGTGGAATATCAGCATTTCAAAGTCTCTATATAAAGCAGCTTAACACGTTTTTGGGGCCACATGGTGGACCAAGTCAGCTGCTCTGGACCACTGACTGCAAACTACGTTTCCACATTCTGCCTTTAGTAATTCTGCATGCAGTGCTCCACATCTTTGCTGACAGATTGCCCTTTTACTGAATTAGACACAGACTTGAAGAGAAAGGAAAAGATTAAGTATAAACTCTTATTATTTTAATAATCCTTTTAATATATTAAGAAAAAAAAATTTTTTTTCCTATTCTCACTGCATACAACATTTCTTAGGCTATTTTTAGGTCATTTGCTTCTTTCTGAAACCATTTGACCACCTGTTAAGCAGCAGGTTCTCACACCTTTCCCTGTCTGGACAAACTTGTACTGTACTGTATGCAAAACAAGATACTGAGCACACACACACAGAGACACTCAGTGAGTACAACTATGTACTGTTAAAGAGACATACAAAACAATGGAAAAGCTCTGCATAGCTTTGACCTCCTGCCTAGGTTATAACAGGCAGAGCTGAAGAACATGAACTCCTTGAGAGCTCTATACATCACCTGTGTCAGTGCTGCTGCTGTCCTGAGTTCAAGCAACACTAATGGGAGAAACAAAACAAAGCATGTATTGTGGCAATATTTATCCTTACTTGTAAGTCACCTGCACAGCAATCCAGTGGATAAAATTTCCACTGCAGATAAAATAACATCTGAATATATTCAAAGAAATAAACACAGTTCAGCCTGCTGCAATACACCCTTCCTGCTCATTCTTTTGAGCCTCCTCCAGAGCTACAGAGCACATTTATCAGCCCTCTGAGCACTGTAGTGTAAGCTGACCACAGAAAAACCTGGTTTGCCTTCCTGGTGACAGTTATTGTGCTCTGTGTTTCACCAGGAAGCAGCATTTCATAGCAGGCCAGACCACTGCCTCTCCTGTCACCAGCCAGCATAAATGCTAGCTATGTTTACTGGAGAGCTCTGCTCTGCACATCATACAGAAGACATGGAGTCATCTCACAGCTCTCACTGGGGAAGAGCTCTGCCTCTGGCTCAGCTGCACAGCAGTAGATTCAGCAGACCTGGCTTGCACAGACAAGGACACGTGAAATATGTTTCAAAAGCACTAGGAAACGATTCTACTGGAGTGAAGAAGAAAAAACACTGCAATAGAGACAGTACTTGTCAGCTACAAAACAAGACTCAAACACCGCTCTCCTCTATGTTCTGCTCAGGAAAGGGCAGAATTAGTAAGAGCAAATATCCATCCAATCTTTTGTTCAGCTATAAGTAACTGTTCATCCTGTCAAACTGTACGTACGCAGACCAGACAAGACTGGGGAGTTTCTCTCAAACCACAAACAGAGAATATACAATATTAACCCTGGTTTAGAAAGATAAACAGAAGAACATGAGACTACACGGGATCGATAAATTTTTCTCAATTACAGAGGAAGATTATAGGATTCAGGCCCGTTCATAGCATCCATGACATGCAGACATGGGAGGGTCCCTCTACAGCCAAGACATACACACCCAAGTAACCAAGGAACTCTAACTTCTGCTATCACCCACACGCTGCTCCTGCCTCTGAACTCCTAGATGCAAGTATGCATCACTACACTTGCGCCAAATGGGATGCAAATCTGATTAGTTTGTGTGATTTGTTTGTGTTTCTAAAACATGAAGAAGAGCTCTATTCAGCTGTAAGACTCCAGCTAATCCAACCTATCAAAGGCACCCCGAAGCCCAGTGTTGACTAAGCAAACAGGGAATCGTGCCTTGCTCTGGCCATGTCAGGGTCCTGCCTAGCCCCCACATCACAGAGCGAAGCAAGCAGCTAAAAGAAGAAGAAAGAGCTTTGAGGATCATGTCACACAAGCATTAACGTGATGCTCACATCAGCAGCACTGCGGCTTTTTAATTTAAGGCACGTATTCCCGTGAGAGTTACCATTATCTCATTTTTTTGCACTCTACCTATTACACAATTCTTTTCGGAGATCTTAACGCGACTGTCACGGCTTCGGAAGAGCTGGATCGCTGCCCCCAGCCACCAGCAGCCCGCTAAGAGGGCCCGCAGGGGAAAGCAGTGCATCAATTGCTACCGCTTTCAGCGCGTCTTTTTAAAGGCAAGAGTTAAGTGTTATTTTATATATTTTTCATGCATAATTTCAGTTATTTCTCAGTAAACACATATCCCAGGGCTGCGGCATTTCCTCTCGGAAGTTCAATTGGAAAGAGGAGGCCGAACGTGAAGGAAAAAGGGGGCGGGGGGGGGGGGGGGGGCTGGCAGCGCCACGCGGCCCGCTCCTTCGAGTCCAGCGGGGCCGCGCCCGGCACAGCGCTATGGCGCCCCCTAGCGGCGAGCGGCGGCGCCAGGCATGGCGAGGGCAGCAGCCAGGCGGGCGGGCCGGGGAGGGGCCGGGGGCAGCGCCGTCCTCTCTCGTTGACTACACAATGAAGAGTGATATATTTTAATTTAAACACCATAAACCTATTGAGTGCTTAATTAACTTTAACCGTCTTTAGGGGAATGAAGCCAATTTGAGGGGGTCAAAAGGAGTTGTTTCAATATCAAACACTTTTACATAGTTAATCCATTCATTCAGCCTACAGCTACTGATTAACACACAAAATTAACATGTTAGTAAAAATTCATATTCAGGTCTCCGGGGAAATTAAGATGCACATGCACAGAGCATGATTAGCACAACTATTGTTTTTCCCCAACAATATAATTTAATGGGTTTTCAGAATTACAGAAAGGGAGAGTCGGTGCTGTTTTGAATTGATTATTTACCACAAAGCTTTGAAATATCGAGAGGACAGGAAACATCCCTAGCCAAGAGGCCAGTCGTGGAGAAAAGCAGGAGTGAAGCGAGCCCTGCTGCACAGGGGCAGGGCTGGAGCCAGTGAACAGGCAGGCATCAGGCCTTCAGGCTTCCCCAGCACTGCTTAGCATCAGGAGCCCTTCCCCTCCACCTCACCTCCCCTTGCTCCTTTCATGTTGCCACTTTATTTTTCCATCACATCATTTGTTTTATTAAGAGAACAAACAGCTCAAAGCTTCTTCTAATGCCTCAAAACATTGCAAGTGCCAATTCTCAGAAAGGATTAGAATGGCGCTGAACAGCCAAAGAAAGGGGGGAATAGAAGAGGTGATATTTAAAAGAGCATACAACTAGCAGGCCAACCAAAAATCAGCACCTGGAGGATCCGGTCCGAGTAGCACTGAAATAAAACCAGAAATCCCCAGGGACCTCAGCAGTGTCTGAATGGGGACCTCACACGTAGGTACTCCACTGGCAGTGTGTCCCACACCAAGTCCTCACCCTGAGGACAGAGGCCCTTAGGGATGCTCAGCCACTCACTTGCATGCAGACACAGGTCATGTACAGCCTTAAGGAGAGTCTGGAGCAGGAGATAACCATGTGCACCAGGTCACAGAAAGACCATGCAATCTCCATCTTTGTCTGTTTGTCAAAAACTGCACAAAGCCCCATGTGGCCTAATGCAACTTTGGAGTTTGCTCAGCCTTCAGCACAAGACTGGACTAGATAACTTCCAGAGGTCCCCTCCCACCTACAACTCTGTTATTCAAATGATGCATGGAGGCAGAGTGTCTCCTGATGCTGAGCAGTCAGGAGCCATACCACCACACACAGCACAGAGATGTCAAGGGTCAACAGCAACTAGCCAAGGCAAAGGCAATGGGGCTCAGACCAGCCTGAGAGTTAGCACAAGGCAAGAGCATTATTCTTTGCAAAACACAACAAAAGAAAAAAAAACAAAACACTAAAATGCTGTCCTGTTACACAACCCACAAAGATAACAGAAGTTCAGGTCTATAACGATCCAGGAATCGCTAAATCCTATACACAAAGTCTAGATTTCCACTTCTGCAGATGAACATCTGGACATGAAAAGAATACTGAAACAAAATAAAGGAGTAGAAGGAGCAGAAAGGGAGAGGGAAAACTGTGTCTCCTAACAAAACTGATTTGGAAGCAAGTATCTGGTTTACCATCAGTTGACTTGCCCAGTAGCTATGGTGAAGTATGTGCAAGTAGGAAACTGGTACTATCTTGGAGTCACTCTCATGCAGACATGGAAGGATGGCTTGAGAACAAGCCTGAGATCAACAGCAACTGTAGTTGCTCTCTGAAGAACATATGTAATAGTAAGCCACAGTAATAATTTAAGAAACAAAAGTAACTTATTGTAAAGACAGAAGTCAGAAATAGCTCATAATGGGAGAAATTAGGAAACTTAAAAATAACACCAAAGTAGTAAAACCGTGAAGTGGCAGTATTAAGAGTGAACTTGAAACGTAGGGAAGGCAGCAAGATAAAAGTCAGGGTTGTGATATAACGCAGCAAGAAGAGCAACCTGCAGAACAGACAGCTAAAGAAGCCAAACAGGTAACTAAGCAGTGAGAATTGTTCTGAGAGTTAATCTGCTTAACCGTCAATACATAAAAGTAGCATCAGCAAACTACAGAGGTGTTTGCAAAAATAGCCCAAGCTGCCTCAAATTGAAAGATCCCATAACATGTTATGGGTGGAGATAAGAAATTAACAACATACCAATGAAATTCTGTAAGTAACAAGAGATAGACAAACAGCAGGAGAATTTTACACTGTCCTTTCTCAAAACCCATGAGCCAAAATACTAAAGGAGAAATAAGGCTGCAACGACAAAAACACAGCAGTCTCTGTACAGCAGCCTTCTGTTATGTTATACATTAACTATAGAAGAGAACTTCCAAACCAAGTTTAAAAACGAAAAATTGTTTTGAAACATCCAACTAGAAAACAACGTGTGTTTACAGCAAAGAAACAATTCCCTATGAAATACAGAGGCACTGAAATTTTCATCATGATGTACAATGCATGTACTTGGATGTGTCCTGCATGAAACCTCCAGTGTCACCTGTTGAGGGAAGCAAAGACTGAAACATATGGGGTCTATCTAAGAATAAGTGAGTAGGTATATTTCCAGCAATCTTGCCTGCAATAAGGAAAGAACACCACAACTGGGAAGTGAATGTTGTAAACTGAGAGCATCACCAAGCTTACACATAATCCTAATTGCATACGCACCATAGGCAGAACAGATGTGAGCTTAGGGATGCAACTCTGGAAGCACACCAAAAGTCAAGAACATTTATGCTAGATAATGAAAAACACAGTTTATGTCAAGTTACATGGCTGGCAATTATTTTCATTTAATAACTGCAAAGGAAAAACTAGAAAACTAGGAGGTACATTCACAACTTGCAACAGTTATGCAAATGCAAGTAATGCATGAATACTCCCGACATCTTCAAGCTGTATCTATGCTTACCTCTGAAAAGGCACAGGCACTTAACCAGCACAGCATACACAAGCCCTTCGGAGGCTGACTATAGTTCCAGCTGGCTATGGTGTTGGAGTTGAATCAAAGAAGTGCTCTTTTTGCATGTATGCAATGAAAATAGTACTTGATGCCTTAACATTTTTCTACAAACTTTTTGTACAGCATGAGTAACAGTCTGAACTCCATTTAAAAACAGGAGAGCAAAAGCTTTTCCTATTATGATCTTTTCAAGCAGAAAAAGTGAAGAGTTATGGCACGTTCATGCCACTTCCAAGATGTTTAACACAAGTATCATAATTGTCACTTAATGGGTCAGGAAACAAAGACAGACTTGTCTCAGTGGTGTTGTCTGTTCTCTATAGATCACACTTATTTTCCTTTCATATTTAGGAAATGTAATTATGTCTAATTCAAATTACAAGAGAGAATAATTACACAAAGCCATTTTTTTCTTTACAGTTAATCCTCTGAATATTTTATTTGCCAAGGCATACAATTTTCTAAGAAGAAAACATTAACTTAGGTGGCCCATATGGAATTTATTTTTATTTTATATTATATTTATATAATATAAAATAAAAATTTTATATTTTTATTTTATATTATATATTTATTTTATATAAAATATTATATATTTTATATAACATAAAATAAAAATTTTATATTATATTTAATATGATATTCCAATAGGGCTCCCAGCAATTTATTACGTTAATTAGTTAGACTATGTGTAAAACATTTTACAAAGCAGCTTATTCCTTTATTCAATATGTAGTTGTGATGCTTTGGTTTTTATCCTTCTAACAAATCCTTTTCTAGAGACTGTAAGAGAGAATCAGGCTTTGCAGTTTAAGCAAGACAGTTGATTGTCAGCCTTGACTTAATGAAGATTTTGAGAACCTTAACACCACACTTTTTGAGACTTCAATCTACTTCCTGTAAGGAAATAATAAGTGGATAGTATTGCATATTTAGTATCAGAACTGAACACTCCATTACTTGGGAGTAAATGCTATATTTTGACTGTAATTAAAGTGAATGCAAAAACTGAGAAGACCTTCAAATAATTCTCCAACTAGGAGGCAGAAGAGGATTAAAAGAAATGCTCTAACCACCAGCACATATCTCCTCTGGAAATGGGCCAACACAACCAGGATTTTTGCAAGAAAAGAAGTTACTGTTTGTTTCCTACAAGTTAGTACTACTGTGTGGTCATAGAAACTAGAAATCACTTAACTAGCAATCCATAAGCTCTTCTACAGAATGTTTTACAACAGTCCTGAAGTATTGTCTCACTTTACAGCTTCTTTTACACAGATGTTCTTGATGTTTTTTTCCTGTCCAAAACAGAATTCACTTTACTTCCTTGCCTGACTTTTCAACAAGCAGTAGACAGGTATCACAGCCTTACAAGCCAGGGCTAGAAATATATGTCCAGGAATTTGCCAGGACGTGCAGAACTTCCTGCACCTAGCTGAGAATTCATGCCTGCATCTTCAGCATCCTAGTATACCTCCGTGTCTGTAGGTGGAAGTATTGACAGAACATCCTTAAGTATAGATGTGAGATCTGTAGGTGTACCCACTCACTGCTATGCTCCTGCTATTGAATTCATCCGAAAGAATTTTGCTTCATACACATGAGATTTGTTAGGTAGGTTCTGTTTCTTCTCATATCCATTCTATAAATGGCGAAGAGCATCTTCTGTCACCACCACTTTCAGCCCAATGCTATGGTGTATATCAGAACAATGCCATTCCACAAAGCCGCACCAGCCCACAGGATGAGATACTGTGGGACTGAGATGTCTACACATGTACAACAGCAGAAGCCTGAAATTGCAGTCATCCATCACAAACTCACCGTAACAAGAACTTTGCAGGCAGGATAAGATTCCTCTCAAGCAGTAAGAAGAATAATCCAGACCTGAAGGTCACAATAGGATCCATCTCTTGCAAATAGTACAGCTGTCATTTGTTTGTAGGTGGTAGAGGACAGAACGAAGCTTGCAAAAAGAGTTTGGCCCTGCTGTCAGCACTGAGGACAACGGCTGCTTATCACAAAAAAAATCCACAAAAACAATATCTCTCATTAGATTATTAAATGTTATTTCTGTGGGCCATTTGAAAATGTATCGACACTACAGAATCACTAATGTCAGCCCAAACGTCACATTTAAGTCATTTTCCAATTATTAATCTTACCACTTATATTAGTGGGAATGCTGTTAAAACACTATAAAAAATTTTGCTGTGGTCACGTATATCTCAGAACCTCGACAGGCCAGCCAGCCACAGAAAGCCTATAAATGTTTCAGATAACCTCATTCTTTTGACCAACAAATACTAATTTAATAATAAAACCATAAAGAAAGACAAATGAGAAAGGGGACAGTGTATATTCAAAGCAAAACAAATTAGTGCTGACTTCCTCCAGCTGTTATTTTCATGTCATGTTCAACACACATTCACTTTCTACATATAGGCTATGTTTCTTAAATGTTATATACTTTGTGTTATGCCTCTTGGCTTGACAGCTTTAAAAAATGGGGAGAGAGTGTTTTGTTTTGTTTGTTTGTTTTTAAAATCTCAGGAAGAATGATAGAAATATTACTATGCAAATTAAACAGCATACTTGGTAACATGAGAGAAGATCATGTAAATGCCATGAATTTTGGCTTAACTAGAAATTTCATCAGCATAAGGTTGACAAACCTAACTTTAAAACATTACAGGTTAAACTCCTACACACACAAAAGCCATGCATGACAAAAACTAGCAACATTCTGTAAAGTGTAATCAAATTCAAACCAAATTTTGCTCCCTGTCCACAAGCAGCTAAACCTTTAATACTGAATTTTGCATTACTGAATTTTCACAAGCAAAAAGTTGATCACTGAGATGTTGGCTGCATTTCACAACACAGGAAGATATCAACTATAAAATAATCAACATAGATCATTCAAGACACGCTACATTTTAATTTAATAAAAGTACTCAAATGCTCACTCATTCCTGAAAACCCACACCATGAAGCAGCTCTTCAGTGCAGGCTCCTTTCAAGGGACATCCATGAATAAAAACATATTAGGTTTACTAGCTAAGGAAGTAAGTATTAGTCCATGGCTTTGGTGTTCTTTTTTGTTTTTGTTGTTTTTTTCCTTTCACAAGAGGCAAGTGAACAGAATAAACCTTATAATTGTTACTATAATGTAAGGAATGTGCATCTCACTGTCCCTTGGCTCACTCAGCAACACTGAGCAGCAAGAGGAACTCAACTGCTTGAGTGGCTATCACCATATCCTCAGAAATAGCCCACAATGATGCTTATTTGCAGGTCACAGCAAAGAGCATGCAAGACTAACAGCTTCATTCTCAGTGCAAGTTCCTAGAGTATTATTTAAGTCTCACTGTCAGAGAGCCCTGAAGTGCCTTACTCCACACCTCACAAAGGAATTGCATCAGACTGCTACCTTCATGACAAAGTTTCTATGAACAGTTCAAGAGTATCTACTTTACAGCCCCCAAATTACTTATGCAGAGAGCACTAAAGTGCCCAAATACAGATCATATCAAATGTCTCTGTTCCCTTTGATGAAAAATCCATGCACCAGCTCACAGGTTCCTCAGCCCTTGGGCTCTGAGCTTCAGTGCTGCAATAGCTTTAAATTAAATGACTAGTGATGAACAAATATTCTTTCCACTTGTACTGTGCACTTCAACACAACTGACAGTTTTAAAAACTCATGCATTAAAATCATTGTCTAGCTATGTATTTAAAACAATTAAGTCATCATTAATTCAGTAAATGCCATAATAGGCTTTTAAAAATTACAAAAGAATCCTTCCCCACGACATACACTGATATGATATTTGTCTAACTAGGTGATCTGCTTATTATGCACCAATTTAATGCTTTCTTTAAATAAGTGGCAGCAAAACACACAAAAGAAGAAAGTTACCCTGCTTACTAATTTGGCACCATCAGCTTCAGGTTTTCTGAAAGGCCAAGCTAGCTAATGCTGTGCCAGTGCCATCACAGGACCTCCCAATTCACTTGACACAGAAGGGTTAATCCCTCACATTTCATATCCTACCTCACACAGGAATAATCATTGCAAGAAGCAAGTTCTTACAGTAGCCTTAGTGAGACCACACTACTTCTTCAGAACAACAGTAAAAAAAAAAAAAAGCCATGCAAATGGAGATGAATGGAGCACAAGCCACTGAGGTAATTAAAAATGTATTTTCCATCTCCTAGTAATTGAATTGTGTACAAGCTGCAAGTTAATGAGGTCATCTACCCTCGAGCACTGACAGGAAAGCAGGAATAATTATCTTTCAATTTTTTCTTATGTAGCAATTAATTTTAACCATTCGCCTACACCCCACTCCCACTTCCCTCATTCCAGTCAGTCAAAGTCACGGCTAAGCTGAATTGACAAGCAATTGATATGGTGGCAGCACGGAGCCGCCGAGGCAGGCAAGGCAATCAAGGGGCTGCAGCTGTTGAGGGCTAAGCGCTTCCAGGTGAATGTCACCTGAGATTTTGCATTCTGCCACTCGGAGGACCTGGGACACACAGTAGCGCCTGACAGCACATCTGGTGCCAGGTGGGCAGGGAGGGGACAGTGCTGATTCGGGAAGGGAACAGAAGGATGGACAAGGATTGATGAACAGACAATGCTGGAAACGTTTTTCCCCATTTTTATTTTTTTAAAGGCTCACCTACAATCATTGAGTATTGCAAACTACATCTCATAGCTGTATGGAAAGAGCACTATCATGCCTTGTCTTTCAGTTCCAAACCACAGGCACCAGTTAGGCTCAAAGCCGTAGAATGCCTCCTCTCCTGTAAGTCCCTGGCACAGACCTGCAGCAGCTCTCTGCTTCGGAGGAACTAAACATGCACCAACTGAAACCCATGAGGGAAGCGAGGCTCAGAGCAGCCTGGCACTTTGACACGTGGACAAAGGCCTTGCTATCTCTGTGCAGGCACCCACATTTGTGGTGGGATAATCTTAGCCATTCTTCCTTTGACCTGCATCATCTTCCAGCAGCTAAAATGAGTGGCTCTGTTCACAAAAAAAAGTAAAAGCCTTGGGTCTTTAAGCAGCGATGGCATTGGCAATGTAACAAACGTGCTTATCTCAGACATTTTGTTAAGGTGGCTAAGATCAAAGACAGGAGGCCTGAGAGTTTGTTTACTAACACGGCTTCTACATTTCCTCCGCCAGTTAAGACTACAAACCTTATGAGTGCATCGCATAAGAACAGAGCGTGCTGCTGGACTCAGAAGATGTACAGCCACATGACCTGTACCACAGAGACAGCTCATCCCTGTATGTCAAACTCCCACTTGCCGTCAGCTATATTTCTTCTCCAATTCTTAATTATTATTTTTGGCTTGCATTTTGGAGAAGGAGTCCTTTCTTGACAGCAAGGATTCCGATTCAGATGCTCTTACATTCATGAGTTATGACAATGACTGGGCCTTACTCATCTGGCTGAGCAGAACAGCAAGCCTACCCGCCAGGTAAAACTCAGTCACATTTGCAAGATGCATATAAAAGAAAGATTTCCAGCACAACTATAACAGAACACAAACCATAAACATAATAGGAATTATTCCCTATATAACCGGAGAACAAACCTCACCCTGCTGCCTTGGACTTCAAGTCCACAGTGGCCTTCTTTTGTCTATCACTGGCCAATGCAAGGTTGCTTTGCAAGTTGATTCTACCAAATTCAGTAGTTACCAACAAATATATTCCTTATAAATTAGCACAGTTCTCAAATTAAAATTTTAAAAGGTAACAAGTTAGTCCTTACTGCTTTCTATCATTAGCAATGCAAATAATTATTGTGTGGGCAAAAGTCTGACAACACACCTGAAAGAGCAGCACACGTAAAGGTCACCTCAGCTTCAGTATAAAATTAGTATCAGGAAAGGCAAGCAAATGCCAACATGTAGGGACTGGAGGGAAAAAGGAGTCGTCAGTTTCTTTTGAACACACAGAAAAGTCTAACACCACATGACAGTGCAGTAATACAGTAATAGCAGTAATTTCTATATGCGTATTTTACCCCATCTGCATAATTTGCAACTGTCTGCTTTTCCTGCTATTGATGCTATATTCCACAATCTAAAAGTTGTTGGCAAAGGAAAAACTGTATCGCACTTGAACTTGTTTTTCACCTGCTAGCCTGATTTGAAGCCTGTCTCTCCTGAAAGGAAGATCAGTTGTTGTTCTTAACCATACTTTGTGATCTCAATTTCGGATGTCATAAGAAGATGTCTCTTGCTTTTCCACAGAACAACACCTCCAAAGATCAGCAAAAGCTGTTTGTACAAATACAAACAAACAAACAAAAAAAAATTAAGCCTTCTGCTTTTTTCCACCCCTCCTCCTTCAAACACTACTAGTTTTACAAACTTCAGCTTGGTGCTGACCTGGGACTGTTGCTAACATTGGTGACAAATCCAGATGAAAATAAACTGGTGACAGTATTGCAGTGAAAAGCACAGCCATAAAGCTAGTGTTCGTCGCTCACAAATTCCTTTGAAAATGCTACACAGACGTGGTGGAAAGGCATGAATTGTATTACAAAGACTAAATCATTCTCAGTGGTTAGCTAAATGTTGTCAGTCAGTCCCAACCATTTCACAGCCAGCCTTCTCTCTGTAATGGCAGATTAGACTTGGCAGACTTGATGGGGCATAATAAACTTCATGTAGTTCCCACTCCTCCTCTTTTTGCAGAGCTGGGGCTTGTTCTTCCTTTCAGGTTTACTCCAGAACATGCTGATAAAACAAGAAGATCAGTTTCCAGGTCCTCAGGAGGCAATCCTGCTCTCATTAGAATGTAAAGTTCACATACCCATGCACCAGCTGAGGAAGCTACTACAGTAGCTCTCCTGCCTCTGACACATAAGAGGATGCAGGGAAGAAGCAAGCAGTCAGACGAGGCCAGTGCTTCAACAACAGGAACAAGGCTCACAGCTTTTTCCCTTCAGGATAAACAGAACATTCTGCAGGGTCAGCCGCAGCCTGTCTCACAGAGCATGAAAATCCATAAGAAGAGGCAGCTACCTCGGACATTTCCTGTGGTTTGTCTTCCTTGCCATCTCCACACTTCCCCAAAATCATTTTAGGCATACTTACAGGGAACATCTCCGCTTAAACTCCTCAGTAACTGCTCCCCATGTGTTTGTCTGCACCTTCTTTGAAGCTGCAGATACTGCACCTCTGCAACATCTTGCAGTAATTACTTATAGAGTTTTACTTCCAGGTAAATGCTTGGCTTTTTTTTTTCAGGGGTTTTTGTTTTGTATTTCAAAGTTACTGCACCAAACAAATTGTCCCGTTCTGTGCTCTGGTCACAGGTAGAAGCTGGTTTGTTAGAAAGAGAGTTGCACCTGAAGTTCAGTACAAAGCTTAAGGGATATAAAAAAAAAATAGCTCTTGCCATTAGAAGTAAACATCTCCTAGTTGTAAATATGTTTATAGAGAAATTCAAGAGAAAACCATTTCCTTCCAGGGGCTTAAAGTATCCCAGGTTTACTATATGGGACAGAGAATCTAACCCAAGTAATTTAATATACTTCAAGTCACATCAGAACAAGAAAAAAAAAGTTTCAAGTGTGCAAAAGAGCTTCTGAAGAACTGAAAGTCATTGTGGGAACAAAACAGATTTGAAAATTAACAAGCTACATTAAGAAACAGAAGTCTAGTAAAGAAGCATGAGAAACATCTGCTTGCTTTGCTATGCAATGAAAAACCTCCAGCACACAAATTAAATAGAAATCTCTGCTTAGATGCTGACATAAAGAAACTCACGTTCTCAGGATACTGCAAGCAAGACACATTGTCACAGATACACAGGAACAATTAGACAAAATTATTTCAAGGCTCGAATACAACCTATTCTTCTCAATGATCTGCACAAGAGAGTTCATCTGATTTAAACCTATACAACACCTGAAGTTATAAACAATCCATCCTAAACACCACCACTGGACAAGTAGAACTTCAGATTTGTGCTCAGATATGATAACCAAAGTCTAATCTGGGAGAGTAGAACTTCCACAACTTTATCTCAGACATTTTAGGTGCAAGTAATTTTGGTCTAACATAAGATTTTCAGTGTAAAATGGGAGCATTGCAACATCCCAATCTGTTTGCCCTCATGAAATTCCTTACTGGATTTTTTTACTTACTACTAGGCAAACATTAAATGAAGTAACTGATCAGAACATATTCAAGCTGATCCTCCTTGTTGAGGTAACAGCTAAGAGCTCTCAGCCCCTTCTCTAAGATGTGCATCATGAGCTGTACCAGGCTCCAAAAATAGACAGTCTCACACCAGGGGCATGTCCAAGCTAAGTTTAAAAATACAGCTTCAATTCATTTATGACAAATGATGTTGTTTTTTTAAATTGAGAAAGGTCAAATCCCTCACATGCTTTTTCCTGTAAAGAGTACCAGAGAGATCGCAATTGCTGAAGCAATGCCTCTCCTAGAAAATTAGAATTAGAAAATTAGAATATTACAGAATACCCCCTTTTATGTTGTTGTTAAGTTTTCCTCTAAAATAGCTTATTACATAAATTTATATGTTTACATATTTATGTTTATACATATGTTTATATGCACTCATGAAAGATTTTAGGCTGCACCATTAAGTGCTGCTGTTTTTCTAAAGCACCTCATCTACCCAGCTGTTGCTTATCAGTCATCCATTAATTATTGTATGCTGCTGCCTTGATCAGGCTTCTCCACACTGTGATAAATTGTGCGCAGGTGTACCTCACACACTGTTCCAGGCACACCTCCCTCCCAACCGCCCCTTTTTCCAAAGAATTGTATAAGGCACTTGCATCAAATAGACCATTTAGGAAATTTCACACAAAAAGAACATGCTTTCTGGTTAGAAAGCCTGAAGTCTTAGAAGGGCCTCTGATAACTCTCACAGAAAAGTATACTAATATTCAGAAAATACCTACTGAAAGTTTCAGGACCCCACATGTCAATTTAACATTTTCTGTTAGTGTGGTTTTTCCCCCCAAAATCCATTATTATTATTTCTACAGA
This sequence comes from Callipepla californica brunnescens, assembly GCA_023055505.1. Classification (NCBI taxonomy): domain Eukaryota; kingdom Metazoa; phylum Chordata; class Aves; order Galliformes; family Odontophoridae; genus Callipepla; species Callipepla californica. The sequence continues at coordinate 1,159,614 of JALIRH010000004.1, forward strand.
TATTTCCATTCACCATTTGGCTCAATTTATTTCTCTTTACCCCCCAACCCTCCCCCCCCCCTCCAATCACACAAACATTACAGAATATGCATAAGTGAACATAGTAAGAAAGGAAGATTTTCCATAAGCGTTCAGGTAAGCACTCCACAGAAACGGAATTTCTGCTTATGGTGATAGGGGAAACTTGGCTTCCTTCAATACCACAGTCTGAAGTCTCACATATTAGTTCCAGCTAAGTCCCTTCACTTAAATCAGAAACCCCAACGTAACAAAGTTTCAATCAAGATTTTTATTTAGTGCTGTTCTAATTATCCTCAGACATGAATCTAAGTCACCTATGGACACCTATAGCAGGCTTAACATTCCCACACAAATTGAGGTCCACATCTCTGTTCACTGGCATCAACTTTTTTTTGATCTTTTCATTTTACTTCTTTCATCAAAAATGTTATTCACAAAATGGCACAATGACCAAAATACTTTACTCTTTTCCTATGTGCTGGCACAAAAAAGACAAGCTATTTCAGTGGATATCCCACACCTACATGTTTGTTAGAAGCTGAGCCAAAGAGATAGAACTTGTGATGAGCATTACTCTTGACAGGTGATCAAATCACACTTCCTGATTCCAATCAGCAGAAGCATATTTCACACTTATACTCATATGCAGAGGAGACATCTAGCAATTGTATAACACCCCTTCAAAGAAACATTTTTGTGATATTTACAGTGTTCAGATGTTTTGCTGCTTTTCCAAAATGCCATCTATTGCATGACTATTAGAAGATAAACCCTGAACAACACAGGGCACATGTAAACTCATTTTCACTGAGTCAACTCCAGGAAAGAAGATGGCAAGACTCAGCAAAATACACAGGTCAGCACTGCCACATGTCATATTATACAATTGACAGATTACCTAACACTACTAGCAGAAGAAGAAAACAGTACTTGAAGTTTGCACATTCCTTTACCAATAATCTATTCTGGGCTATAAAGATCTCATGAACCAATCTGAAGAATGATTGAGAAAACTACGTAGGGTTATCAACACCCAGCCTGCACCTCTGCAGGATGGAACTTGAAAAAAGCAGCACTGCCCAATAACAACAGACTGCAAGATCAAAGTAGCGACACATCCCCACTTCTGTTTCCTAGGGTACCTCTCTCTGTACCCGTGTTTCTTTCACATCTGTGTTTTAAAATAGACATTTGACATTTACACCTGAATTAATTCTAGCTATAAAAACCCCCTTTCTATATATACAGCTAGCAGTAGTGTGTTAGCAGGTCACAGCATCCATTTCATTAAGATCTTCAGGATCTGATAATCCATCCTTTCATATTTAAACAAAGCCTCCAAAGTATAACTATTAAAATAAGCAAATCCAGATAGAACATCTCCGAAGGTGCTCTGCTCTTTCAAAACTGTTGCCTATCCTCATCCAGCAGCACCTCCGTACTGCCTCAAATGCTTGTCCAGTAATCAGCTCTCAAGTTCTGGTCATAAAAGTCAGCCAGTGGATGGTTTGCTCTATCTACACCTTTTAATCTCTCCACAGAGGTTTTCACCACTTCAGTTGAAAAAAAACCAAAACAACAAACAAACAAAAAACAACACAACTCATGGCTTTAATGGCTTTTGTGAGAAATATATTCTGCTCACTGTATTCCCTGAGCCTGTCAGGACACCACAGCACCTGTTAAAATAGGATGAGTGTTCACATTTTTTACTGAACTCTAAGATGGCTTTCTCCACTTTCTCCTAACAGTTGACCCTCTCCAGCCATTGAAGCACTCCACTCTCCCACATTCTGCTTAGCCCATCTCCCTAGCAGAGATGCCTGCAGGTGAGCCTAGAAGTGAAAGACTCTGAACATTTCCTAGCTGAAGCCTACTACCAGCCCTCCTTCCTGCTGTCTGCATCCACATAACTCACTGCACCCTAAAAAAGATCCTGACCACTCCTTTGTGATTCATGAAGCACACCTCCTATGACAATCAAGCATACCTTTTTTCACACAGAAGACATACACTGTGAGTTGAACCGTTGGGTTTTTCATTCCAGCAAAACAGAAAAAGAAGTCAAAACTAATCTTTCTTTAGGTCCTTCCCTTCCCCCCAGTTTATGTGGCACAGACCAGCCCGCAATAATCAAACCAGAGCCATTTAGTGTATAGTCTAGTCTTGCTGTGACTAATAGGATGATTGGTTGTATAGCTTCTTTATGGTTGTTCATTATATCACCCTTACATAAAGTAATTTAATTTCAGGGGGATAATTAGGGTATTTCTAATCTAACTGATAGTCTGAATGAAATGAGATTCTCAGAGGGAGATTTGTGTACCAGGAGATTGCTGACCTTCGGCCCCAATTTTCACACAATGTATTAAGCTGACAGCCTTACTTCCAAGCCCTGCTGCACCAGTTCTTTGCCACTTGTGCAGATCAGTGTGCTGCAGACAGCCGTGCTGGATGAGGGTCTCCTGCCCCAAAAACCCACTACTAAAGGAAACTGTAACATTTTCCCTTGGCATCACAGAAAAATAATCCAGGACAACACCACTCACTAGCTGGAACTGCAGCACTATTATTAATCTGCCATACAATGCCAACAACTAAAATCGTTGTTTTCATGCTCTGAAATAAAAGGCAACTTTGAAATTATGAAACTGTAGGTGCTGGTGAAGTGAACATCATACTAGTATCAAAAAAAGTTTTCCCATATAATCTTCTGGAAACAAATACACAATAGTTGACGTGTGTAAATTCTGCATTGCTGACAAGCTGAATCAATGCAAAATTATATCTGTGAACCAAAAACCTAGGTTCCCCTAGCACTTGCTGCACACTGGAGCTGACAAGGAGTGCAGCTATCTGGCTGGTTAATCTACAGGGCCCTCAATTTATACAGTACCACTCGCATACCAGCACCTTTCTGTGTCTGTCCTCACTCTCTGAAAGCTAACACACTCCTTTCCTGCATCTGTGCAATAACTTCCTGGCATAGACCAAGCCAGCTCTCCAAGCAGCAGAGGCTTTTTCCCTCCGTTAATGCAGACTGTGGCTGCTGTATTCTAATCCTCCTCATCATACCTGCTGCAGTGGTCCTGCAGTGGCACATTCCTCAGCTGATCCTTTTCTTTACAAAGGATTATATCCTTAAAAGCCAGAAGCCTTCATCCAATAGACCTTTGAAATGATTTCTCTGTGATTATGGCAAGTGTTGCCGACCTCAACAGCTTAGCCTTTAACCTTAAGAGCTAGAAGTCAAAAAATATTTACAAACTGAGAACAATTTGCTCTGCCACTTTATTTATTTTTAGTGTTCCAATATTTGATGTGAAGGCAGACAATAATGTTAACTTGCAGTCCTCTTTGTCCCAGCCTAACATAAACAGCTGCAGCAATGGACTGAAGATGTCACTCAGACAATGAAATCCTTTACACAACAAATTGAGAGTCCCCACTAACTTCAAAAGCAGCACAACTGCACCTACCGCTCTAGTTATCCACAAATTATCAGTACTTGTTATCACAAATAAATATAAACTTACAGTGCAAATATATGCATGTAGCCATTAATTTCTGTTGTACTTCACCAAAATAAAGCATTATTTAACTTAAGTATGCACACTGCCTTTGTGAAAGAGAAACCTCAGTATTTACAGTGAGGCAAGAAGGAAAATATATTACCTATAGTATTTATGCATTGACACAACAATAGACTCCATACATAAACGCTTGTGTTTCAAAAGGTAATCACCTTTTTTGTTTGTTTTAATTTTAAAACAAGTGAAAAAACTAACGTACTGTAACTGCTAAAAAGCTTTTCTTTAAAGAACACAAAAACACGCTGAAGATTAACATTTTGTGTAGATGCATATTATATACGTGGGTGGGGAAGGTGACAAAGGCAGCATAAGAAGAGCCCACCTCAGTCTTCATTTCACTTCATTCCTCACCTTACCATTTAGTAATGGCCATTTGTATTTCTACTTTCACTAAAGCTTGCACTTGCAGCCATGTCAGGCCACTTCCTTGGGAATTTGTTGTTAGCAAGTCACTAACCTGAAGGATGGTAATGACTCTTTTTACAGAAGTAGCAGTCTTGTCAAGGCCTATTTAGGAGTCTCTTTAGTACACGGTTCATTGACCTGATAAAATGAAGAAGCCATTACAGTTTAATGGGCCAAGACAGAGCTCCATACAAGAAGCAAAGGCTCTATACTAACGACAATGAAGAGCTGTTTTCTGCTTTTGGACTCAACCTACAAACTTAATTTTAAATACATTTGTAAAGACAAGACAGCATTGATCAAGAGTAGTGTTAAAATATTTAAGACCCCATAGCATTTTCTTCAGATGGTTATTTTAAGATGGGCTTAAATACTTCAAATGGTCAAAGGATAGACAAACAAATAGATTTGTAATGTTAGTAAATCTCATATGAAGTGATTGTCAAAGAGTACTGAAAGTAGATTTACTGTGTGAAGTAACTCTATATTAAACTACAAAAGATAAACAGTAGCTCATTAGGATAAATGGAAAGCAAATGCATCATTACCACGTTAGTGTATTTAGCAGAAGAGACAGCGTACAGTACTGCATTCTGCTCAGTTTCTGCATCTGTCATTGCAAGTCAAAATATACCTCAGTATTCACCTGTACGTTGGACAAGTCTTCACTTAAAGTATCACTAACTCTCCTTTAGAAGGCACGCTGACATTCTTACATGAAGTGCTTTAGTTCTATTTCTACTTTAAGGGTCTAATTTTTCAAAAGCATTAGAGTAAAGGAACACACCTAATTAAGCATTTAGTGCCAAAATGCGCTACATTGAAATAGTACCTATGGTCATGTGCATATCTATTCATTTCCCTGGGCAACTGAATATCACCCTGCACACACAACAGAAGAATCAATTGCCCTCAGGTCCTAGCAGCAGGCTCCCTCCTGCCAGCTGAGATGGCACTTCAGCACAGCTCAGTTGCCAGCCTGTTTCTGCTCTGGATCCCTCCTTTCCCAGCAGCACTTCAAATCCTGCACTTTTACGGAAAGGAAAATGATAATGCAACTGTGTGATAAGTTATTTTGCTAGCAAGGTAAGTGGTAGGAACATCAAGCCCATCTTTATTCAGTCGGGAAGACCAGCACTGATGCCTTCTGCTGGGCTGAACCTTTACAACCTGAAGAGGGACAAAGCAGCTGTTTCTATGTTTGGCTATTAAGTACATCGTGAAACCTGGCTATTTCTACAGCCTCAGTATTCAAGTTTGAATGAGTTCCACATAACACTGAGCCTCTGTAAAAACTGAAGGTACTCAACAGTTCTCAAATGATGTTTCACTGCCTCATGGGAGCCTATCCCTGAAGAGGCACACAACACATTCCAGATCTATAGTATTAATACCGAAAAAGGTTTTTCTAAGTTATACCCTGATGTCAAACTAAGAGTGCACAAAAGACACCTTCCCTCTTCTGAAAAAAAAATCTTTATTCTTTGTCACTCGATTAAACTGTACTAATTACTACAGTATAGAGAATGTCAGGGGAAGAGAAGACATGTAATTTCACATATTTCAGCAACATTCAAGCTACTCCAGTGTTAACAATGATACACTTCAATCACAAGAAACCATACTAAAGCATCATTTTTAAAGCTACAACTGTTACTAAGACATGATTATAAAATTGGTTTATTTCTTATCCATGTTATTACCTCAGTAACCAAAATGGAAATGCAGGTCTATGTTTTAAAGAGACAAATATGGTGTCCATTGTAGAAAGTCTTATCTTGCACTCTTCCTGCCATTAGCAGTCTATTTTATCCTGTGAACAGTAATTGTTATGTTTGTATTTTCACTGACTACTGGAATCTTATGTCTAGAGTAAACTAAGTGAAAAAATTCTCTTTTCCACTGTCCTTTTCCCTAACAGGAAGGTTTGAAGCCAAGTAGGCCTCCCAATAAGTTTTCTAATCCAGATAAGCAGGGCTAAGATATTTGACAGCTGTTTCACGCTCTTCATCATCATCTGAAACAATCAGTACGCATTAGAGAGTACTTTTCCCTTTACAAAGGTGATAATTAGATAACAAGCTGAGATTAAAGTAATTACTGTTAGACAGCTGGCAAGGCAGCACAGTCATGTTGAAATATTGTTGATACTTCAGCATCTGGTTCTAATAACAGCACAGGCTAAAAGATTTTACATTAATTACAGCACATAATTTAATATAAACATATTTAATTACAATTGATGAGCGATAAACTGTTCAAGAATGACTTAACCCCTTACACATGTCAAAATGATTGGAACTTCATATATATCCTTCCACATTAGACACAAGCTGCAGTATGAAAGATTAGGAATTTTTTTTTTTTTTTTAAGAAAAGGTTCTACCTGGCAATGTGAATTATTGATAAGTTATTTAAATCTCATTCAATAACATGTTAAAACCGACAGCGTACTCCAGCACTGAGGACCAGCTCCACTAAGACATTCAGACAGCTTGCAGCTAAGCCTAAAATTGCTGTCTCAAAAATTCCATTGCAGTTCTACTCAACCCTGAGGCACCTGCAGCTCCCTGGGGCCCTTAAAGTTTCCCCAAGGATGCTCTCAAATACTCTTATTTTTATCAAGGCTAGGCAACACAGAAACAGGCTTCTTCTTAAAGCATTTTGGGATCTGGACTAAGACTCTGTCCCAAAGGTGTGAGGGCCTGTATTTGCATTTGAAACAGTCATCTGATAAGATGCCAAACAAACCCAGGGGTATAGCTGGGAAACTCGCAAAAGGAACATGCCCTAGCCACTAATTTTCTGCATCACACTCAGTCTCATAGTTCTCTTTGACCCCATCTTGTTCACACCCAATCAGAACTGTGGTAAGGAAGGCACGAACACTAGGTTGGGAGAAGAGAAGAAAGGGAATACTATGAAGCTCGCTACAGTGGAGCAAGTAGTCTAGGGCTTGATACTAGAACCAACAGGGGAAGAGAGTCAAGTGTGAAGGGACAGAAAACAGCTGGGGGTTGCTGTCATATCAAGAGATAAGGGAAAAACCTCTTAACCATCCTGAATGATCTTGCAGGGTCTCCTCAGAAAAGGTAACATTGCCCACCCCCCTCCATCTGAAGTCTTCTCATGCCCCTCTAGGAAGCAGTGGGGGAAAACTTTGGATTCCTTCCAGACATCTGAGAGAAGGCTCCTCTAGAAAGACTGCATGTCAGAAAGCCCACCTGAGGTGCCTTTACACCAATGCATTCAGCAAGGGAAATAAGGAGGAGTTGGAAACTGTAATATGCTTTTAAAATTACAAGCTGCTTGCTGTAACAGAAACCCGGTGGGATGGCTCCCATAGCTGGAACACCACCGTAAAAAGTATTGCCTTTTTAGAAAGCTAGGTAGGAAGGGGGGGGGGAGTTGCCCTCTATTTTAAAGAGGGAATAGACTCTGAGAAAGTCCCTCTGACAAATGGTGAGGAGCAGGTTGAGAGCCTGCAGGTTAGAATGAGGGATAGGACTAATTAGGTCACCTGGTGGTAGGGGTCTGATCAAGGAGAGCCTGCTTACAAGGCCTTCTTCCTCCAGCTGCAGGCACTCATCCTGATGCGGGATTTCAACCACCTGAATATGTGCTGCAAAAACCAACAATTTTTCTGGTAGTCCATGGATGATCACTTTCTGTTTCAAATACTGAATAGACCAGCCAGAGGTGAAGCATTGCTAGATCTGGGGCTTACCAATGCAGAAAAGATCACCGAAAGCATTAGGATTAGAGGCAGCCTAGGATGTAGCGACCAAACCCTGGTTGGTTCATTTTGTGATCTCAAGGAATGTGGGCCTAGCAAAGAGAAGGGATCAGGACCCTGAACTTCAGGAGAGCAAGCCATAATTTGTTAAAAGAAATGTTGGATATGATCGCCTGTGAAGCTGTCCTTAGAAATAAATGAGTAGAGGAAAGCTGGCTACTTTTTAAGGATGTCTTTCTGTGAGCACAAGAACTCTCTGTCTCTCAGAATAAGAAAGCAGGCAGAGGAGACAGGAAACCAGCATGGCTTGTGTAATAATGAAAAGTGCAGCAATGACAGCACAGCAACAGGATGCCAGGCAAGTAAGTCTGCTCAAACACAGCAACAGTGGGCACAGAAATGAAGGAAAAACTGCTTACCTTCAGAAGGCTTCAGGTAAGCGCGAATCTCCAGCAAGATACACTCTCCTCCACTGCCAACCCTTAAATGAGGTCTGGGAAGAGGTGGATCCTGGCTCCAGTCCTTCTGGTCACTAAGGAACATTGCATGCACCTGAGCTCCGCTGGGTTGGCCCTGCCTTCCCACCAGGTGCTCAATCACTGCTTCACGGCATGTTCATCTAGGATCACCAGCCACTAGACCAGGTTGCTCAGAGCCACATCCAGCCTTGCCTTGAATGCCTCCAGGGATGGGGTATCTACAACCTCTCTGGGCAACCTGTAGCCCATTTAAACATTAAAACATGAAACTTGAGAAAACACCAGGAAGAACTGCAGTCCCATAATCTTAAGAATCATTTGGCCCTTACTGCACACCCAGGTCAGCAAAGAGAATGAACATCTCTCAGCAACTGATGAGCACTGTCAATTTGTATTTAAATGCTTCTGTAAAAAATCTACTCATTTCTTCTAAATAGACTTAGAAAAAGGCATTGGATTTCTTCAAAATAATCAGTGCTCATCTCTTTGCTCCAATCCATTTCAGCAACATAACATATTCCTATGTAGGAACACCACATCATATGTCTGTGCTGTGGAGCAAACATCTTCCATTGCTGGGATGTTCAAAGAAAAAAAACAAAAAACAAGCCCTTTTAGGATTAGCCAAAAATGAGCAGGCAGTATTAATAGAGGAGAAATCATCAAGAGCTTAATTTTCTATACATTTTCCTTATTTTGTATTCATTTTAAATTTGAGGACAAGTGAGTCATTCATCAGATACAGCCAAAAGTACACTGAATGCTACCTACTTGAAATCCTGTAGTTCAAGTATAATTAGCAGTTTATTTTCAATTTTGTTTACTTATATAAATCTAACATCCTCTTCACAATTTTTATCTGTCCACTAGATTTTTCCCATTACAACGCAGTCCTGTGTTTCAACACAAAAACTCTGCATTTGCCCTTAACTTCTTTTCAAAGCTGAAATCCTGAGGACAAGAGGAAATGGCCCCAAGTTGCACCAGAAAAGATTTGGGTTATTGGATAACAGGAAGACTTTCTTCACTGAAAGAGTGTCCAGATGCTGGCATAGGCTGCCCAGGGAGGTAGTGGAGACACCATACCCGGAGGCTTTCAAGAAACATTTAGAGACAGTACTTAAGTATGCAGTTAAGTGGGGAAATATGATGGGAGGTGGACAGTTGGACTAGACGATCTTGGAGGTCTACCCCAGCTTGGTGATTCTATAATATTAGTCACTGTCCTCCCAAGTAGCATTAGGGCAGGGTAGAAGGCAGTAAGTATCTTTTTTTATTGTACTGGTGTGCTTCAGCAGGCCTGGGTATGTCAACACAAATATATACAAAGAAATTGGATGTGCTCCCTTACTCATTAAGACTCATCTTTTAGTCAGGGATGATGCCTGAAAAAAAAGTCTGCCATACTTTCTGTACAGTCTAATATTCATATGCATTCTGATTTACATTATCTCTATTTTAATGTTAATATACCACTAACTTGAAAAAAAATCTTGTTATCCCACAAAGTGTTGCCAGCACTGCTGTCTACGGGGTCACAGTGCAAACCCACCTCTAAAATGAGTCACATTGGAAAAAGAACAAGGAGTGTTATTTGGATCATTTTAGCTTAGCAGTAACAGCAGCATCTTTTGCTCTACAACTACTATTCAAAAGCAACAGTGCAGAAGCAAGAGCAAAACAGAAAGAACCTCCAGCACCACAGCAGCACTTCGTGGACAGACCTGTTCAGTCTGCTTGTGGATTCAGTTCACTGTTTCAGCATTTTCAAATCCTGACAGTGAAGTACAAGAGAGATATGCAATACTACATTGAAATCACCCACAAACTAAGCCTGATGGAGATGTAAATATACCTAATCAGGTAATGGTTGATTACAGTGTCAAAGCAACAGTAACAGACAGCACTGTTCACATGCCCTTGTTGATCATTACCCCACCATCTTATTTCTATCTTTAAAAACTAAGCACAGAGGGTAAGCTGTCAACAAAATGCTCTGTCTTCGGTTTCACACAGTAGCCAGATAGTTTTTGTTGATGAAAGTCCTCTATAACATACTCAGAAGCAAAGTTAGGGAATGGAGTTAAAGAATAACTGAAAGCAACAAACTTGTCTTTACACACTTCAGATTGTACTGCTGAAAAATAATCTGAAACCTGAAACACTACCACAGTGTTTTAGATTCACACTCCTAACATATAACATCCCATGCAAAAGATTTTTGCATCCCCTTCTTCCCACTCTACACTATCACCTCTACTCTGGTGCTGTACATGCACACTCAGGCTAAGGGACAATGTTTGACACCCATTATATCTCACATCAGATATGAGCTTATATGTAACTCACAGAAGATAAACAGAAATAAAACAAATATTCAGGCCTATATTTCTTTTTCCACATTCAGCCTGCTCCCCTAATCTTCTTGTGCCATTTTGATCTGTTGCACTTCATATCCTCCATCTGCTATCATCCAGCCAACCTCCTGATTACAGAATGTTTCACACTGCATGCCTACATTTCATTTCCCTTCTCCCCCATTCTAAACAGACAACCTCAACCAAAGGGAAAAAAAAAAGTAAAACCTGGAAAACACATCTGCTCCACAAAGCACTCCAGATGCAATGCCTACTGGCCATGCTGCAATTGTTCTGTGCGAGTGCTCATGCCTCTTTAGAGCTGACACGCTTCAAGGCAGAAATTCCTTTGCCTGGCACATTTACCTTTTGCAAAGCGAAGTGTACACTCCAAGGTGAACACAGGACACTTGGTTTTGATGCAGGTTCAAAAGACTATTAGTATTCACTAAACAGAACACAACTGAGGGACAGTAGGAGACTTTCAAGACCAGAGGGGTGGGTGATATACAATTCTAGATTAGCACCTCAGACCACAGTAACCGCAGCACATAGTTTCTTCACTGAACTGCTTTTTTGTTCAAAATAGGAAAGTAATGAAGTTGATCTACAAAGACAAGTTTCATTTCATTTTTTACTCTTTAAAATAGATTTGTTCTCCACAATTTTAAGTGGGGCTATATTTAAATATAGCTTACTTACTATGACCATTTTAAGCAATTCACATCCCTCATTACTTCTTACAGGTTACATACACACTAATGTCCACCCATGTGGACACATCACAGAACTGAAGAAAGAAAAACAGCATGTGTCTGAAGAGTAGCAGGCAGTTTTGATAGGCATATGTTGCAAGGACAACGAACTACTTAATAAAACATAGCTAAAAAGACTGGAGCTGATAGAAGCTGTTGGACATATTATTATTATTATTATTATTATTTTACATGTGTTAGCATTGTTTTTTTTTCCTCCCATTAGAGAAGAAATAGTCATGCAGCTCTACAGTAAAAGAAACAGAGCCGGGAAAAAGATCCACAACTGTTTTTTGCCTTTGCTGAGCGTTATGTTCCACTTTATAAAACAGAAATCTAGCAAGAGAACAGAAGCTTCAGGGAGCTGCAGAATTGCATTTGTTTTGATAAATTTATTCATAAGCTGAAATAGTACACTTAAAAAATGTTTTCCCTTAACTTAGGGGAAAAGTACTCATCTTTTTGATAGGTGATAATTAACCATTATTCTGTCATAAACTTAACAGCACCTATGCAGCATTTAACTGAGCATCATGTTAAGCAACCAGCAATGACTCAAAAAACAAAACCAAAGCTGTAAAGTTTCTTATATGAAGTGTTTTTGTTGTTGTTGTTGTTGTTGTTTTTTTCACAAGGAAAAGAGCCTGAACAACTTTGGAACTTCTCATGATCATATAAACAAACCTTCAATTCAGTTTCATCAAATACAGTCTGATTCAATACCAAAAATAAAGTGTGATGTCACGAAGACAGATTTCAGTAATTTACACTGATGTTGAATATAAACGTTTAAAAACTTCCCTGCACCTGCAATTTTAAAAGGTTGGAAGCAATACGAGTATCCTGCATTTAAAGTTAGATACATCTGAAGTTGTTAATCGCTGGTCTTAGTAAGTAACACATCCAGACAGACCTGGATCTCCATGGAGCTGATATGTTGCTATCAGAGCAGTGAAAACAGCACAAAGAAGGGTTTCTCCAAAGTGCTCAGGTGGGGGCCAAAGCAAAGCTAACATGCCTGCACATCAACCATCCCAACAGGAAAAATATTCAATTCATCTTCTCAGATATCTGTAGCTACACACTACATGCACTGCTTTCTTCAAAGTAGTAGCCAAGGCTACCTGATCAGCTGTGTCCTCATCAAGTTTCACATAGAACATTTGCATCTAAATATAGTTAAAACAGTAGAAAATATGGGTTCAGATTTAGTATTTTAAACAGAGTGAAGAAAAGTAGTTTAAGCATAAAGATATTCCAGGTCATCAATTGCATACATTCAAAGTGGTTTTCAAGGTTCTTTCCCAATTTTCACCAAACACGTAAGTACCATATGCTTATCATAATGGAAGAGAAGCCGTGAACAACTTAAATGCTGTACATAAATGTCTTTGAATGAGTACATCGGCATGCTGATCCTGTGGAAATCTATGAGCCAATTTGCAGGCCTTCAAGAGCCCAATAATGGCCACAACTCTGCACAGTCATATGATTAATATAACAAATCCGCTACTGGATTTTACTTCCATCCTATTTAGAGAAAACATACAAACCAATCTGACCTAGTTCAGTCTTGCTTGAAAACCCCAGAGAGTTATGCATAGATATATGACATGAGAAAACTCATTTAAGAACAGATTAACATGTAAATCTAGTTTGAATTATTCAATTTACACCATTTATATTTTTCCCTAAAAGTTGAGAGCAACATAGACTGAGCTTACAGAAGAGTCTGCACATCTCAAGTGCGACATCTCCACTGTAACATATTCCATTTTCTTAAATTGAATGACATATAAAAGTCAGACAAAAGCTATGGCAGATGGATATTCCCCTGAAGGTAATGTCCTATTAAGTAAAGGAAACAGAAAATGAATTTGTATTCAAGACCTCACTCTTGAAATAGGAAGCAGTAGTTTGGCCAATATGGACATGCTCTCTGGATTTCACCACCTTCAATATGCAGATTGTCATCCAGGTGGATGCCATTAAAGGCAATACAAGAACCCCAAATTGGGCAAGAAGTACACTTTTGGCTAATATGTGCAATATGCGTGAAAGCAAAGTCTATAATTGTAAAAAAGGTGATTCAAAAAAACCTGCTTTTAATAGTCCATACAAGACTCAGACTTCATAAAATATTGTATTCTCAGTTTGTATGAGACATTGAACAAACTTTAGTATGAGTTTTGGTAACATAAATACACAGAACAGATAAAATTTAACTGCACCAGAGTGGTGATTCTTTCAAAAAAATCTATTTGCCGAAAAAAAAAATTCTTTAATAAAAACAGAATTCCAACTCTTCTTCCCGTTTGTGGCTTACCATCAATGCTTAATCTTCAGCTCTGAAACTGGGCTGGTAATACTAAAATCCTCTGTGATCTGCTTGCATACTATTTGCTTGATGAGTGAAATTAAACAGATAGACAAGATTCCAAAAATCAAAATTGGTGAATCTGACACCAGAACCACAAAACTGACGCCTACCCCCATCGAAAAATATTCACAAAATGAAGCTTTTCTTACCCTTCCAAAAACTTGGTTGATTAAATGAACCCTGGATTACATGGAACATAATCAAATACTGCTGAAAGGCAGTGCTGCAAAGTCACAAAACTATGACAACAAGCACCAGAAAAAAAAATCAAAGATGACCCAGAACCCTACACAAGCTCTGCACATCGTAGGCTCACATGAGGTTACCTCAGCTCAGCCAGTCCACAGAGCTACATGAAAACTAGATCAAATCCTGTTGTTGATCTCACTTCCAAGCAGCAAAGCACACCAAAGACTGCAGACTAAGTGTCATTTGCTGGAAATAACATCAAACAATTTCAATTTCTTCATACCTTATTTTTGTACATTAATTTTTCACTATAATTCCTCAAGACATTACCTTGAGCTCAGCTTAAGTAAAACAGGAGGAAAAAATAAAAAAACAACACTTAGCTAAAATCATCTTGGTCCAGAGATAAAAGCGGTAGATTTAGGATGCAATGCCTTCAGAGAGATAGAGAAGCAGGGGAAAGGTAAGGGAGCATTTAGAGCAACCTAAACCATGAGACAAAGCTCTGGGAGCCTCACAGCTGCAGAGCACAGCTTGGCACCCTGCAGAGGATCAGAGAGGAGGACTGCATGGCAAGCTGCCAGGCACAACAGTGAACTTCAAGCAGCCCACAAGAACCACATCACTGCATCAGGGGGTAAAAAGAGTCCTGGAATAATCCTCAGGGTCTTGGTCAGCCTTGCGTGTTCTTGACAGACCAGTGTGGTCCAAGATCAGAAAGTGAGCCTCCGAAACTGAGTAACACCAAAGAAAGCGTTCAGAGTTCTGGTAAATGCCAATAGAAAAAAATCAAACAGATCAGGATTAAACCTTTTGTGGGGTTTAAGTGTATTTAGCAGACGCACAGGGCTGCAAAAAAAAAAAAAAAAAAAAAAAAAAAAAAAATCCAGAATGATTGAGAGCACAGGTGATTTCCAAAATTATGCCCACCAATGGCCTACTTGCATTTTTCCTTAATCCTTGTTTATCTGATTACCTGCATCCTTTTGCAGAATGATAATACCTACATTAAAAGATGAATTACCTTGACAGCCTTAAGCTACATACTCAAACTTATCTACTAGAACAATCCACGACCTGGTACCACAGTAATCTAAGACTGAAATTCTTTCTTTCTTGAAATATACATTGCCAAAATGGAATGTCTTATTAATATTGAAGAACATTAACTACTAGAAGTCAGATAGTTCAAAGCTAAATAGAATGATCTGTTGTCCCTAAGCACTGATACGCATATTCACTGAAACATCTAAGAACTTATCTGTCCTAAACTTTACAGAGCACTACAGTTGCTAATTGAACATGGAGAATGGGTTTGTTCCATCAGCTGCGTTCATTTCTTTTAAGAACACCCTATGGAGTATCAAACATACTAAATATAGCTGTCAACATTAAAAGCATGCAGCTCAGAAGTGCTATTAAAGAGCTAAACATACTTCACTTGGCATTATAAAGTCAAAGCCCTCTTTAAACATAAGCCATGTTATTAGAGACAATTCACATTAACACAAAAATCATCATACTTAATATATTTTACAAGACATGTCTAGGCTACTTCCAGGCTAAAAAGTGCCTCCATCTCTTCCTTGTTTAGTAGTAATTACTAGTAATGAATCAATACTACTTTGAATATGTCAAAGAGAGTAAACTGTAGCAAATTATACATTAGCTTCCCATTCCAAACTAGCTGATTCCAGGTCAAGATTCAAAAATAAGAAGTGATGAAACATCTACAGATGTTTGGCAACATCTCACTCTATTGCATTTGCTACTACCCTGTTCAGGTGCTATAAGTTTTCAGATACTAAGTTCTGCAACTGTTAATTTTTGGTAAAGAATACTGGGAGCTTCCCAGGAAACCCTCTGCTCAGTAACTAGTAGCCATTACTTGCCTTTTCTGATGCACACTAAATTGGTCGGAGAAATAAAAAGTAAAATGAAATTAAGAGAAAACCAAGAAGCAGATAGGCCTGATCATTATCTCGCTAAAATCACTATAACTGTTCATGTATCGTACACAGTTAACTATGTATTTGCTTACTGTAACACAAAGGAAAGCACAGCAATAACAGAGCAGCAAGGTCCCAGGCTGCAGCAAGTGAGGACTCGCTCAAACAATAGCGGTGAGCACAGAAATAATGCAAAGAGGCTGCTTGCTTATCTTCAGAAGGCCTCAGGTAGGCAGGGATCTCCAGCAAATCCCCTTGCCTCCACTACCAACCCTTACCATGAGGACTGGGAAAGAATGGATCCTGGCTCCATCCCTTCTAGTCACTCAGGTACATTGCATGCACCTGAGCTCCCCTGGGTTGGCCCTGCCTTCCCACCATTACTGTATCAGGCTGTGACTTAGCATACTTTATTTTATAGACCTCTTGCTTCCTTCTCAACAATTCCTCACAAATTAACTGCATTCCAAAGATCCTGCTTAAGAGTGAATGTAGCTTCAGAACCTATTCCTTTGGTCTCCGTAGACTTCTAAGAGCACTGTTCTCTGAGGAATAATGGAGTTCAGCATCACTAGAAGTAGTAACAAAATACTTAAAGCAAAACACACATTTAACATGTCCCCTACTGTATATCTCTGTTAGTCTGCTTGCTCATGAAACATACAAAATCAATTTCAAAGGCATAAGTTATTATGAAACATGGTATTAAGCACAGTAAGTCACTCATCCCACTTATTCCCCCATCTTGTGGGGCCTTTTTATTTCCAACAAATGAGACTTAAATGGCTTGATCACCTATTGTACATCAATAAACAAGAGTTTTCAGAAATAGCAAGAAAACATTCTCCTCTCTGCAGTAAATCAGGTCAAATACTGAAGGCACCACGGAGCAGTAATGTCTCTTCTACAATTCAGAAAAGTCTGGCAGGGCACTAAAAAAACCTAATTCTGATACTTTACCACAGTAACTGAAACTTTCATGTTATTGAAGTTGGCATGGTCTAGAAAGGAAACATACCCACAGCAGAACAGCAAACTCCCTTTCTTCCAGGTAAATCCCACCTAATACTCATGTTAAACACTGATCTTGCTCTCAGCTGATCCAAGACACCACTCCCCACCTTCCCCCTCTTCAAAAAATTAAATAATCAATGCACAGAAAAAAAAAAGAGTTACAGAAGCATGAACTATCATCCAGAAAAGATTTCTCCTTTATTTACTCCGAAAGCCACACGTTACTAGAGCCAAATCCCATATGCCTTGTTTTATTCAAGATACCCAGTGACTTCAGAAGTCATTCTGCCTAGTTATTCCTCAGCCGGGAAAGACAAATCCAATCCCTGCCTGACACACAGCAGAACCCTCTTATGTAGCTCAGCATCTCTTTATTATTGTTTGCTGTCACAGAGCAGCAACTTATGGTTACGATTTTCCCATTGCAAGCATGCAATGAGGAATAGTCAGACTCTGATTAGGTATTACAAAACCTTCTTGGAAGGTTTTCTGAATCACAGCCAGCAGGAATCCCTGCAGCACTAAGGGTCAGCCTTGCTCCCACTATAGTCTGTGGGAGTTTTGCCAACAATGTAAGTGGCATTACAACTGGTCTCCAGTAGCAGATAGTACCCATCACACTCAAGACTTGATTAAAGACCTCCCCACCTGCAAATATATAATAAATAAAGGGCTTAATTGCATAATTAATTATAACAGCTTTTAATCTACTATAGACAGCACCATAGGTTTTAGGTAGCCCACACAGGCTAAACAATTCATTATATCAATGTTTTCTTGACATCACTTTACAGCAAGATTGCAGAGGGATTCAAAAGAGATTTTCAAGAAGCAGAGAAGACAACAGGAAGAAATAAAAGTGAAATCAAAAGAATACCACCACAGTCTAAACCTACAGACAAATAATTTCACACCGCGCACACAAACTTCCTAAGCTTTACTCAAAAATGCATGCATAATGGGCAGTGATTTTTGAATATCAAAGTACTGCTACTGTATTTTTCCTTTTCCAAGGCACCAGGCAGAGATGTAGCAGTGTACACAAGTGGGGTATAAAGTCAACGGGATTACATTTTCCTAATTATTTTCTGCTTGAGGTTTACATCACATACACAAAACGAGATCAGCCGGGACTTGCCTGTCTAACAAATCACTCAGACTTAAACATTGCTCAGATAAACAAAAGGGGGGAAGGCTGAGAAAAGGCAGAGGAGTGCTTCTTCAATCACAGTTGCAAGGAACAAAAACCTGGAGGGGGAAAAAAGCTGTTGGACCGCCACCAAATCTCCCCCCACTAGAGACAAGAGCCCATCTGCTGAGCTCTGCAACTTAGCTTTAACTACCATTCAAATCGCGTCTCTGCAGAGATCAATCTAAAGAGCTGGCAGATGGACCCCTGCTTCCCCGAGTCGCTGTGTTATTTGTTTAATAAATTTAATTAATATCCATACTGCATTGGATTGCTCCCAGAAAGGGGGCTGCAGCTCTCTCTTTCCCCGATAGCAACATGATGAGTGATTTCCCAGAAAAGACCAGATAACAGTACCCCCAGGCCACTGAAAAATTAAAAGTGCCATGTGCTTACATTGCTTTGCATGTATTAATTTTTGCAGTGCACTAATTTGTTCTCAAAGCCTATTTTAACTTCACAAAAGTATGGGATTTTGAAAAAGTCGTAATTCATTTTGGTTTATATCAGTTACAAAATTAGTTGGAAAGAAAAAAGCATCAAATCTAATTGGATTTCAATTTTTTTTTTAACCTATTTGCAAGAGAGAAGCAAATTGTTAATGAGAGTGTCTCCTCAGGCAATATATATTGTCACTGTTTCTGCCAACAAGTTACAGGCATTCTGGGTCACGTTGGACATGCTGTACTTTAATGCTTAAAAACATATTTATTTTAACTAATAAAGACATATTTAGCTCACATAAAACAATTTTCAAAATCACAAAGGATGTAAAAAACTATAGCAAATGTTTACAGTGAAAAACAATGAAACAACATGTCAAGATACTTCAATAGTAGGAGTAAGCATAAAATATGCACAGGTGCTGAGAACCGAAGTGTTGCCTTCAACATTAGAACTGTGTATTTGCTTCATTTAAAATGCTTCATTTTTCATCTTCAAAAAGAAACTGAGGTGTAAGTTAGAGAATTATTTCAGTTGTGTCTACTTAATTCCTCAAGTTGTTCTATGTGGACACAAATCTGCCTGGGTCACAATTCCTTATTAAGTCACCTTATATTTGGAATATTAGCTCCAGCAGCAGGCACACTAGAGGACAGTAACAAGCTTGTCATATCTTCAGCATCTAACTTTTCCTAACACCATTTTCCAGAAGGAACTGTAGCATTAAGTGTTAAACACACCTCAGTAGTTACCTTGTGTCTCCGGGAAGAATTCTGGGAAGGATTAAGCTACACCCATCCCTCAGCTCAGCCACTCCAGGGACCAACACCCCAGCCCATTTCACACTGAGTCAGCTTTATTTATTCAAACAGTTTAAATATAAGGCCTTTGCCAACTCAGTTGATCATGAATGACGATGACTAAAGGAGACAATTCTGCAGACAAATCTGAAGAGGCACATAGCTGTTCTTGGTTAACAACCATTCCGTCTCCCCTCACCACTAGTCTAGCCCTACACATTAAACTTTCCCATCACTGCTGCCATTTTCATCAGGTATGTCTGGCCTCACTGACAGAAGCCAAAATAGTGAAAATACCAGTGACAATGGCTATTCTTGCAAATACAGCAGTGGTAAGAGACAAGAAATAAGGGTTGGTACACTTCAGTGGTGCCTGAAATGCAACTACCTTACAGTTAGAGAATGAAATTCACTTGTTGATAGAAGATAGGTAAAGGCAGTCCTTCATAGAAATGGGAACTGCAGAAAAGACCAACACAGAAGAGCCCGATCCCTCTGTGCACCCTGGCCATGTGCATTCTAGCAGTAGAAGTGGTGACAGGAGCAGCCCAAGGACATGCAGCCTGGTAGTGTCCTCAGCTGCAAAAATAGGAGCTGTACCAAAATAGACTGCTCAAGGATTAGAGCTTGGGTCACTGTCAGGAAGTCGCTCCCTTCCAGATCTCAAGTATTGCTACACACAACTCACCTGAAAGAAGTGCTTAGTACAACAGGAACAAACTTCTACAGATCAAGAAGTGATGGCACATGCATCAACACGTGTATATGAATAATTTTTCCTGCAAGTCTGGGGTATTAGAGCATATTCTAAAAGATGACACCTTAATATTACAGTCGAGCAATTACTCCATACTGTACTCTCTGAATAGATTCATTGTGAGTAAAACATTTCTACCAAGTATGCTGCTTTGCCCAAGGAAGTGACAAGAAGTACACTGTTTATCACTCCCGTTCTGGAAGAAGCCTACACTAAATAATCATCTTTTCTGCCATACTTCCTAAAATTTTTATGAAGTCAAACAAGTGAAAAAAGGAATGGCTACCAAATACATATCACTTTTATTCATTAATCTTATTGTGATTTTCACAAAAATTAGTACTTATTCCTGTCCCCTGTGGGAGAACACAGAAGAAGAGAAAACTCAGCTTGCCACCATCACTCCAAGGTCAGTAGCACAGCCAAGACCAGAGCCCTCATTCACTCTTCCAATTCTGAAGTTTCCTTGGCAGCGTGTAGGAAGACCAGAGTTCTTAGCTGAAGTTTCAAATACCATGAACATCAAAAATAACTTAAAAACAGGATTGCATTTCAGAAGGATGGAAAGGGGAAGCAGTACTGTTGATCAATGTAGTATATCCCATCAATATCAAAAACTTGCAAAAAAAAAAAAAAAAAAAAAAATCAGATACTTAGCATACACAGGATGACACAACATCCCTCAAAGCAACACTACTGCTCCCAGACAGGGAAGGTTTGATGGCGCAAGAAATAAAACCCTTCCTGTAGTCACAGAACATTCATTGAAAAGAGTCAGTCAAAATTTCAAACTATTGTAAATGCCTCCCAACCATGACATTGAAAGCCTGTGGGGTGAGAGCACGCTCATTCTTTGAACAGAAGACATCACTGGCTTCAATGCCAGGAAATAAGTGAAGGCTGCAGACCCTGTCTGTTAAGAGAAACACTCAGTGAACTAGCCACTTCCCATAGGCTATGAATGCCTTCTAACTTGCAACTTGACACAGAAGTTTCTAGCTCTGTTTTTCACTGCCTTGGCAACCTTGTTTCCTTACTATGATTCAGTTTTGTTTGCCAAAGGGAGGCAGGTCATCCGTTGTCTCATCACACTGAGCTGCCTTGATATGATTAACTTATTTTTTTTAAGCCTCATTTCTCTCTCCATAACATTTCTGTAAATTGCTATTTATCATCCTCTAAACCTGAAATGAAAAATGTCTTGAATGACTCCTATATTTCATTTCCCAAAATAAAATGAAAATAGGATTTGAAGCACTGCAGGGGAAAAGAAGGCAGAGAGAAAATTTGCCATTTGATGGAAAACTCTAATTGTGACCATATAATTTTGCTTTGTAGGGGGATTTAGTTTTTTGGAGGAGACAGTGCTTTTTAGCTTTGTCAACTTCCCGAAGCCCTGGAAAATATTAATATCAGCTTAGGGATTTGGTATAGATAAAAACAAATCCAAAGTTCTAGTCATCAAATTTACACTCTGATATCTGAAAATGAAATTCAGTTTTCATGCGACAAACTTGGAGACCAATATTACAGTTATACTCAAGACAAGCAGGTTTCTTGGACCAAAATCTGTCGACATACACAGCAGTATTAATTTCTACTAACTACCACACGTAACACAATGAGTGATTCAGACTACAGCTGCCTAAATTTATTTTCAACTTCTCAGTGATGTGTTATTAATTGGAAGACTAATTCACCTGACAGCCATTAAGACACACAATAACATTACTCATATTCCCTTGTGAAGTTATATGCATACAAAATATGCAAGAAAGCACAGAAAGGCAGTCACCTATGTAACATAAACAGCAAAAACCTTCACAACATACAGTTGAGTTGCAAAAACTTAAATCTAATTGATTTAGACCTGACCTTCCCCCCACTGTCAGGAGTCTATAGTCCTGTCAATGCAGGATTTAAGTTTAGCAAATCTCAGAACACTAAGAAGCCAGGAAAGGTAGGGTTACTATGAAAAGAACAGATCAAACACTAGAAAACTAAAGAAAATGTAAAGAAGGTGACAATTCGGTACAGCATAAGCATGCAAGACAGAGATACACATTCTAACACATAAAAACATGCTGATTTCTCTTGTGAGTACAGTAGTAATTTATCCTTCTGTGAGCTGTGAGGCCTAGCAACAAGGCAAAGAAATCTTTCAAGTAAAACTCTTCAATTGCAGTGCAGAAGGAAGAAGTTCTTTGTAAAACTAAACACATAACACTTAACCTTCCCTGGTGATTTTCTTCCCAAAAAATCAGTTGAAGACTGAGTTCATAATGCCAGTTCCAGAACGATGAGAAACTTGACAGCACTGCTAGACCAGGGACCAATTTAGTCCCTCCAGAGGCTCACATAATACAGCTAATCTAAGCTCAGTCATCAATTCACACAAAACAGCTAATGGAAGGATTTATCCAAAAAACGAAGCATCCTAAAAAGACACCTCCCTAAGGCAGGGAGGCATCAACAGCATGAAAGGGAAAAATGTTAGTTCAAGAGAACAAGCAGAGCTTCAAACTGATCACTCATCACATTATCTAAGTCAGAAAATTAATTGCTTTGCTTAAAAAGATAAAGGAGATGTTTTAATGACACAACACTACAATCACAATATGATGACTGACAAACAACCATGTGCCTTTACAGGATAACAAATGTATAGAAGTACTGTTACTAAAACATCAGATAGGAATTCTTGTTAAGTACACATGGAAATGTCAAATGGACTTCCCAGAGATCACTGAAAAAGAATTCTTATCTGTGGAGATCCAGAAACCAGCTGCTTAACTGTACAAAACCCAAACAGAGGTTACTTGGAACCATAGGTCTTAAAACCTGAAGAAGTCTTTTAAATCAGGATATGCTCAACCAATGAGGCATCTAAGGCTGACTGGCAACTCATTCACTTGGTGGTCAGCTAAGCTAAGTGAACACTCATCTACACACTCAAAAGGGAACACAATATTAGCGTGTCTTCACGATGCAAGAACTATGAGAAAAGATGCTAGTAAGGCAGTGTTGCATTTCCTAGATGTGATTGACCCCATTTGTTGTTGGACTCTGGGATTCACTCCTGTTTAGAGTTACTGATGAAGAAAAGAAAAGGTGGGAAGGAGAAGAAAAGTCAATCCCATGTTCCAAAAGCTCCACAGAGGCTGGAAGTTGGTAACAGGGAGCTCCTGCAACAGGCAGTGGCAGTTTCCAGAGCAGGTAAGGAAAACTTTGTGGGATCTAGCAAGCTGTTATTACACCATCTTGGAGATGAATCATCATTTACAGAACTTAAAGTGCCCTTCACAAGGATGAGCTTATGCAACCTGACAGTCTGACATTCCTGTTAGTGACTTCTGAGGTCACTCCGTGAATTTTTACATAACCATTTTTTCCTCCCTATCCTACTGACATATTGAGTGTTAAATCACTACCACAAACAGACTTCTATTACAAGTGCACCCGAACCATCTCAATGATGACTCCATGTCAGTGATGGAAAACTAGTAGAAACTTCAAATAGATGTTCTGAAAAATAATTTGATGTCAAAGTGTACTAGTTCACTCCTTTACAAGAGTAAGGTAGTATCAAAGTTTCCACTGCTCAACCAGATATCCAGCTTGCATTGCTCCCATTGCACTTTCTACCAGAAGCAAACAGGTAACATAAGTGATAGATAAATATCATTGTGTGGTATATTCATTAATCTGCCTGCACCCACATCAGAATGACTCAAAGTAAAAAACATTGTAATCACTAGGAAAATCAAAATAGTGGTCCACATTTTGAACATGACATCTGAAGCTAACTCCAGTGACAGTGCAATTCAAGCACTTAATCTGACTGCACTACAGCTAAGCAGCAATTTAATATAAGTATTTAAGAGAAGTGAAAACTCCAAG
This sequence comes from Callipepla californica brunnescens, assembly GCA_023055505.1. Classification (NCBI taxonomy): domain Eukaryota; kingdom Metazoa; phylum Chordata; class Aves; order Galliformes; family Odontophoridae; genus Callipepla; species Callipepla californica. The sequence continues at coordinate 1,183,582 of JALIRH010000004.1, forward strand.
CTAGCTGTAGGTATAGCAAGCCATTAACAGAGAGCAAAAAAAGTGGAATGTGTACTATTCATGAGAGAGACAGTGAAAAAGAGGCTCTTAAATGACGTTAACCTGTTGTGGAAACTTCCACCAAAGGACTTACCCAAAATATACTGGATGAGTTAACACGGTTCAGAAAATTCAATGCCTGAGTATGAAAATTTCAGTCTGAAACCTGCTTACATCAGGAAAATAAGGATTTTCTGCATGCATTTAAAAATTTGGAGATAATCACAAAGCCACCAATATAGTTGCTGTTAAACATTGAAGAAAAAGAAGTTTTGCATAAGACACTAAGCATCAGTTAATTATGTGATTTTTTGAAAGCCATGATTTCCTTGTAAACAGATTACCATTGCAAGTATTTATATATATGTATATATACTGATATATATTTAACACTACAGCTCAGAAGGTATACAGCAGAAGTAGCAGCATTATCAACGAATGTGGAAGTTCTCCAGTGGGGGAACTCACTACAGACACAAATCAACACACTCCGCTGTAGTCACATGTGTTTAGCTCCTCATTCATCCAGCCCTCAATATCTCTATTTTATCACACCAATAGGAAAATATTATTGCATTCCTTTAGGCCAAAACGGAATGCATGGTGAACACCTATAACTCAGAAACAATCGCCTCCTCAGAAGGAACTAAGTCAGCTACAATACTTTGTGTAAATCCTCCGAGAGCAGACAAAGGAAAGTCTTCAGTCACACTATCAACTGATATATCTTCTCTTTTGGACCATGTTGCTTTATGATGCAGTGAAGACCGGGCTACCGATGGGCTCCATGGTTTTCATGTGTGATTTTTGGTCAAAGAATAACCTGAAGCTCAACCTTCCAACAGATAAAAAGTAACACATTTCCTAACAAACAAACAAATTGCCACAATACACATCTCCTGGAGCCAAATCAGTCAGAGAAATCCTTAGTTGCCTGAAACAAATAGCACAGCATCAGGCCTACCTTTTACCTTCACTGTCTCAGTCATACTTGACATTAAGTTTGAATACATTTTTCTATGTCTGGAACTATTCCTTCCTCAGACTTGAGATAGAAAAATTCAAAATTACCTTGAAAGTACATTGATCATTTTTTAACAAGCATTACTTAACAAGCAGGTCAAGTGGTCTTTAAGGTCTTTTGTCTAAGGTCATTTCCTTGCAAAATATGAAACAAACAGGTCTCCCTTGACTTCAAGGAAGAAGACAATACAGAAACAGGTATCCCTAAATTCCAACTTGGCTAGCAGTTTCACAAAAGCTAAGTTTATTTCCAAGCAGAGAGTAAGTTTCTCACATGCCTAAGAAATGGCTTACAAGGATGATCTGTACTTTGTCAAGACTATTCTAAATTATAAACACTGCAAGAATACAACATGCCCAAGAACTGGTATGAGCTGCTTACCAGTAGAATTAAAGATATTCATTATAAATAACAATTACCTTAAGAAAGCTTCTCTTCTTGTAATTACCTGCCACTTCATCACTAACTGGAGTGCATCCTTACTTAACAACTGGGGTTCTCAAATACACTTAGGACTCTGAACTTAGGCATCCTTTTGGTCCAAAATCAAAGCAGCAGCAACCCTTTAAACACCACATTAGTTACCTTGTCTGCAAGGAAGAGCAGTTAAGCTTCCATGTATGACATGGAAACCAATCAGTTTTTGCAGAATGTCTGCTGATAAAGTGCCACCCCTCTCTGAATAGCAAAGACTGCTGGCTCGTGAAGTTTATTTTTAACTGATAGTTAACTTTAACTTACAGTTATACTGTAATTTACAGTTACTTAAAATTTAATTACAGTCATGTCACTCGAAGCTTTGTATGGGTTTTCTTTTTTAATGGTAGACATAAATCAGTAAAATAAATTAAGTGCCACTGACTGCTACATAGTTATACAGCAAATTAATGAAATTACTCAGAAATACACAGATAATATAGGCACACACAACACTGAATCCAACAAGTGGAGCAAATGTGCTGTTAAATGAGTGGTGCAGCCAGGATGGAGCTCAGCAGGTACAAGGAAGCAAAATTTTCCTCCATGTCTCCACTGACCTAATCCCTTAAGCTGTATGAAAATACCCTGAGTTTCAAGAGTATTATATTCTGGAGATGGTGGTTTGTGATCAAATCATAAGGCATTCTGTCCCCTTGTTGTTACCAAGGGCTTCTTCTGAGGACCAAGACCATTAACCCTGATATCCTTACCTAATCCTGAAATGGATATAGCAGCTCATTTCAGGCTATGAACGTAGCCTATCCATTTTCAGCTGATGGATTTTTGTTCATTTTCTGCTGTTTTCTTTCTTTCTTTTTTTTTTTTTCTTTTTTACTCCCTTCCTATCCTAAAATGTTATGTAGTCCTACTGCTCACTGTTAAACAGCTTCTGAGTTTTACCACTGAGGTGCTACGTGTCAAGGGTGGATGAAGTGATCCTTTTATATCAATTAGCAATTACTGTAAAGTGCTTTGGGGTGAAATGCCACAAAGGATTAGAACTTCAAGGAAAGAATAAGCAGCAGGAGCACATGAACTCATAAATGGCATGGATCCTATCTTATGTAAATTGCCCTAGTAATAAAGAATGAGCAAAAGGTCAGATAAATACAGAAAATGACATAACCAGAGTAGTCTCTAAATATATATGTTTTTCAGTTTTCTCAGGCACTTGCACGTCTCTAGGCCAATAGCTCCCTCATCTGAGCATCTACAACATTCAGTACTACAGTATTTGTGGGTTTTAGCACCCTGTAAAGCTATATCATTCCAGGCTGTCTCTGGACACCTAAAACCCATCAAAATCTTCCCCAAAGATGATTACAAAACAAGAACCTCTCTTCCTAAGATATGCACACCTACTACCCATACACCTAGTCCCGGGAAGATCACTATTCCTGAACCACTTTCTTTTTTAGTAGAACTAATCAATTTAGGCAGGATAAAGAAAATTTAAACTCTCAAAGCTGGAACACACCAGTACAGTAACAAACATACCTGATTGAGAATCCCTGCAATTTGAGAAATGATGGTTTCATTCTATGGAAAAAATCATTTTTGTACTTTCATACCATAACAAAGGACCTTATATTAGCTTTCAAAGACACATTACAATGTCCTCAGAGTACGTAAAAAGATAATAACAAAGTGAATCACTATTAAAATGACTAAATTTGTTCTGCTACCAGTGCATCAGATCAATTTTACATTACGTAGGAGCTAACAGCTGAAGTGAAAACACATCTACCACTCATATCCGAAGTTTAAGAGCCATAGAAACTCAGGATCAATTGACAAGATCATTTGACTAAAATGTGACTAGAGGAAACACAAGGCATAACTGAAGGACACAGCAAGTCATATTCTATTCTAAACTCTTGCATTAATTATTCTATATAAAAGTAGAATGTCCAATGTAGTTAGGAATATGGCTATTTACAGCACTAGCAGGTCCTGTCCTATCTCACGTAGTTTGACTTTACTTGTACACAGCTCTCAAAACCAAAGCATACAAAGATCAAATTATACATAGTGCTTAGTGGAGCATTTAAAGATATCCCCCTAGTGTGCAACAAAATGCTTCATTAGCAGTATGAAAAGGACTTAATGCTTTTACTGACACTTTCTGAGAAGTAAACACTACAGCGGTAACTAATGAATAAAACACCATACAAGAGAGCCCAAAAATCTTTAAAACAAGCCATTTTTAAATCTCAGTGCAAATAAGTAAATAAATCAATGTCCAAATGTCATATATCTCATTTAGCATGACTTCCTGTCAGTGCATCTACAAAATTCCTCCATCGTTAACTCCTCTTCCTGTGTTTCCAAATGTCTTGTAGTTCTACTGAGTATTAGTTCATTTGTGTTAAAAATACTACCTTTTGTACATAAGAGGTTTTATTTGATTGCTTCTTTATTGCATAGCTACTGAAAAAACAGCAGATGAAAAATCTCCAAAGATTTTTCCTTTAAAGTCTAATTGACCCTTTCAGATGGGTAGGTTAAAATTTATCTGGAAGAAAATACGATGACCTACACATTTTTATAAGATCATGATAAATGTTATTTAATCCAACATAATAATGTAATTGGAATACAGCCTTGAAGTGTTCTATACATACCAGAAAAGGGTATGAAGGAAAAAAAAAAATCAAATGAGAGTAAGTACTCTCCCACTAAAAAAGAGAACCACAAACCAGCAGACAAATTCCTCAACTCTGCCCAAGAGCAGCTGTATTATCACAAAGAAAAAGACAAGCCTCTGTGGCTTTCCTTACCTATAAAACAGGTAATGGTTCCTCCTGACCTCAGAGATTCGACCACTTAATTTGTTAGTATTCCTGTCTGTGTAAACCAGCGTAGGAGGGATAGTCATTATATCCCACAACACATAAAACACTGGAAAAGTTTATACAAATATCTGATCATTTATTTTACATTCACATGGTAGCTATCACTTTTAAAAATGCAGCTACTTAATAAAAAAAAATTATAGTTCTAGCACAGGCTTGAGCTGGCCCCATTGAATTGCCAGAGAAACATTACAGAAAGCATTAATACTACACTGGATGTTGGAGAACATTAAGGCTAAGCACCTGACTGTCAAAATTGAAAGTTACACACGAAACAAAATTTCCTGGCTCCAGAACTGTTGCCCTGCTCTGTCCACTACACCCAGATGGAATTTCTCTATTCTACAAAATGCCGAAATCTAAAGGCAACACACTTTCCAAGGGCAGAAGGCCAGGAAGGTTTTTAATAGATATCTGCATCAGATGATTTCTCCCACACCTCCCTCTATGGGTAATTCCTTAAAACAGATGTTTAGAAGCACTTAAATTTGTTAAGCATCAACTTACATTATATGTGAACCAGTAAGCTATAGTATTAAGTTCTTTATACAGCTCCTCAGTTTGAAAAATCCCTTTTAACTGCAACTGCTTTTTCTCGCTTATGCAATTTCTCCTTTTGATAAGAAGTGGAACTGCTGAAATAGAAGAAAGCAAATGCTGCCCAAAGTATTACTCAAGTAATGAAAAGAAAGTTGATTTACGATGCAGATACCATTAACTTATGCAATTTTTAAGAACAGATCCAACCTCTCAATTGCTTTTTTTTTTTTTTTTTCCCCTCAATTAAATCCTTTGGCTGCTCATTAGTTGCAGACAGTAGTGAAGTAAAGACCAGGAACAGCCTAATAGCCAGACTGGTTCCCTGCTTGACTCCATAGAAGTAATATGTACAATAAACTCAGACAAAGCTGAACAAGACAAAGAAAATAAATCAACATATTATTGGTCAGGAAAACAATAACAAAAAGGAAAATATATATATCTGAACAGAAAACAGACTGGTAAAACAGCCTTAGTAACACACCCTAGGTGCGCTTCTCATACATGAACCACTTTGCAGTATTAACTACAGTCATGCTCTGAGCTCTATCATTGCAAGCTATACCTTGCTCTTCTGTAACAGCACTACCTTCCCACCTCTTGCTGTACAAGACACAGGTGAAATTCTAGCATGAGTCTGCCGGCTTGTCCTTGTTAATTCTCCATACCAGCAAGCCCCCTCTGTCCATGAGGCAAGAAGCTAGAGCAGTACAGATAAGACCCAACAGGTCAACTACTTGGAATGATACATGGATTCCTAACAGCTTTTTCCCTTCAGCAGGAGTTACTACCTCAAATAAATTGTGAATTACTAGATATCCAGGACGAAACAGACATTATTCAAACTAATGGCCATAGAATCACAGAAACACAAGGTTGGAAAGGACCTACAATATCATCCAGTCCCACCATCTACCCAATGTCATCACCCCTGTCAACAGGGCCTGGAGGAGAACCATGCTCATTCATCTCCACAGCATTCTGGCAGATATAAGGAAATGAGGAAGCATTCTTCATCTGCTTCCATCTATCTCCTACAAATCACTCTAACAAAGGTTTTCAATTACAGCATTATTATTATTTGGACTGCCTTAAATTACACGACTACACATAGAAGCAGCTAACATGGATTAAATGTACACACAGCATTCTGATCAATGTATTTTTTATAAACAGAACAAGTTTGGCCTGTGTGGAAAGCTATTTCCTTCTCCAGACATTTTCCCCCAGGATCCTTATTGTCAGCTCCTCCATTTAGGCTGCTTTCTTCTCCTGCCTCCTAGTCTGGCAAAGTTGGGCGGCCGGGTAACAGTAAAAACATTAAAGATTCATTAGGAACATTTAATGCATTTTTAAAAGCCATCCCTATTAGAAAGAAGTGCGCTGCGGCGGCAGCATCAGTGGGCACCTGCAGGTGCAGGCAGGGATGGGCTGTTCAGCACACACTGCCCTGCCCCAGGGGCTCTGCCCGATTTCCTCTAGAGGCGGCTGGAGCTCAGCTGCACAGCACTGCGCACAGCCCCAGACAACGTGACCTGGTTTTCTCTACTTCGGTTTGCTCCATCACCGCGGCATCAAACGGCTGCTGCCAGACACACATTCGGGTCTCTGCTCAACCTCCAGGGTGTTCTTCCTTGTGCTCAGTTTTGGGGAGGCCAGCTAGATTTCTCACGTTCATTAGTCAATCTTTTGCATCTTACATTTGGAAATTATTACTTAATTATGCAGAAGTCATAAAACCATAATCAATCCTTCTATTGTGATTCTTCTGCCACCTTTTTCCCCAGTGTATAGATTTTCAAGTTGAAAATATTCAGAAATGGTATTTCACAGTTTTTAAAGTGTAAGACTACTTAAATTCTTGGATGTATATACATAAACTGTGCCCACCTCAGACATAAACAAAGCAGAAGAAAATAAAGAACGTCTGATCAGATCTATACCTAAGTAGTACAAAGCCTTCTCAATTCCTTTTTGCTTTCACAATTCCCATTATAATACCCCTGCCTATAGCAGGAGTTTGGGACTAGATAATCTTCAAGGTCCCTTCCAACCCAAACCACTCTATGATTTTATACCATTTATTAAAATGAAATCTGAGAAAAGAATGTTAATTTCAGGAAAGATAATAATTCAGTCTAGAAAATGAGATGAGGCTGAACAAGGGACATGAGGAATCGAAGAATCACTCAAAACAGGAAAGCTCCATGGGAAAACTGGAGTGGAAAGCCCTCTGTGGCATGTTCTCTTTAAACCACAGGTAACACATATAAGAGGGAACTAGGGTCCCCACAGCAAAGTTAACCTAGGCTACAAAATAAGTGCAAGACCACATTCATTGTCTGCCGTTAGTGTTGTAATGTCACTACATTTTACACAGATGTATTTTGATGGTGGTTAAAGTAATTATTTCACATACTGTATGTTAATTGCTCTTAAAAGACTACCTTCTCCTCACTTACACACTGAATTCCTCATTCTTCCATAATCCTATCAAAATGTTACTTGTTACAGATTTTTCCTACTTTACAAACCAATGAAACCAAAACGTGAAAAACAATCAGGTCAGCAACTTCATGCCTATCATTGTGATTCATAGCTAAATATTTTCCACATAGAAAGGGAATAATTTAGGCAGAAAGGAATATCAGGAAGTTACTTGGGCCAGGCATCTGCTTACAGCAGGGATGATTTTGTCATTAAATCAGTATAACTTTGGTCACTTAAAAAACATGGTGTGACCATACCTCATTAAAAAAAACACCTTTGGTCTTAGAACCAAGTGAAAGAGAGCACTGAATATCTGAAGGTCACTTTTCATTTCACTTTTCCAGGGTTACTTTTGTTTCATCACAGTGGAGAAGCTAAGCATGAATGACAAATATTAAAAACTAAGTATTAAAAATTCAATCATAAAGCTCCACCAAGTGGAAATTGTTAAAACTACACTAAGCTGATTCACCACCAACAAAAAAAACATGATATAGTTGCAATTTAACAGTCATAACTCCAATCAAATACAGTGAATAGCAATTCCAACTATCCATACCTGTAATATGGTATTTTCTACAAAAGCATACTAATAGTGCTATTGATGTGTGGGGAGAAATTAAAAGTAATCATTTAAAAATCATTAATATACTTACTCAACCTCTGTTGAGATTTGCTTCTCTGGAAGCATTCATTTTACTATGCCCAACATGAGCTACAATTATCTCTAGACACTAATTTAATACTTCATTTGTTACTTCTCTTTCAACTTACTGAAATCACTGTGGGCAACCTTAAGCCTCCCTGTCTTAGCATACAGCTTTGGTTATTGACAGAAATTAACAGGCACTGCCATTTTAGCAACAGCCTCAAACAAATGCATTTAGTTGTATGGTTTGCTCTTTCTCACTACTGAAATATTCATTATCAGTAATTTTAACAACCTGATAAAATCTGTTAAAAGCATAGCTGTGCTGCCCAGCAGGTAGTGCCATTTTTAATGAAACCATAACTATCATAAATAAATAATCAACTTATGAAGTATTCATAGTGTACCTTAACTTCCATAAGAAGTTTTGGTATGCGCTCTGCAAAACATTCCACAGCTATTCTCATCCAGGAAAAGAATTAACAGCAAGATATTTGCTAAATTTTGTTCTTTAAGCATTTCAACTTGACCTTACTGCAACAATGATTTTCTTGGTACATTTGATAACAATGCCTCTTACACAGCACAATGGAGTGCTAGCAGGTGCCTCTCTTTGAAATGAGGGCTCTCCTTCAGGAATGCACCATCCTAACAAACTGTGTAGACACTCAACATGCACTACAAAATTGCTCTTCCAACCATGGCACTGCCTGCATTCACATAACACTACAAAAAGTTACCAACATGGTATCTTATTTGACGCAACAGAGAATTCAAAACCAGCATGTAAAGCTCAAATACCATTAACTTGGAGGGTGTCTATATTATAAACATCTAGTTCAGATCACAGTTGGGCCATCAAGGTCTATTTCAGCTGCTGCTCTATCCTACCATGCTTCTGTTTGCAACAACGAGCAGTTTTGGAGCATATTGATGCTGTTCCTTTGAGAAGGAACTGAACCAGAGTCTGCACTCCAAATGCGGGCGTTCCACTTGCAGTACCAGACAAAAGCTATTTCCAAGTACCCAAAGACATGCATGGTATAGACACCAAGACCTCAGCACTGATTTCTCTAATCAACTTAGACATTCCTACGACACCACCACGTTCACTAATGTAAACATAATTCTCGTTATCTCAACTCTGTAGCTCCTGTTTCTGTATTCCCCTCCCCCCAGCTCCCACTCTTACAGTCATACATTTAGCCACTCAATCTTCATGTCAAACAGCTGCAGAAAAACTCTTGCAAATTCTTTAAGTATTCTATAGAATAAGATCTACTTCCCAAAATAAGGATGCACCAAATTATCTAAGCCATTGCTACTAAGCATTAAAGGTAAAATATACACAGTAGAGTTTAGACACTTGGCAAAATGAAACTATTTGAAAAAATATATGCAAACAGGACTAAGGATAGCAGCATAATTAGCTGTAATCAACTTACATGTTGATTACACGTTACATGGAATGTAGAGCTTGACAAACATGTTTTTTTTAAGCCTATTGATGAGGGTAACTATGTTTCCACTAAAAGCAACAGATGCAACAGCATGACACGCTTCACAACACAAAATTTTTCGCTGTACAAAAAACAGCTTCACCACAAAGGATTGAAAAAACAGTGAAGAGATGGAAAAAAAAAGAAAAAGTGTACTTTGAATATTTGAAGAGGGATGTTTCTAGTGGTTTCAAAGACCTAGCTTTCAGCCAGCACCACCATCTTGATTAGTGACTGGAGAGAAAATGCATCAATAGACAACTTTTGCTACCAGTGACTTTATGACACCAGCCCACTGGGCTGTATTACTTACACAAGTCAGCTAATTTCACTTGAGCTCCACAACAATCAAATACTTTGGAAGACAGTTCACTTTCAAAACGACAATCTCACACAAATCCCAAAAACCCAGACTAAGTAGAGAATTTGGAGATAAAAAAAAAAAAAAAATCCCAGAGCAAAACATGATTTTAGCACAGATAGTGAAAACACTGAGGAGATGCAGTGATGAAGAGTGAATCCATGCAAAGCACTGAATCTACACCCTGCACGGTGCTGTCCTCAGTTACTGAGAAATCATTAGGGCCCACCATCACTTGTGGGGCAAAGGTGCTTCTTATGAGCAATGGATATTCAATCCAGGAAACAAACAGAAAAAGACAACTCACAAGATGCAGCTGCTAGAAGCCAAAACTAGAAAAGTTCACACTAAAGGAGACTACTTGAACAGTGATGGTGATTAATTATCAGAACAATACACCCAGCATTCTTCAGATGAAATGTCTGTTTCAGACTTTTTCCCAAATCAAGATCTTACAGTTCAAGCAGGAATTGCAAGCCCCATGATGATTTATTAGCCAAAAAATGCTCGCTCCAAGTAACACAGGTCAAACCATTTGTGCAGAAAGGTCCCACTGGTATTTAAATAACCAGGCATCTGCAGCAGCACCCGAGTTAAGAATTGAGTTTCACACTATTTAAATATATCCCTGTGCTGTAACATAATAATATGACACCCCTAATTCATTTCACTGGGCTGATAATTGGAGTGTCTGTAAAAACATGGCTTATTTACATTCATCAACGTACTCAAATTGTGAAGTGCAAACACGAGGCTGAGAAATTGGAATAATGGCTGTGTATCTCTATACTCAAACAGGCTTCTGTCATTCCTTTCGCTTAGCTGAATCTACCTGGATCATTTCTGCTTACCCATGAGGAGTATTTTCTCAAGGATTTTAACCCGTCCATGGGAACACACTTTTGTTTCTTTGGAACAATGTTATAATGATGAATTAGCAGTACAGCTCAACAGTGGTCTTTGGAGAAACTGAAACTGCAGTTGTTACACTCTAAATAAAAGTTCTTTGAGGGGCTCGATTTTGTGAAACAAGTCTTTGTGGCTGCTGGCACTCTCTTTCAGCAGGTTAATAATGCCAGAAACTGAAAAACCACCTGCTACAAGGAAACTTACTGCTCAGCCACATTTCAGCAAGGGTCCTTGAGGTGCTATCAACAGCACTGAAGTGAAACATCAGCGAAGGCCAAGTTCTCACAAAATACACTGTTACTCATAGCAGTGATTGTTTGGAAGACACTATCACTTCTGCACAATTCCTCAACTGCATTACTGCACCTAAGCCTTGCATAATAAACTGTATTTTAAGTCCTGGGAAAAAAAAATAGCATAATTGCAAAATTCCCAATTTATCCCATCCTCAGTTATGTTTTTGCTTTGTATTGTTTATTCTAGCAGCTATCAAGGTGACCTGGACTCACTGGCCACATGGTATTAAATTGCCATTATTTTCTCTTAACTGCATTAAATGAAGCAAAACACACATTAAATACTCTTTTTTTCCATGTAATCAGTTTCGGTAACTGCAACAAAAAAGTTATGTGATTGTCTCATCATATGCACCCTATCCTCTTTCCTTTACCCTCTCAAGCTGTCACCTACACTGTGTTTATCCAGCTGTTTCAGGAACATCAGAAGCAGTTCAGGTAAGCAAGTTCATAGGTTGGACTCAAATTCCACAGCAGCTGGTTTGTTGTTTCATGTAAATTCACAGGTGATTTTTCCAACCAGACAGAATGAAGGTCAATGCCCGGTTTATTATTACTGCGTGCAGACACTGCAAAAGGCATTGTCAATAGCTTTGCCAACCCCCTGTGGTTTTTTCATTGGCAGAGCTAGCAAATGGCTAAGCATGATCAAACCTGGAGCACAGAGACATGCTGAGCACTTACTAGACAACTCAAAACACGCAAAAAAAAAAAAAAAAAACAAACAAAAAAAAAAAAAAAAAAAAAAAAAAAAAAACCAAAGCACAAACAACATAACACTGCGACAATCTTATGCAAAGGAAGATCCTGAAGGGAAGATCCATCTGCAGCAATAAAGGTGGCACCTCACCAACAACTCACCCTTTTCCACTCAATCCAACTTTAGCAGAACACCACTTCACCAGAAAATAAGGCTTGTTCCTATCCTCCTACATAGGGTTTGAGCATTTTAAAATGTTTCTGAATTAGGAAATGTAGGATTTCTATAAGTGATGGTTAAAATCTACCTAAGGTGGCCTACTGCACATAGCTGTTGTGAAGAATAAAGCTATTGAATCTTTGAAAAGACAAAAATGAGCCTGAGTGTGTGCTCCAGTGGCAACTACTGAACTGTTTAAAGTTGGCAGTAGGCTACAGGATTCCCATTTCTGAGCTGTCCTCCTGCCAGACAGCTAATCCCATTTTCTCTGCCCTGTCCCATTGCCCCATTATTCAGCAGTGCCTGTGTGGAACGACCCTGCTGCCCTGGCCATCATCTCCAAGTGTTTACAAGAAGACAAACCCCCTTTGCTCTCTTGCATCAGCCTTGAAGAGATAGGCAGATGTAATGGCTTCTTAATGCATATGGTTTCATTGTTCATCAGGCAAGGAAATACTCCTGGTTTTTAAAATCAAATAATTTATTTCTATACATCTTGTACTTCCTCTCCCCTCCCATCTCCTGAATAGTTTTTTTTTAGGTGAGAGGCCGATACTGAACAAAAAAACATGGTGTATGAAGGAGAGGTTCCTGAACTCATCCCACGCAATGATGGCAACCACTCAGGAAAAACCTGAGTGGAAGTTTGCTTTTGTGAGGTTTACGCAACATGGCAAAGAGATTCTTCTACACCAGCTATCAGCAAAGGTGATGATTTTAGCTTAGGGACATAAATGCCAAAATAGAAAAGTAAGCAGCAAGTACAAATGGAGATAACCTTCAGAACAACTTAGTGAGTAGCTTTTTCACTCCTAGCACAAAACCACCCCTTGAAGCCTAGACTGCTGAAAGCTTCCTTAATTCCTCTTGGGCAAGATGAACATTCAAAGTTATCCCTGATTTAAACTAATGAAAACAAACTGATACTAGAACAGCGAAGAAGGCATGCAATTCTTCCATCCAGCCAGTGACTTTTATAAATATTGGAGTTCAAAAGCAGCCAAGAATAAAATCCTCTTGCCCTCTTGTTGTTCCTACATGAACCAAAGTGTTTAAGGACATATGCACTGCACATATGAGGTGTGAACGCTGTATCGCACTCAGCTAACCAGCATACAAGTCATCAAAATCTAATGCCCCAAAAACTTGGCCAAATGTGAAACAATTTCATCTGTAAAAGTTAAAACCAGTTCATATTTTCTCCAGCAGAAAAAGCTGCATTACTGGAGCACTCTAGATTCTAATGAGAACACATCAATGGTAAGCACCCTTCAGGGCAATCTTGCCTTTAAATATCACCTCTGCAAGAGCACAGTGACTCTGTATTCCTTCTGGAGAACCCTCAACACAGTCTTACACTTAAGTGCTTTACACAGACATGCTGAAGTTCAGCAGAAGATTAAGAGCTTCTGGTTTCCCGGCAACTGTCTTAGGCATATAACCTGAAAAAAGCAGTCAACCTGATCTTCTGGACAAATAATCAAAACCAAACTCATTTTAAGCCTTTCCATCTCCCCAAAATCTTCACTGATAGGTTTGCAATTTTAAAATCTAAAGAAAATACATGAGTGTTACTTACAGAACATACATCTACTGTAAGATAAGGAAGTTGATGTCAATGCAAGGAATTGAAATCATTAAAATACTGGGCTTTTAAAGTACTTCACATTCAGCATTTAACAGTTACAAAACAAGTGATGTCTTTGAGGAAACATATATTTAATCTGTATAAAACATTGTAGCTTTGTTAGTAATATCTGTATTAGTTTGAGTACATATGCATAGGGCTGTCAAGTAAAACTCAGTGTTTGTTTGAAATTAAGTTGAATGGGGCTCTTGGCTGTTTCTTTCATACTACCAGTACAACAATACAGACTAGGTGGAATGGCTGGTAGTTTTACTTACCTCAGTATACTTTTCTCAGGTTATACCACAACAGAGTCTCATCCACTCATTTTCTCTTAAATACCAGTCAAAGGCATTCAGATTCCTAACTGACCTTTATCTTCACACTAATAGCTTTTCTTATCAGCTACAAAATCACTATATCTTCCACACAGCTGATCTGTCACTGTGTTTGGGATAATCCTTTACCCTAACATTTGGAGCTGACTATTAATAAATAAGAACGAACAGAAAAATAATTACCCTTTCACCTAGGAAAACACTGGTGGCCACCACAGAACGCTCCCTCAGTGACACTGTGTTTTGCCCTGTATAATTGATGCAAATGTGTAACAGGATACTGTTATGTTCTTTTCACTAGCCATCACTTTCACAAACATACTATTTGTCTCCTTTCTATGGCAGATGCAGTCATCTACTGCAAGGCTTTTTTGTTCTGTTTGTTTATTAAAAGCAACTATACTTGTAATGTTAATTAACCTAAATATTCTAATACTGGGTTGTGGGCCTTTCCACTGTTTTGTTTTTAAGGCTAAAAATGCTGATAATGTCTAAAGTTCCCTTATGTTTCCATTTCAGATCAACTTGAACCTCCCAACAAAAGACAGAAGATATTTATTTCCAACTTGTACACATAGCGTGTGCCACCGAAACACTTGCAAGCTGCTTATCTATCAGCCATAAATGTGTAATAAATTAGGGTGAACAGAAAAAACAGCATTTCACCTTAGATAAGCATATAATTCACAGAATGCCGCAGATGAAGGAGCAGACATCTCTTTTCTCTACTATCAATAAATTAACCTCCAACTTTGTTTTATCCATCTGCCAGCACAGTGGTGAACTGAGGTGTTGCAGGCGCCATTGTGATGGACTAAGGAAACGCTAAGGTCTGTTGCTTTACCTCATCAATCTGGAACCCAAATGGAGCTTTCCCTAAAGGTTACCTCCAAACGCATTCCTGAGGAGCACTGACTGGTGACCAGAGAGGCTGGCCGGAAAAAAAGCTCAGCAGCATAGTAACAGTGTTAACAGCTCTTCACCAAGACATGTTACCTCTATTCAGCAAGGGGCTCACCTCTCCCCACAGCACGGAAGATATTCTGAAAGCAAGGTCTAGGATTTTTTTTTTAATTAATCAAGTAGTGATTTCCATGCTCTCCCCCCACACACACATAGTAATCACAGGCAAGAACCAGACCATGCTTTCCTGGCATATTCAGTGTTATTTAGTAGAAAAAGCAAAGAAAGGACAGTCTTTCCCCAGCACTTAAGCACCGGATGGAGCTACCTACCAGATGCTGATTTTATTCTGAGCCTGTTTGGTGACCCTTGAGAGTACCTTCCTGCTTCACCATTTCTTTTTTCACAGCCTACAAAAGGCAGTGTTTGTCCTTTATACACACAAACACACACACATATGTATATAGATATATATATGTATATACATAATATGCTAAGATTTCCAGAAGAGAAGCAAGATGTTAACAGGAACAGTAAAACATCACTAGAAGGAATTTCTCACCAACAAAAAGATTTAGCAGACTTCTGTCTACAACAAAGGCTAATAACAACAAACATTATTTACAAAGGATAAATTAAACTACATGAACTGTCACTGAATTATCTAATGTGTATTTTCTCCCTCCAAAAGACACTTGAGATTAAGTACATACTCACAAACTGCTCTAAAGTCTTCTTGCTATTTGTAAGTCTCCTAAACATTGAAATAATGTATTTACATCAGGATTAATCATCACTATAATTTAATTAGCATTTGACAAGAATTGATTTGGCAGAACTTTTCCCCTTAAAATAGGAAATGGCCATAAACCAGGGAATGGCCATAAACTAAACACACTGTTTTTTCTCTCCATCTGCTTCTGGTAAGATGCATTCTTCAACTGCTAATCCAGTCAAGATCTTCTCAACTTCATTTATCCAGTTAATTAGAGTCAGATGCTGACAACATCGAGATTATAAATCAAATTGGGGTATGCAGGCAAAAAGAAAGCTGCTGCTAACACCAAAGTACACACTGTGATTTCTTACAAAAGAGATGAATAGAGACTAATAGTATAGTGGGAGCACAATTACAGTTACCATGGGCTAAAAGCTGTGGACTAAAGCACTAACCTTGCAAACTCCTCGACCCAAAAGCAAGAACCTCACATCACTACATGCCTGCAGAGGAAACTGAATTTGGTTGTTCCACTTTCAAGGTCAACTATCAGTTTCAGATCCAGTGTGCATTTCATTTTTGGCAGGCAATAAGGAAACATAACCAACCCCATCTAACTTTTTGTATGTGTTTTTCTGTTTACTCTAAATGATCATGTTTGCATCATCACAGAAAGCCAACCATACTGCTGATTCAAAAAAAGACAGCAGCAGAATGACCTTTAGTGTAGGTCCTTGCCACATTTATGCTTACATGGTCCAAGAACTCTAAAGCTTTCTTTCTGTTTAGAGTTTTTTCAGCATTCTGGCACATTTTCAACACTGCAGCATGCAATTTTCATCCTATAAAACAGCAACAAAAACAAAACAATCCAATTCTTAATTCTAAAGCACAGAACAAGTTAGTTCAAAGTAGAAAGATTCAAAGAACCCTTGAGATTTTTGTTGAAACTGCATTAACAATATTGAATTTCAGTTCTAAACTGATCTATGCACACAAAGTATACAGGTTTCTTCAAAATCCTATAGACACCTGCATTTTCTAGATCAGCCTCAAGCCAGCAAATTCTTCTCCCATATCTTGGATAATATTCCAGAAATAAGACTACTCCTTTTCACTCCAATCCAGAAATAGTGATTTACACTCTAATTAACCGACTAGCTACAATCCACAGGTGATTGAAAATTATTTTTTAATGTTTTGTCTTCTTTCCTATGAAGGAATTGGTTTCAATTGCTCCAGAACCTGACAAAAACTTTGCTTGGGAAAGCCTGCACTAAGCAGTGGGCTGCCCCAACTACCATTCTCACCATACTCTTGCTTACAACTTGACAAATCCAAGCAGCACAGCTCTGACAACATAAACTTACCACTGTGTCCCTGAGCTTTCATTTTGCAGCCCTTCATCAGAAGCACAGGAACCAAACAAACACCAGTTTGGGGACTCCGCAGCAACATTTCCTTGGTGCATTAAACTGAGAAGTTTCAGATGCTCATCGAGCCACAGAATAATGCCAAGTGCTTTAACTTACTGGATAAGAGGATCACATGATTACATGATCTGTTCAACTACATGTGGGTAACTGAAAGAGATTGTGCGGAATACCTGCAAAGAAATAATAAACTAACATGCCTAGAAACAGTGAAAGCAGCAAAATCCAGGTTTACACAGGGAATTACAGTTTCTCTCTAAGTGCCCCAACTGCACATTCATAACTTTGCCTCACAGAGAAGCCATGATTCACAGAAATTACTAAGTACTGGAAGGAGCAGACAAATTCAGCTCCATGTGAACCATACTTCCTTCCCTGGAAATCTTGTTCTAAATGAGCGTGTGCTTTCCCACACTGTGAAGCAGGTTATACCTAAATAAATGCAACTGTAAAAAATGGTTCTCCAATTGTGCAAGTCTGTGAGGAAGTACAACACAAAACAATAAAATAAATTAGTGATATGAGCAGACAGCCCAGATCAGTGCTAAGGAACAGTGCTTCACCTAACACCAATGGTTACACAAAGCTGAAGAAAAAGCTTTCTATTTAGCCCAAAATCTCATTGTTGCCAGGTTCTAGCAGGAAACAAATGTCTCAAACTGCTTTTTGCTTTCACTAAAAAAGATCACAAACCCTTCGTTCTGAGCATATCCCAAGCACTAAATAAACTACAATGTTTCCACCAATGAGCTCTTCATTTGGTTTTGTTTGGTTAGGGGTTTATCTGCTACAGTATGCGTGATCTAAAAGTGTCACTGGAAAGAATTTTGTCTCCACACTATTCTGCTAGACACCAAGACTGTCCCAGAGCCAGACTCTCACTTAGTGGGATACAGCAAAGCTGTCCTACAATTAAACAAAATAAACAAGATGCAAGGAGTCAGCTTTGCTTTGAGCTGGCTTCACATGCAGCACCAGCCAAGGTGAGAAGAAAGGGGAAACTCAGATTTTCTTGCTCCACTTCTTCCCTATATCTCAGTTAACTCAAAGTGAATTATCAGATTTATCCTACCTGGGTTTCTACACTTATTCCCAGAAAGGTGTTTTTGTTTTTACACCTTGATCCATCAGATACACTCCGAACAAGAAAATGTCTTCACATAAATGCTGCTCAAACAGATACACTACTAGCCTTGAAGTGATTTTAAAACCTGTTAAGCAGGCAAATAATTTTAACTTCATAGAAATATGCAGAAGTCCCTCACAAACCTCATTTCTCAGCCATTGAGATTTATCTGTCCTCTGCATAACCTACATCTCAGGGGTATTTGTGTTTGTTTTAAACCAGAGTACCAACCCAAGCCATTAAATGATGTTCATTCCAAGCCAGTAAATGATCTCATTTCATACACACATTCTCTATCTGGGTTGAAGTCCCTAAAAGGCGAGTACGCCATACAATATCCTGCAGAAGAAAACCTCTGAAGTCAGTCAGGCTGACAAGAAACTCAGATTAGACTTGGCAAAAGGTTCGCAGAGACTCAGCCAAATTGGCTGTTTCTGATTTCTTAATGACACCAAAATCACATTTGAGCCACTCCAGTTTTACATATCATAATCCCAAGGAAGCAAACCTGTTTCTTTTCCAGACCAATTCCCTCACATAGTACCAGTAACCAGCTGATGTACATTAAGTAAGGCCTTCCAGAGATGTTATAGATATTACATGTAACATGGCACTGATACATAGCTATTCGACAATGCTGCAAGAAACACCAAAAAGCCACTGTATTTCTCACTGAAAAACAACATGAAAAAAACAGTGACAAAGAACTGAGAAAGATTAATACTTGCAGAACATAACCATATTGCCATAAAATTAATTTTCCTTTACACAGATCTAATATTCTCCAAGTGAAAGAGGAAACTTAACACATGACTTAGACATACTGCAGTTCTCTTCAGGATAAGCCCAAAAACTATGGGAAGGTGTACATAGTAGGCAAACAGTGTTGAAGAAAACAATTTAAAATGTGTGGCAAAAAAAAAAAAAAAACAAAAAAAAACCACACACATGCGTATTACACTACAACTATGAATAAACATGCAGAAATTCAAACAGAATTTAAAAAACATGAAAACAAACTAGTTCCAGATGATGATGATAATGCTTTCAGCCTAATGGAGACAAATTAAAATACCTATACCCCAAAAGAAAACAAGCTAAGCACATAATACACTGCATTCTGGTTTTATACTCAAATTTCTTAACTTACAATGCAAAAGCATTTAATTAACAGTATGCTTTCATGTCATCAAATAATTTGACTGGCCAAGCACGAAGATATCAAATCATTTCTGAAAGACCAACAAACTAGACAAAATAATCCAAAGATCACTGTCCATTACATTTTGGGGGATGGGAAACTGATCTGATTATTATTTTGCAAATATTTGCTCTTTGTTTAGATATTACTGCACTCTACTACTTTATGCATTTACACTTCACCTTCTTCTCTGAATTTCAAGCGATCTAACTCGTACTGCTCAGAGTGGAGAAGGGAAGTCTTCACAATTTGGAATCTTAAAACACAGTGCTTCAGTGGTTTGAGACCTCTTGTAGGGAGCAGGAAAAGGATGTGTGACCTCAGCCTCTGCCAATTCAATTTCTATAGGCTTGCTTTATTTTCTTACTCCTTGGTTGCTCTTCTAAGTGAACACAAGAGGGCACAGCTCTTGTGCTATTTCAGACTATTTGTCCCACTTGCAAACCATTCCCTAGTAGAAAGCTTGCATGTCAAAACAAGGCAAAGCAACAGATCGGAAATCTTAAAGTACACAGTTTCAGCTCCTCGATTAAAACTGAAATACTGCTAGTAAAGTATTAACTCGTGACAATGATAAATCTGAGTTTTGAAAAGAAACATAACACATTAAAATAACTATTTCAGGAAATTGGAGCCTGACTTAATAAACACATGCAGATTCTGAATGGGAAGTATCCTTGAAAAGCAACTGCAGAGTGCCTATTTCTAACAATGACTGTAAAACAGACATAGTTAGGAAGACTTCCTAGTTTCCATCCTCTCTTTTTGAGCATACTGGCATTGCATATAAGCTAGCAAGCCTGTTTTATGCGTTTAACACCACCTGTCTTCACGGGGAAAAGTAAAGCCTACAGAGATCTGCTGAGAGGTCTGGATGAGAAAGATTTAACCTGAATAGCAGCTCACAAGATGCATAGAAATGAAAATAAGAACTGACATCAACTACTCACAAGAAATCTGTTCTAAGGATAACTACAGTACACAGGTGTTGTGAGAGTATAGATTCAGTACAAATCTAGTAGATTTTCAGGATACAGCAAATCCTAAGAGCAGCTTCATCTACGAGACATTATACTTGTCTAATCATTGATCTGGGCATGCTGCTTTTCCTGAATAAATAATTTGCTTTTACTAATAAACTTAAGCAGTAATTGGACTGGAAAGACTCCTGTCAGGTCACTACCATCAGTCCTGCACCTGGTAGCTTAACAGAGCTTAAACATGGCAGTGTTCGGCATCAGGATGTTCAGCTGACTGTGCTCAGACACACTTGAAACTCCACCCTCATTGTCACACCTCAAAACCCTATCCTGCCCTTCCAGTGTCCACAACCTGTGGGGTACAGATGGTCCGCTCACTTTTCTACAAATGTGAGCACAGTGAAAACAAGTGTGTTCCCTATCACTTACTTCAGTAGCCAAAATACCGAGAACCCTGAGCTCAACTGGCTCAGTAGAACATACCCAAAACACCTTTCACCTTCCACAGAGTGCTCTAACCAGCAGGCTGCACAGCAGAGAAGGTGGCTCCTGGCAGCCCAGCCACCAAACACATGCAGGCTCTGACCAACAAAACACTGCTCCTGGTTTGTGTCTTGCTCTTGTTTTACAGCAGGATAAAAGAGCATCAACCATGAACTCAAGGGTGAAAAGCAAACAAATGCTTTTACATGCAGCATGAATGAAAGAAATCACCCCCGCAGTGTGTGCCTTCAGCATCCCTGGATATTATCTATCAACACAGAATCAGCCTTTGCTAGAAAGTACTTGTTTTTTATAAGTCCAAGACTCCATAAAAATGGAAAATAAAACACTTCTCCAAAATGAAGAAAAAAGGTTACAGTAAGTAAGTAAGAGAAAAAGTTCATGAAAGTGAGCATAAAATAGAAGTAAGGGAATGTACTCATAATCAAAGCAAAAATATTTTCCTTCTTCTGACTGAGTTAACAGCAGTAGTGCATAGCACCAAGTAAAGTCATCTTAAAAGATAAAAAGCAATTTTTGAGGATGTAATGCTACAATGAATGTAAAGTGTGGCAATAATAGCAGGATGGCAAAGTCACTGGCTACAGCAAATAAGAACCAGCACAAATACATCAACCAGAGAAATGAAGAAAAAGAGCTCATTACTTTTAAAAGGTCACAGGTCAGCAAATATCTCCCGTGAAAGAACCCATTGCCCCCACTGTTAGCCCTTAAACTTTAAGGGGTGGATCCTGACTTTAGCCCTTCCGGTCACTCAGGAACATTGCATATACCTGAGCTCTCCTGGGCTGGCCCTGCCTTCCACCAGGTGCTCCATCACTGGCTCAGGCCATGTCTTAGCATTTCTCCTTCTAAGGATTACAAACAGAATAACAGGGACTTCTAACCACTTGCTTTTGCCTTCTTCAGTAAAGTGATAGAAATTTGTCACGTCAGCAGAATTATTTTTTTTCTTCTTTTAAGATATAATCATTTCAACAGTAGTTTCTAGAGGTTCTACATTAGAGTCTGGTTCTGTTCTCTGAAATGCTATATGTTATTGAGCACATGTTTGTTTTAATCTGTCAGTGTGGTTTATTGTCAGGGAAGTGTAGTATTAGCTGTCTCTTCCCTGCCATCAAAGCTACTTCATTAAAGTTAATAGTGTTTGACTTCCAGAGGATCTTTTACCAAGATAATACTCAAAACTTCTTCTCAACATTGTTTTTCCGGCAGTAAAGACACCAAATTGATCTAAGATTCCCTTTATCTTAAATAATAAAAATAATAAAAATCCACTGAACGCATTTAAGCAATCTAGTTGTCGTTTGCTAAATTACTTTTGCTGTGAGCAAAATGTGATCAGCACACCATCAGATGGCAGACTGCAGTGCAGTCACAAAAACGCACTTTCGGTTGTGGAGGGCTCCCACACAAAGCTCCCCTACACCTGCATCAGTCTGCACTGCTGGCTGTTCAGTATTACTGCCCAGTGGGTGCAACTGCTGCTGTAGTTGGCACTCTTAACTTAAGAACATACAAAGAATATAAAGCTGATTCAATCCACAATTTACTCTCTGTTTTAAATGATCATTATTTGGCAAAGATTCGATAAGGCATATAATCTTCAAAACTTCTACATTTCCAGAACCATACCCCTTGGTTTGACAACATCATCAGCTTTGCTATGTAAGTTTACATCTCTCCTCATCCCTATTTTCTATAAAATATCTGACTCCAGGAATTTAGGAACTTCACAAAAACTTTATCACTGAACAAAAACAAAACTGGCAATGAATGTTACTACCTTTAATCACAAAGTACTAATTCCGTGAACATCATTCCGATAATGAAAATATATGCAACAATGACAGAATTGTAGGAACATAACAAAACATCATGAAAATTCATGTGGGTTAATGTTTAAAACTGATTATGTGGATAAAATGCTGCTGCTTTAAATAAAAATCTGTTCATTTTCATAAAGCCCCTTAGGGATTGAGTGTACGGGTTTTAGTGTAATACACATTTATCCTATTAAGAGTAAAGTACATAAAGACATAACACAATCATCAGGAACTTGATGGTCACGATTCCCTCTGTGTGAAATTACCAAAAGCAACAAGGCTGACACTAAACCACTTCACAGTGCAGCATGAATCCACTATTAAAGCTTCCAGAAGTACAGAGGAATGTACTGCTAGACAAAGCCCACAAACGTGAAGGTGCGAGAACAGAACCCTCAGCTGCTACCACAAGGGGGAGCAGTTGGGTAATGTTAACAAAGCTTGGGATCCTACCTAAGGTTTAAGATAAAAGTTTACCGAGTGCTTACATGCTGCCCTAGCCAACTGCTCAGCGGGTTCCAGAAGCAAACTCACCAGCAGTCGTCTTCTGAGTAACAAAAGCTTGCTTCATCAAAAGCCCCTCCATATGCACACTCGTGCATACATCAAAATGCAGCCTTGTGGATTTCATCGTGCTGTCCTATCCAATGTTTGCAGCTGTTTTCTAAAAAGCAAGATGAGAAATTACATTCAAAATCTGCTTGTTTTTCCCTCCAGTCGTTGCTGGGGAGGAGGGAACTTCTATACAATTATTAGCAGCGCTGCAAATTAAGTAAATTACGAGACGTCAGGGTATCATCTAAGACTCTATGTGGTCCTGCATTTCAAGTATTATACCAACTAAGAAAAACACTAAATCTCAACTTTTCCTCCATTCTGAGGGAAACAATTAGATGCAATTCACATTGAAATATACTTAAATGCACTTATGAGTCATCAACCCTTCTAAACTTTGTTGTTTTGCTGACAGAATTGGTCCTTATTAAGAAACTCGGAGATAGACTTTCAACCCAAGTTCACTGTCACAGGTTATTGTGATGTTCTTCCAGATTATTACAGCTGTAGCACTTCCTGTAGTACCACCTTCCCGAACAGGCAGGCCTGTATGCTCCTTAGGAACACTGTTGAAAACAACCACCTTCTGTCTGTGACTAGGAATAACTGTTGCTATGGTTAAACAGTATTTCAAATAGAAACTTCAGCATGAATTACAATGGTAAAAGAGGTAAAATTTCACAGTTTAGTGTCAAATGTGACTTGATATAAAACCTAAAATAAACATCAGGCAGACATACAGACTTGAAGCAATGAAGTAGAGCTCATTTGTAAGCCAGAATTTCAATCAGTAATTGTTTTTTATGTACAGATAAACAAATTTGCTCTGCTACTTCATCCAAGAAATAAGTCTTGCTTCTCTTAGAAAGTAAATGGTAAAACACCAGACAGCAAAATCCTACATCCAGCAAATATTCTTACAAGTACTTACTCCATTTTAAAAACAACATTCTAAAAGAAATCCACATGCTCCAAACCCCACCCAAATTCCACAGAAGCCAGCGTGAATCCAGCAAGAGTCTGACGGAGTACATGGTACTGCTCACCGCAGAGCAGACCACCATCCGCCGACTGACCCATTGCTATTTTGAAAGCCACCAAAATGCTACAACTTCATACTCAAGTAGGATAAGATAAACAAGCATGCAACAATTAAAGCCTGACAAACTAACCAAAAAGAAAATAAGCACATTTTTCCTAGAATCATACAGTGGTTTGAGTTGGGAGAGACCCCTAAAGGTCATCAAATCCAACAGCCCTGCAATGAACAGGGACACATACAGCTCCAGCAAGTGCTCAGAACCTGGCCTTGAGTGCCTCCAGGTTTGGGGCATTGACCAACTCTCTGGGCAACCTGTGCCAGTGCCTCACCACCCTTATTGTAAAAAAATTCCCCCTTATATCCAGTCTAAAACTCTCTTTGATATCTCAAGCCAAACTTAACTGAGACAACACCCACAAACCCTTTCAACTCCTCAGATTTGCTGGAGTGACTTTGCCAGCTGAGAACACCATGATCGCCATGAAAAAAATGCAAGGAAATCCGTTCAGCACAGCAAAATCAGAACCAGAGGTCCAATAAATCAGCCATCCAGTTTAATTAAAAGAATATTTTTAGTGGAATCACTCCAAAAACGTGACAGTTAGGCCATTTCCATCCCCATGGCCCCATGCTGCCCACCAGCCAGCAGCCGCACCAACAGTCTTATCCTTCAGAGGTGCATTTTAAGCAAAAAAAAAAAAAAAAAAAAAGCCTTGAATTTGACCTCGTTACATCAGGAAAATGCTATAGCCTGAAGGAGCGCCCTTTTATTTTAAAGGATAGCTTGTTCTAAATAGATGCTGAGCTGACAGATACATAAAAATGAGCATGTTCCAAAACAGCGGTGTTTCAAGATACACTTTAGTACACAGTACATCAAACTGTAACAAATACAGCTTGATGAAACCAGATCATAAAACAGCGCTGACATCCCAGATGTGCCTACACAGAAAAATGACACTTGTTTTTATCTCTGCTAGATGTAAGGAAGTAGATAGTCTCTTTGCTGTCACCAGATCCAAGGCCAGTTTAGCTGACAGCATGGGGCAGATCTGCAATTTAAAGAGAAGAAATAGTTGGATAATTATGCACTATGTTGTATCCCGGTGAAAGATTTGTAGAAGCCGAGGAGAAAGCAGGTTGTGTATCAGAGCAAGCTTGGCTTTCATGGAAGTATTAGCCCTGGGACAGTTATTAAAAGGGCCTCTGGAGTGTAGTCATAAAAAGGGGGAAGGATTTCAAAGGTAACTCAGCACAACAAACAGCCGAGCAGGAACAACTTCATATATCTGCCAAGAGGAATATGGCTAATGCTCAAAAATTCAAAATTAAAAAAAAAAAAAAAAAAAAAAAAAAAGCAGAAACATGATAAGAATAGAAAGGATGTTCATTTTCAAGCAGGAGATAAGATATGGATTAAAGTTCACTCTCAGAATAGTGCAGAGA
Organism: Callipepla californica brunnescens; assembly: GCA_023055505.1. Classification (NCBI taxonomy): domain Eukaryota; kingdom Metazoa; phylum Chordata; class Aves; order Galliformes; family Odontophoridae; genus Callipepla; species Callipepla californica. The sequence goes on from JALIRH010000004.1 coordinate 1,209,342, forward strand.
AAGATTTTATTGCTACACTAGCCCCAAACCAGAAGATTCCTTACTGAGTTATTTAAGTAATAGGGTAAATTAAACTGCTTGCTGTACATAAAGTGTGCTGCTGTGGGCTGTAAATCCTGGCACGCTTACACTACTGGGGATTCTGTCAGTCTTTATTCTTCTGGAGTTCAGGTAGAATTCAGCCTTTGTATTTTTTTGTTTCCATCTATGATTTTATCAATGTGGACATTCCATTAACCCACTCTTTTGTGTTCTTTACCTCTGACATTCAGTTTTTAGCTCTTCATCAAGAAAACCAAACAACCACAAAAAGGATGGTAACCATGTAGCTAATCCTTCACAAATGATATTAACAATCTTTCCTTTTTCTATTAAATACACATAAACTCTATCCATATACCTCTTGGCATAATGACAAGTGCTGGTTGATAAGTTGGGGAAGGTCAGTTGAAGGAAGGGTTTACTCCTCTTCTGATCAGCGTGGCACAAACTGCAAAATTAACTGGAAAACCAACAAAAAAAAAAAAAAAAAAAAAAAAAAAAAAAAACTTCACAAAGTTTGCATCACCAGCAAAGATTGGTGGGGAAAAAGGACTAGGAACAATATTACTTTCAAGCTATTAAAATGTTTTTGGTTAGTTAAATGTGGAAAGGAATGGCAGAATTTTCAAGTGTCCCTCTTGTCCTACTGTTCCTTTCATATTTTTTTCCCCACTCTCAACTTCACTTATTTTTCCATTTTGCTTCTTATACTTTGAATAACTTCCCATCTGCCACATGCTGAATCTCCTTTAGATCCCTCCTTAAAACCTACTTCCTCCACATAACCTACTTATGCTGATATTTTCACCACGAGATCTCCATTCATTCCCCATTTGAACTATTGTCCCATAAATCATATTTGTCTTGCTTAGATTGTCAGCACTAAACATAAAGCATGTCCCGGATATTCTAGCAGTCATTCCTAGTCTGCTGCCACATGAATGATAGCACGGTCTTGTATCAATTTCTGTACATTTCCCAGCAGGAAAGAGGAATAAAAATAATTCAAAGAGCTTCACAACAGCCCTGAAGGCTTGTCTGTATTACACAGCTGGGAACAAACATTTCTTCCTCCTCTGAACTACAGCTCACATCATTATTAGATAACCAAAGGTTAAATATAACTAACAAATGTTTGTTCCTATTGCACGTGACAGTTCTCTATACATATATGAGCATCTTAGTAGATACTAAAATATACCTTTCTTCTGAACATAAATCTCTCAGATGACTCAGTATCTGAACCATAATGGAAAACATAATTGTTAGCCCTTAGCAGTCAGCAAGAAGAAATGCACTGCTTAAGATTTGATGAGAAAGATCTGTGAACAGTTTTGAAAAAGAATTTTGTCAGGTCATATTTAGTCAACAACTCTCTTTTTTGATTGTGAAGATTAATGTTTTTTCCATTAAACTTATGCCAAAACTTCAACTCTCTGGAAATAAAACATTAGTTTAAAGAGCTACTCATTATCATTTGTTTTACAGTAAAAAATAAATGTAATGAATTAAGATATAAACCATTTTGTCACATAGCAGTATGTTAAAGAAGACATGGAAGGTGACCTGCATACAAATAATTTGTGCCTTGTTGCCAAGTTCCCAACTACTGTAATGCTTGCACAGAGCCCGTGGAAAGACAGGAGCTTCACTTGCTCAGACTATTAGTTTTGGTTAGCTTTTCTCTGTAAAGGAGAAACTGGAACGCTTACCTTAAACAAACTTGGTGATGACTGGCTGTCATTTTCCTTATCTGCAGTGTGCGGAACCCTCTCTTGCATATTACCACCCACTGGCCTAACATCAGCACGGGCATGACTGCACGCTCAGTGGGAATTTCTGGGACGCAACAGCTTTACAACTCTGAGCAAAGATTTCTCCTTTGCATGGCAGGTTTCAGAATAAGTCCCAGTGTGGAGCAACTGCAACGTAATGGCCACTTCTTAGAAGTACGTCTGCACCTTCAGAAGGTATTGCTGCTTATTCAAAATGGCAAATCCTGAGATAATCTTCTTGCACACAAAGATCATTCCCACGTGAAAGAAACAGAACTTGGGAGGTTCCAAGTATTTCTGGGAACTCAGAAATGGAAAGGGATCGCATCCAGCTTCTTGCAATATAAATTGCTGTTCGCTAGGAATCAAAATCTTATTCTAACCCTGAAAATCTCTATTAAATATCTAAAGGAGAAAGGTAAAAGAATATACAGTGGTAATTCAGTTATTTTTTAATGATATTAACTGGAACTCAAAAATTCATACCATGAACTCTTGCAAATTTTGCCAGTCTTTAATTGCCCTTTATTTCCCAGAAACTGCTACGGTTGTCAATTGTTTTCCTGTCATGCATTCCATAGGATATAACTAACATTATATTGCATTTAAGATTTTATTTTCTGTTTTGGTTTGTAATCACTCTTGCTCTCAGAACACAATATTTTTAAAGATGTTTTTTTCTCTACAAAATATTTGAGACTCATTCTTAACCTGCAAAGATCTGGAAATGGTATTCTTGGCTTCAGGGACACTAACGTGACAAAGCTGGAAAAGTGCTGGCAGATTGTGCCTTTGTAAAAGGAGACAGATGTTTTGCAAAAGCTGAGAAGCCAAGGAATCTGCAGAATTCCAAAATCCCAGTGGATTTAATGCTTCTGCCATCTCTAAAACACCAGCACTTTGATGCATGTTCCATTTCCCTGATTCGCTAGTGCTCTGAATTTTGGAAACATTGATTCTGGTTCTGCAGTATGAAATACTTTGAAAAAGTTGTCATTTTTCAGAAGAGAAATGATTACTTAAAATATTACATTCCCTTTCAGAAAACAATATATTTTCAGGCATAAAATAAAAAGAATAAAACCACCACTGAATTCTTAAGCTGCCTACCTTTTGCTCCATGTAAAAAGCTCTCATCTTTTCCCCTGCCAACTCATTTGGATCTTAACACTTCTCATACTTCTCACATCGGAGCAGACAGTAATTGTTCAGGTACATCTGTGAGAGCTCACCATCTTCATTTCAGTCTCTCAGGTTATAACTGAGGAATGCACTTGAGCAAATCCACTTTTTAGCAGTGCGTAGACTACACAGAATACTCAGCTGTTTTCTGAATGGGAATGTCTTCCTACAGCTTATATATTTGGAACCTACTCAGTACCTATTTTCATTCAGCATGAGAAATAATTGGAATTCATCTTTTCAGGGTTAACTGTTGTAGGAATTAAAAACAATAGGAAATGCATTGTTTATAAGTTCACTACATATAACTGTAGGAACAGGTTCCTTTAAGGAATATTTTTACGCTGCCATTTTTGAAAGTCAGACTGAACTTAAACATACGAGAGAAAAAAAGTAGTTACCTGAATGCAGGCATTACAAAGCAGGAAACTGGGAGCTGAGAACCAATTTTAAAGAGACTATTCCTGCCTCAAGGAGACAGCAGTTTGTTAAATCGCATCTGATGTTCTAACAGCCTGAACCCTCGTGGGTGACACTGCTGTTGGGAACCTGGCACTGCTGGATGCAGTGCACAGCTGAAGCCCATCCGTGCTGCATGTGAGAGAGATGTGACTATTTACATTTCAGAAACATTAATATTTTTATGGAAATCACCATCATCATCATCTGATGTCATCTACGCAGTCATTTACCTACACGTTACTGCAAAGGTTGTACTTCCCACTACAGAATGCCAATGTTCAGAGAAGTGAAATCTATTTACCAAGGGATATTAGTTCCCATAGTTCCCTATGCCCAAAGGATATTACACCAATCACAGCTTGAATTTCGTACTTACTTTGATAAAAACTACCTTTGTTGAAACTACTCCATGTCGCCACAGGATTTCCAGTCTGCCAGTGAAGTTTAGACTTTGTATTCCTGCCATCTGTCTTGGTCTGCTATGTGACACAAAAAGTACTTCTCATAACTGGCTAGCAATAGGTTGTTTTTATAGCAGCGTGTTTCTGTACACATACCTTCCTCCAGTATCCCTTCCCTATTCCCAGGACAGAGACACCAACTCAAAAGTCACAGATTACTACATTACATCAGAGACCCTCATTAAATCACAGTAGACACCGTTATCTTTTGTACCCATCAAACCATGAAAGGTTACCTGAGTTACTAAAAAATTCCAGGCGTGTCTTCTTAATAAACAACAGTATAGTGATTAATTACTAAAAGAATCTGGTGCTTTAGGAGTAGTTTTTATTTGGAAAGTTTAACATACTCATTTACCAGACAACTGAACTCTCCACTTCTCACTTTCTCAGGTCACCTGCAAGTACAAAAGATTTATGTGAGCAAGAAATATTGTTACTTTTTAACGTGGTGATGTTTTTTTAAGCAACATATCTCAGATAGAGAATTAGCCCCATGATGCATACAAAGAAAGAGACTTTGCTTTGAGAGGATTTGGTATGAACTGGGTCACAAAGGCAATTAAAAGTCGTAAACCAGATGTATTATGTCTGTTCAATCCTTTTCGTGTGTGTCAGCGGGTGAAATCGTAGCATGGTACACCCTGCTTCATTGTGTCATTTTAAAACTGGAAGTGATGTAAACAAAAAAGCAGCTCTTTTTGTGAAGGGCGCTCATATTATTCCACCAAATGATAAATTTGAAGCTGCAAATGCATGTGTATTTTTAAAGATCCTGAATCTATAGTAGTAGTCATTCAGTAGTCTGGATTCACATTAACTGTGATTCATTTTCTTCTGTATCCTACAGCACCTTTACACAGGGTGAAATTTATGTAAATAAATTACACCATTAATGCTGTCTTTTCATTCACCTGTGGAATGCTTCACATGAATTATTGGCTCACACAAAATACACATTTAAGTTTCATGGGACTGAGCTGGACTGAATATGCTTTCTGCTTCCATGGAAGATCAGTATAAACACAGAGAAATTAGTAAATCATGCATGCGGTTGCTCAGTAAGGAGTCACTCCAGTTAATTATATTCCTGTTGGTTTTGGCAAGTAACTAATGCGACAATATTTACTCTGGTTTAATAAGCAGAAGCGAGCCCTGAGCCTCTTCAAAATCACACTCTGCAGAGAGCAAAAACTGTAAAGACTGCAGAATGATGTTTCAGCTTGAAAATACTTTCATTACTTATTTGCCACATTTCCTGAAAGTGGAGGAGGAACTGCTACTCAGTAAGGTATCTACACAGGTAACTGCTGAGGAAAATGTTGCAATATCTTGGTGGCACTGCGGCATTGTTCCTAAATAAATGCTCTCTCTGATAGCACTGGGGGAGAGGGAACAAAAGTCTCTTTGGCCTCTTAGCTACCTGACAGGATCAGTACTGCTTATTATTAAGCAAGCTGACGCATCCCTTTTTCTGCTCCAGTCCCAAAGGTCCACTGCGTCTGGCTACCCAGAAGATCTCCAGATATTAAGCATGCTACAGCACAGCAGGGTTACCCCCATTCCTTCAGGTTTCCTGAATTCCCAGTGATACCAGCACTGAAGCAGAACTAATCTCAGTGGTTAAAAACTTCCATGACTGCCCCTCAGAAGTTCACCTTCATTAGCCTTCCTGTTCTCTTTTCACCTGGCCTTGGTTGGGTCACATTTGTCTTCTAATCTGCACCTGTGAGACTTTCTCTTTCTGGGGGCGAAGGGGAGAAGAAAGCCATACCTCATCCCTAAACCACTTGATTTCCATAGCTGGACAGAAATGCGCCTGTAATTTACTTCATACTGCCAATGCTTTCTGTGAGAGGAAATTGTTGGGCCACTGAAAGTTATTTATTTTCTACTATATTTTATTAGGTTATTTCCTGTTTTTCTTCCTGTTCCTTTGCTCTGTCTAATTTGGCAGATTGATCTTCTCCTTGTACTTTCCTTCTTCCTACATTGTTCTCCCTGTACATTGTTCTCCCTGTCCTGCTCTCCATCTACTTTTCCAAGTCTTTTGGACATCAGTTGAGTCTTAGAAAGTAGACTTCGCCAAGGATTTCAACTTTTAAAATACAGATAAAGATTTTCAGCTAATTTAAACCTTCAAGTATGACAGAAGAATTAAACTGAATTATAGAAAACAGTTATTTCATCTGGGTTTTTCTGTTTGTATATATAATACATATATATAATATATATATATTATATTGTATTATATATACATGTATGTATGTGTGTATGTATGTGTATATGTATGTATGTATGTATGTATATACTATATATGTGTGTGTATGTATATACATACATATATATATATATATACATACATACACATATATATTGTATTTTCCCCAAACTCCTGCTAGCCTTTGTTTGTTATTGTTTCTGGAAAACTGTTCATCACATGACAAAAATTAACCTGTTCCAGGAAAAGAGACCCTCTAAAGTTATGTGTCCCTCTAGATGAGATAAATTGAACAATATTAGATGCATCCATACCTTGTGAAAAAGTGATCATTAAGTTCAGCTCACAGAGAAGTAGCCCCAAGGGATCCTTGGCTCATTCAGGCTATCCAAAGGCCACAGCCAGCACAGCAAATCCCCAAGTTTGACATATTTAAGTTATTTGAATTGCTGAATATTCCTTAGACATACTGTCAGAGGCCCTTGAAGTGGAATTGCTTAGCAGTTAGTTTCACTCATCAGTTGCATCAAACATATCCAAGGAAGGCAGGGGTTCTGTGTTATTCCTACAGCATTTTTTTATTTCTCTTTTAAGAAAAAATGATTAGATTTGTATATATTTTTAATGAAGCTGTTACTTTTTCAGACTCTTCAAGATAACTAACTGTATTGCAGAAAACAATCAACTCAGTTCAACAGCACATAAAACAATTATAGAAGATTTAATAAAACTCCCTTACAAAACCCAAATGAAGAAGACTCATTTATTTTAAGCACGTATTTAATGGCAACTGGTCACAAGCCATCAAAACTGGAGAAGCAAAGTCCTAACATTGCTGTTCTAATCAGTTTCTAAAACATTATCTAAGTTTCAGCATTTGTTAACTAAGCACAAATTTGAGAGCACTGAGGGGAAGCAATACACTCAAAGCAGATTATGGAGTCAAGAATATGCTGATACTAAAGGCACTGAAAAACTATTCTTTATGCCAAGAACAAAAAAAAGTCTTGGGGTATGACCTGGAAATCTGAACACTTGAAGAACAAGGGTTCAGCTTTTTTTTTTATTTTTCATTTTTGGCACACTCCGTTCACTCCAATTTACTGCTCATGCACTTGGACACAGATTCAACTGTCTCCTGTATCCAAGGATAATGACCTACCACACCAGTGATTTAGTAAACCTCAACTCTGTTCAACCACTCAATCAGTGATGGGCTAATCCCTTAATGGCCATTTGTGTCTTTCCAGGGCATCCTAAGGAGTTCTGCAACACTCAGATTCTGCTGCACAGAGTTGCGTGCACTCCTTCCGCCCTCGTTATCTTATCAGGTAGCTAATTCCCACAAATGATCATGCAGTTTCAAGTTGAAGATGAAATTGCAATTGAATCATAAATTTGTCATTCTTTAGACAGCTGTAAAGTCAGTAAAATCTTGATCAAGTGGGGATTAGTCACTGCATTGAACAATTAAGACCTGTGAGTGCATCTGGCCCTCTGTCAGAGACATGTTTATTGATAAAAAAAAAAGTTTATGTAGAGGTTTAAAATGTTATTAATTCTTAAGTGGAGTCTAATCCTTTATCTAGTATATTGTGACACATGGCTAGCTATCCCCCTGACGCCTTGTTCAGCTCAATTGACTACTTAAACAAAATTAATCTTTTGAAATAATGACGACTGTGAGCCTTTATAAATTCCAGAGCAGAGCGTAGTCAGAGATGTCATCTGCAAAAATTGTTTGCTTCCATATTTTACTGGAGTCAGTAAAGACGACGCTTTCAGATTACCTAACTAGGTTTCTTGTAAAATGCTTGTATATATTAAGAGACATATTTCCCACACAAGAAGAGTAAGTTTCCTACAAAGAACTGATACACACACACACACACACATCTATCTGAGCCCTAATTTGAAAATAAATAAGGCAAAGAAATTTGGAGATTCTGCTAATAGCACCAACTTTTGCTCAGCTTTGTTCTGACTGAGATTTGACCAGTAAGTTAATACTACATGATTTCAGCTACAGTTCACTGATACCATGAATAAGTGCACTCTTGTTACCTGACAGGCTCAGTGCTTGAGTGCTAAGAGAACAAATCTTGTCTGCCAGGACAGTAGTAGATAATAACTGACCAAACTGTTCCAGTGCCACCAATACCTTTTTTTCCTGATCTATTTGGCACAATGAAAAAAAAAGAAAAAGCCAGAAGCATTACTGTATCTATAAATTAAAACAGGATTTGATTGCCTACTGAAAATTTGTACTTTCTACTTTGTTAATATGGAAACGATCACTGGAATTACTCTAGACAAAAGAGAAAATGGAATTTGCACTCACTGCAAGCTGATTGCTTTCATTTCATAGCTCTTAGCACAAGATGTCTTCTTTAAGCTGATCTGTACCCTTCAATCCTGTTGCTTTTCTCACAAGATACTGAAACAAAACATTCAGTTTGGGGTTTCAAAGAAACATTCTGTTCAGCTAGACACAGCAGTTCCCAGCATCTGATTGCCACAAAAGGGAAAAAAAAAAAAAAAAAAGAAGAAACAAAAAAGACAAAATAGAAATTTGGCCAAATGATATTGGTATTTGGGACAAAAAAGTATAGCTGCCTATCTGAAAAATCAGCTCACGTCTTTAATTAATGTAGCAATCTAGTTTATATAGCCATATTACAGAGTTTAAACCCACGTTAATGTAATAACAATGCACTAACTCCACACAAGTAACTAAAACTATTTAATGCTATAAAGGAAATGAATATCTTCCCTAGGGAGATAGCAGGGATATTTTTCCTCACAGCAGTACCAAATGCAATATCATACACAATAAACAACCATTATTCCATTTAGCCCTATTAAATGTTCACAGGGCTTACCTAAGAATAAAGGTATATATAATTTAGAAACTGGCTAATCACATTCTACAGCTTTTAAACAATTTACCCACCATAACCAACAATACACATAGGTGGTTAAACCTCCAAGCCTGCCCCCTCTCTGGGGCTTTATGGAGTGCAGCATTAGCACAGGTGGCTGGTTGCATGGGTATTTGGGGCTGGGGCACCTCCACCTGCAAACATTGGAATGTTTTAATTTGCATTGGCTGTAGCAAATTCTCCCCCACTATCGCACCCTATGTTCTTCGTCAAGTCACAGCTGAAGGGCCTCTTGCTCAAGGAACGCAGCCTGAATTCTTCTGACAACCAGGTTGGATTAGGGTGATTCACTTAATGAATCAGACAGAACATACCCTACATCAGCCATTGCTTTGCTATTCTGCTCAGAAGTGTAATTTTGTAAATAACTCAGAAGTTCTACTCTCGTGAGTTGCAGTCATTTCATTTTCCCCTTGCCTGGGGCTGATTAACACAAATTAAATTTCATGCCAGTCAGCTTGAGCAATCTGCATGGGGCACAGAAATTCAGAGGTTCCACTAGAAGGCAAAATTGTTTTTCCCAGTTACTAATGTTTTCAGAAAAGGTCAGAATTCTAACTGTATCGATACCCAAGAGAAAAAATTAAAAATCCAAACACATTAATCTTAGATCTAAAAGCACAACTGAAAAATCCAGCTGGGTTACTTGTGATTTTTTTCCAATTGTAGTGTGTGTCTGAATAAAGACATTTTAAGTATACAACAATTCTGCCTTTTAAAGATGGATCTCTGTAAAAAGATCCAGGAATGTACTTGGTTATTTCCAGAAAATGGCCAAGTTAAACAACACACAATGACAAAATTTCCCCTGACTGAAAAAATGTAATACATTTCATGACTATTTACTACACTGCTCCTAAAATGAGTCCACATTCTGAGCTAGTATTTCAGCTAAGTCTTGTGATTAGCTCAGCCCTATCTTCTTACATTAAATACTAATTCCAAGAAGAGAGGGGAAGTTTTTTAAATATATATACATATATATTTTTTTTTTAATAAAAAAAAACCTGCCCTGGTCTTCTCTGTCACATAAAATTATGTTCAACTTAAGAAATATTCAAATCTTACAGTGACAAATGCAGAATCACATGACATGTCCTAGAACACAGCAGAACGACAATGCTGTACAGAATATAATCCCAGCACATACTTTCCATATCTAACTGCAGACTCGTTTAGTTTAACTAGCCTGCTAAACTGTGAATAACTAGTGTTTTCTGCACCTAACCTGGCAATTTGGGGTCAGGTTGAAGCCCTATTCCTGTTAACTTAGGGAGCGTGGGACCTTTTCCTCTTTTCTAAGTAGGAATTTAAGACTGTGGATTCAGCAGAGGCAGATACTGGAGTATTGTGTTATACTACATTTATTAACAAGGGAGATTAATGTTTTAACTGGCTAGTCTCAACATTCATAGTTAATTGGGAAATTCAATCTTCAGTGGTTTTTGTTTCCCTGCAGTACCCAGTTCCAATAAATACTCTGGTGCCATTAGAAATTACATTGCATAAGTCTTTATCAAACAAATAATTTCATGATGTAAAACCCTAAAAAGAACAGTGTACTTCTTGCAGATACTGTCCCCTAGAAATTAGTTAGAGTCAGTCCAATATTTTTAATATACTTTGAGATACCTGGCCTTTATGAATATTTTTGTCATCAGATTACTAGAAACAACACATCAAAGGAAACTACGGAGGGGTTTCAGTAAGAAAAAAAATCAGCCAGGTATCAGGTGCTTCATGTTTGTCATTGTGGCCATGAAACAGTCTCCTTTTAGCTGACTGACTTTAATTTAGCCCATGCTTATAACCCAGTGGTCAGCTTCTGCACATGCGCATTCATTCAGTGTGAGAGCCAGAGAGTGGGAGGGCAGGAGGACAGCCTGCTGCCTCCCACAGAGGGCAAGGTCAAGACTGTATGTAGGACCTGAAGTTCAGTGCTAAACACTTGAAGTGAAAAAACACACAGCTACTCCCTGCTCTGTGTGCTGTGTAATTAAAAAGAAGGCTCTACCATTTGGAGCCAGGAAAATTTCCTCACTTGTGTGATCTTTTTTTTTTCATTTGTATATCACCATTTGTGAAAGGTACAACGGGAGCATCTTTACAGTTTGATTTTGTTTTAGAAAGAAGGGAGCCTCTGAAAGGCAGAACCATTAGGCCTGTGAGAGCTGGATGAGGGCTCAGGGGTTAACAAAGCAATTGTGGGCAGCCATCAGGCAGAGAGGGTAGCAAACATACTGGACACAAACAGGTGATAAAATCCAGTAAGAGAGATGACAAAATGAAGAAAATAAAGAACACCGTTATAAAGATTTATAGATCAGCTAAAACAGAGCAAAATAAATGAAAACAAACACTGATAAAATAGAAATGGGGCATCAGCCATATAAACAGATAGGAAACTTCAATGCTTCTGTGTAGTACTATGACACTGCTTTGTTTACACCAGCATTGACCTTTTGCTCCCAAAGAAGTTTATTAACCATCTTGGTCGGTCTTTGTGTTGCTTTACTCATCAAGAGAAAGTTGTACAGGGTTGATACTGATGAATGGCTTTTTCAGAAAGTCAAGTTATCCTTGACTAGATGCAGATGGCCTAGTAAAAAATGAATGCTGCCAGCAGACATTGTCTTTATCAGTAGTAAAAGTTCAGCAGGGACTAGACTTCCTCATCTCTGGCCAGAGAAACCCAGCCTTCTGTTTCAGCACCATATCACATATTGTCCTAATGAATTCTTGTAACACACTGCAGCCCAGATAAATATGCTTATATTAATGGTTTTTGGCAGTCTGGGGCATGGTACAGAATTGACACAAGTGTTTGGATTCTGCCTGAAGCAGACACTAGGAATTTACACAGCTTAGAAATATTAGACTGTTGTTGGGTTGTTTGTCCTGTGTGCTGACCTTCAGCATTGCACACTGCAGTTCTTCACGAAGGGGAAGCATGCAGCATGCCATGCTGACACCCTGCAGCTTAGGGCAGAGGGAGTAAGCAGCTCTGTCACTAGAAAGTTTCATTCATCCCACAGCAGTACGAGCACTAACCTGAGATCCTATTTCTAGCAGCCCAGTGGACAATACTTTTTGCAGGTAATTCAAATCCTGCTGCCACGTGGCCTTGCTTTATTTTTTATTTCCTGCTAGTAACAGAAAGAAAGCGAGCCAAAGAACAGTGAGTGATTTATAGTGAACTTTTCCTCACAGCAAGAAGCAGCGAAGCAGCATTCTATGCAACCTCAAGGACGGTAGGATCTTGGCCTTTAAAGAAGGCCCCACGCAACACCAGAGACAAATAGCAACCAGATTTTATAAGCCATAATTCCCAGTAGCTACCCTGATCCACTTGGAGAAAGCCCCTGAAAACAGTAACAGGACAATGCTCGGGATACTGAAACACGTTTTGAGTTGTGCTACATGATATTCTTCAGCTCGCACTGCTGCTTTGCAAGTACTGTAACTCTGTTGCAAGTTAGGAAATTCCAGAGGCAGCGGATGGCTGAGCTGTATAGTGCTCCCAGAAACGTAGCTGCTCTATAAACAAGGAAGGCTTCCAGGCTGAGCCACCTAGTGTCTGAAAACGAAAAAGCTTCCTAGTCTATAGTCCTTTGTTGGGATGGATTTCTTACCACGCAGCAGATTAAAAAAACCTCTTTATTTGCCTTTACAGTGTACCTTTGCTGTGGCATGAGGCCCATAACATAACCTAAAAAGCTCAGCGATGTAGTTAAAAATGTCAGAGACCCTTCCAGGAGGGAACATTAAGCAGATGTACAGTAGTACTAGTAGTAGTACAGTAGTACTAGTAGAGCACATGCACAAGCACACACAATTTCCCAGGAAGCTCTGAGGCAGGATATTTTTTCCAGGCAATGAGGTTATTTTATTATATTTTTTAAGTTGTGTTTTTCAACGTTTCATTCAAATGAATGGAAGTTCTGGGGCATGACTCAGAGGCCAATGAGACATAAAAAGAAACAGCCCAAAAATAAATACACTTGTATTTCTCTTTCGCACCACCATCCTAAGGGGTTTCAGTGCCCTGTGTGTTTTTTGAATCCTCTTGCACCAAACGAGCTTTTTTGATGCTGGGGAAAGAGATGAGATTCATCTAGCCATTCAAGTCAAGCTGATCAGGCAGATCTATTACTGTTTAGCTTATTTTTACATATTAAGATCTTATTTCTGCAAGAGTTAACCAGAACATTAACCAGCCCATTTCACACTAAAAAAAATAAAATAAATAAAAAAAGAAAAAAAGAATAAAAATTTTTAAAAAGCCAACAGTGCTGCTATTAAATAATATTTACACCCATGGGATAGGCATTTATTAATAAGGATTAAAGAAGCCTTGCCTGCCACTGTGCTTTTATCACTCAGTGCCTTTAAACCTGTTCATTTGAACACCTCACCTAAGGCTTGTGAACTCTTTATGACAGCATATTCCTGTGCTCCTACCATCCCTAGCCCAAGATCTGTCTTTGCTGTGTGCTACAAGATTGCCACCTTTCAGACCATCCTCGATAGACAGAGCCCTTTGAGGTCTCAAAGCTGGCATTTCTGATTGGATGTCACACTATATGGAAAACTACATGGAAACTTTAATTAATTGATGCTTTGGCTTATTTCCAGTGGTCATGATTGTCTTGGTTCCCTCACCACTGTTATATAAGAATCTCTCTGGGTTGGAGGAGCCACATCAGCTTGTCAGTGCAGAGATGGCTGGAGCTGGAAGGGACCTTAAAGATCATCTAGCTGGTGGCCAAATGGAGCATTCAAAACCAGGCTTCATCACACTGCTATTTGAAGCCACAGAAGTTCTGCCAGGATATTTTATGGGAATTGACACAGGCTGTGCTGGCAACGTCAGCATGAAAGTATGCAGCTTAGTACAAGCAGAGAAGAACATAATCTCTGTATATTTTGTCTTTGACTCATTTGAATCATATTCTAGCCAACCCTGTTGTTTCCTATATTATAAGCAGTCTGTCATGAAAACTTAAAAAAAAGGTTTTGTTTTTGTTGTTGTTGTTCTTTTTGTTTTGTTTTCTTTTCTTTTCTTTTGGTGTCTTTACATGAGCTCTGCACTGATAACTTACTACAAAACAAGCAGCTCGGGTAGAAGCTCCTCAAAACTCAGCTTTTTTAGCAAGCCTGCTGGAGCATCTCTGTAGGAAACCCAAGGCAGAAGTTACAGCCAGTGCACGAGGGTATACCAGACGCTACCTGCCAGATTCAGTTCCTCTCACACTGCTCCCCACCACCCCTCACAGAGCACTGCAGACAGCCCTGGGGCATCTCCCCAGAACACCCACAGCTGCCCCACTCCTCGCCTGGGGAGCTGGGCTTCGGAGCCCTCTCCGAGCTATTGGCCCACCATGCCTGTCCTCTGAGTTTATCTCAGCTCTACCCCCAGTTTTGTCACTGTATCCTTCAATCCTCTCTCTCCCCATAAAAGTGTCTAGCTGTCTCTTAAACTCACTTTACCATTTGCTTCTTTGACCTCACTTGGCAACTTATCCTTGTGTTTATTATTTGAGGTGGAATAGTTCTGGCTACATTCCTGGTTTTACTCTTAATTGTCTAATTTTTAGAACAGTGTCAGTGGGGTTGGGTTTGGAGTTCGTTTTGTTGTTTTGTTGGGTTTTCTTAAGCTCACCACTTTTGTGACCAGATCTTCAGTTTCAGTAGGCTCCTTTGTGTCATCTGGTCTTCCAGTAACTAAAACGATCCTAATGAATCTTTTATTGGATCTTCCCAAATATTGCAGCTGGATCTTCTTGTCCATTAGTGCCATTCTGAACTGCATATGTTGCCTTTAATGACATTTTTGTTAACTGATGGAGGGGGAAGATTCCTAAAGCATGGAAGAGTTTCCCAGCTCAAAGGCTGAGTGATTCTCCCTGCCCATTCTTGCTCTGAGGGGTAGGTACAAGAAGGGCCTGAGCAGGACTGGGCAGCACAGCTCTGACCATCCTCTGGCAACACACGTCTGCCAGCTGGCTGCCATTGTGTACCCACCTTGCTAGGTGTAGGCAGCTCCCAGGTGCAGAGCTGCAGGCATCTTCTTGGAGGCCCTCAGTCCACCCCAAAGCCTTGGACTGGATTTACTGTCAGGTCACACTGATGATTGGAAAACACTGCATGTGATACAATTTTCTCAGTGCCTGCCTGCAGAAGGAGAGGGAGGAAGAAACACTGGTTTAAGGCACCCACCTGTGTCTTCAGGACCCATTCTCAGTTGCCATAAGGTTGGGTTGGTGGAGCAGTGAAATGAATCTTACTAACACCCTGAAACAGATAGGCCAAAGTTGGATTGGCTTCTAAAATGAACGAGTTGCCTAAACCACCACGGAAAGAGAAACAAAGAGCTCTTCTCTGCAAGTCCTCTGCTTCCTCTGGAGGAATGTCTGAACAGCACAACCACCTTCATGTCGATACTCTTAAAGATGCACCATATCTAATGTTAAGAATTAGACATGCATCAAAAGTATGATCAGGTGGTTACAATCCAGGCATGTTAGGTCTTCAGTTTTCAGCCAGCAGAGAGGACACTTGGCTGGATTCATCTACCTTGAAAAAAAATTGGTGCAAGGGAATTCTTGAATCTTGGCCGACAACAACAGAGAGAGCTACCCAACATGCATTGTACATCTTGAAGTGACAAGGAAAAGCACAAGTGCTACTGATGACACTAACATTCTGTATTCTGGGGGGGGCGATGAAAGCTACAGAACAGAAAAAGTATGTCAGTCACAGCAAATATTAACCATCAGCCAAAATAACATCGCTCACTACTTTCAGTTTAAGAACACAAATCAGAGGCATAAAAGACCTTCTCAGTTAATTGCTGGATTGAAAATTTTCCAGAGAGCTAAGGATGCTTGTACAATACAATAGCATGCAGTCCCCTCATCTTTCACCTGGGTGTCAAGCTCAAAGAAACTCAGGCTGCTGAGCAGTTTCTGCTTGCCACAAATGAGGAATTGCACGCTGCAAGAAACGGCATCTGGGGGCTGCTTCTGAAAAATTCATGTAGTAAAGCACTTCAATAAAGGTGGCTTACCTTGCTGATAGAATCTTGGAAACAGGAAAATGAGAGGGGGAGACATAAGACACAACAAAGACTGTGAAATGGCCAGGAATAAAAATAAAAAAGATCTTCTAAATGTTTCCCGTTGTCTTCAGTGTAGTCTGAGTGTTGGAGGACATAATGAGCATCAAACAACAGAGCAGCACAGCAGCAAGTGCTTTCATTGAAAAAGGGGCAGCAGCAAAAACCAAAGGACATACTCTGTCACTCGTCACCCCACGCTTCATTTTTTTGTTGCCATCCACCATTCTTATTGTTTGGCATGCAATTCACCAAGAGGAAGAAGTATGGGTGTAGCTATTTACAGGTCACTGGAAGCCGGGCCTGTGCTGCAGTGAAGTTTTGGTTATATTTCACAAAAGATAGTTTTATTTATGTTTGACTAATGCAGGCACAACTGGAGGCTGATTTTTCTTTTTTTGGCTTTTAGTATAAACACTTCTGGCAGCTCTCTATTTTGGGTGCAGGCTGAAGAACATTGTTTGGTAGTTGCAGAACACTGCTGGGTAAATCAGAGGACACTGTTATTACGACTGAACTTTTCTCTCGAGAAAGGAGGAGGAGTTGCTTTATTTTTTAATCCTGTGCAGTTTTATATACACCATTTACTCCAAATATTTGATGTTTGCCACACTTGTTATGAGTTTCTCCAGAGAGATGCTGTCTTTTGGCAGCAAAAGATAAAGCTGACTGATACAAATGAGTCACAGTACCCCAACAGTAATTAACAGTGATGCAATACCCCAGCGAAAAAGAGGACTTGAAGAATTAACTGTTGAGTTTTCTTGACGATGCAGCTGCACTTTAAGAGAGAAAGCTCAACCCATCATAGAACTCCATTGTGTACATTAGAGAAAAAAGCTTGGCAAGATACATTAAAGATTTTTGCTAAAGAGATACAAATATTTTGCAAGGTCAGAGGGCTCTCAGGCAGGCTGTACTTACTTCCAAAGAAAAGCAGGCAGTATGACAAAGAAACAATAATTTTTTTTTATCTCCATTTTCACACTTCATCATGTAAGAAGGACTGTCTTTTTCAACCTGCTGAACTGATTTAAGCCACCCTAACTCTAAGTTAACTTAGAAGTAAAAGTCACTGCTCGGCATCCTAATCTCAGAAGTTATCTGCGCTTACGATTTCAGCACAGTCCTACAGAAGGCTGATACTTGTATTTATAAAGTGGATTTTACTGTTCTGTGAAGTTCTTGCACAAACCTTACAGGTTGAAAGAAAAGGAATAGCTTTGTAAGAAGACGAACGATTGAAGCAACTGTTTTATAGTGCAATATGAAACTTGACACTGTTTTCTGCTGCCAGTATGATTCCCAAGTGAGATGGATAAATTGTGGTCAAGACCTGGACAGGTTAACTAGTGGTCATCAGTGCTGGTGGTACCTTTATATACAAAAAAAAAAAAAAAGGATTCTATTGGACAGGGCATTTGAAATTTAATACCAGACATGAAACAAGACATCTGTTGGACTCTCATTTGTTTCTCTTTGAATGGGCTTTAATTGAAAGCTCAGTGAAAAATGCAGGTTACATTCTTAGTGTTATCAATAGTTTGTAACAGCAACAACATCAGAACAGTGATGCATCTAATATTTATACAGTTTCTAATTTTAGATGTCTAAGAGCAATACATTATCAGATATATATATACACACAATTTCAAGCAATTAAAAGTAAATAATAAACCCCTCCTCCCAAAACCCTGAAACAATATATTTCCTTACACTAATAATGTCTTTTTCACATATACTTGACAGAGTCTTTTTAAGTTACTTATCTTAAGAGTAATCTGTTAATGGAGATCCTGGACCAGCCCCATTAAAAGTTCAGTTTTAAGTTTATACAGCTTGCTAGCCACATAACCAGTGTGGCTTTACATTGTAAACAAATCCCAAATGTCTACAATGATTGGAATCACTTTCGTGTAAAGGAGATCTGTTGCATCTCATGATGGAAGAAATTTTAACAAATACATTAAAACAGAAAGAGAGGGAGAGAAATAGAAAGTTATTTGATGAATAATAAAACAGTTTGGGGGGATCGATTATGTGATTATTTAAAAAACAAGTTAACTTAATGGTAAGATTCATATTTTCTACTCTGAGGTTCTCATTAGTCTAGCACTAGCTGCTCTAGAAATAAGTTTTTTAAAAAGAAGAGTTGATTTGTGAAATTCAGAAGCATTGCTTCCAACTTTAAAAGCTTGCCCTTTGGCAGTACGACGACAAAGTTTACAAAAAGTATCTCAGGTGATTTTTCTGCCTCATCTTGTGAGGATAGCTGTTCTAGCATTTGGAAACTTCAGCATGTGCACAAAAGCAGTAAGCCTGAAGCTTACCTTCAACAGGCACTGATCACCCTAACCACTTCAGGACTTAAAAGAGTACAATAAAATGTACCTATAACAGCTCAAGCAAAAATAAAAACAGAAAACTGGAAACACCTACGGAATGTAAGCATAGTTCAGAGTAATCTTGAAACTGCTGTAATCTTGCTCACTTTTTAACAAAATTGCAAATAAAAATCTTTTGAAGTTACTGAATAGGAAATTCTGTAAGACCAAATGGAAGCTGAGCAGAATCCTACTGTTTAGTTAACTTGTGTCAAAATGGGATGTGAAGACAGCTGCAGCTTTCTGACAGAGGTGATCGAAGATGGCTGATAAAGTTTGCAGTAGCTCATAATGTCCCATCTGGTTTATTCACTTGTTTGAAATGCCTAAAGCGCCAATTGCAGTTTAGTCATGTTCCTCTGGTGCATGTTGTGATGACGAACTAATTCATCAGACCTGGCAAATTTTTTTTGACAGCTGGGCCATCGGCAACTGAAAGGCTTTTCACCTGTTAACAAAACACCCTGTTATTAACTGGGTAGAGAGCTTGGCTGAGATATTGCTATTTCTTCTCATTCTGCAGGGCTGTGAGAAGCTAGGCAGATCTCCCATCAGCGGGAGGGGTGTTCTGGGCCATCCTGAGAGGGTGTGGGAGTGCCTTCAGTAACTGCTCACCTTGGCATGCAGTGCTTTCTTACAGCTCCCTCTGGTGATGTTTAGCCACAGCCTTGGCAGGTGAGGCAGAGCATTCTGCAGTAGATCATTCCTGAAGACAGGCCCTTACTGGACATCCTACTGTCACTTATACATTACTCTCAGTTCCTGGATGAACTAGTTTAAAAGTAACTCTGGCATCTACAGAAGCTTCAATCACACCTTTGACTATCAGTCACTAGGAACATTGCCCGTGATCATTTAGAGCCTGACCTCTAGTCAAGGAGAATTTTTTCTGCAAGTTCAGTATGTTTTGCCCAGTTATTTGAATCTGGTGAGGGTGAGTGAAGCAACAGCACTCAACACAAAGTTGCTGAACCAGACCAAAAGTTTCCCATACTGTCTAAATAAAGTAGACTCCTTTCTACGGGAGATCTTAAAGGCCCAGAATACTTCATATTTTTATAACATTTCCATGACTATAAATAATAGCCACAAAAATGACCCCAAACAAAGTGCTTGCAATTTTGACAAGAAATGCCATCATCACCTTATTACAGTTTAATCTGCTGTCCCGATTTTCTACCATATTATGTGGAATTCCAGGCCTTGCATCTGATGCCGCAGGAATGCTGCTGGAATGCTTTCATTAGGTCAGAGCAGTGCCCGGTGACTCCTGTTTCTTTTAGACTTGCTTTTTCTTCCCCCCCTCTCAAGATAGATGTGATATTTTATAGTAGGTTCAGCTCTGGGATGGAACTCTTCCATGATGTCCCTTTTTTACTTGGGACACACAGGGGTGGGGTAGTACAAGCTCACCCAACCATCTTCTTCTCTTCTTTGCCTCACACTTTGTACATTTCACAAACACCCAAATTCAGGCAGAAAACAAATCTGGGATTGGCACCAATATTGTGGATTTCAGTTTGCAAAATTCCATGCAATAAACAGATCCTATAAAGCAGGGGAATCTACATAAAATCTGTTGTATACACATGACATATATGCCAGCAAAAGCATCAACCATATCTGGAAGTGAAGGTCTGTGCTACAAGGCTATCAGTGCTCAAGCATGGCTGCCATCAGCAACTAGGGCAGATGGGCTTGGATTGCATGGAGCAAGGAAGAACTACAATGGGGAGATAAGTTTCACTAGAGAGAAAGTGATTCTTCACTGATTTAGCTGGCCTGCGGTAAAGAAAAAAAAAAAAAAAAAAAAATCACTGAAGTCAGGAGCGTATGGAGTCCTTGAATTAGTAGATCAGCTAGCAGATAAATGTGAAGGGGAATGTAGTTTCTCCTAGCTTCCTAACATGTGGTAATCACTTGCCATTTTGTCTCTATGAGAATGTTACCTCTTGATAATTAAGAAAATATTTTTCTTCATGCACGTGCACCAAACCCAGATCCTGCAGTTTACCATGAGCTACACAGAGAACTGAGTAATATGGCCATGCTCTATATCATCTGCAGGTTGCAAGTGCTGATATTGCCGCTGCTTGATGCATTTATCCAGCTGGTGCCACAGAAAATGCCATAATTCATAGATGAATCGTTTCCTTTATGAACGCGTCTTATTTTTGAAAGTCCTCAATACGTGTTTTATGGTCACGAAGAGAAGAAAATTCTTAGCAGAGGAAAAATCTCCTTGTCCATCAGTAGAGAAACTGAATCTAAAAGGTTAAACTCAGTATGGAAAATACTGTGATGTCTAATAACATGACAAAGTGCTTGGTAAACAACTACTCCGTAAAAAATACTGCCTATGTAGTAGAAGGGAACAGAAAATGTCAGTTCATAAGAATAATTCTAGAACTTAAAATACAGAGGTCACTGCAGTTGCTTCTTAATGGTGTTTACATTTACGTGAGGGCAGAGCAGACTAAAATGCCTGCTATTTTTTCTCCCCTGTATTGATATGAAATATTATAGTTTCTACACAAAGGTCCTTGAATATCTGAGTAAGCTTTTACTTTAGCATCTGTCTGTATGAGTTTGCAAAAGGCGCTCCTTTTATCTTCTGGAGAGATTATAAAGCAGCAACAGCAAGATCTTTGCTGTGCTACACTGCATTAGGCTCAAGTGACACTTAGAAGCAAGGGTAGGCATGAATACTTTAGATTACAGACCTTCAGCTGGAGCTGGAATTAAAGTTCTTTGTCTTTTATGTTTTCTCAGTGAACACAATAGATTGAGTTGACATTGAGGCCATGATGTTCATTTCACGGTTGCTAACAGAATATCTATTTTACCAAGCTGAATCATGAAAAAAAGAAATCATAGTTTCAAAAAAATCACTTAAATCCCATTGTAAAAAGTGACTGCTACATCTAGGGAATATAGTCACACTGGCAAGCCAGCACACTCTGAAATTACTTTTGATGTTTAGAATATTTAATACTTGCTTAAGAAATTTTCTAATCATGTAATTTACAACAACATTACTTTAAACTTAAAAAATAATGAAATATAAATGTGAAGAAAAGTTTACGCACTTGTTTTACCTGTATGAGTCCTGGTATGAGTCTTCAGATGATCAGATCTGGAGAACTTTCTCTGACAGGTTTTACATTGGAAGGGTTTCACACCTGAAGAGAGAAAAAAGGTCTATTTTTGTAACCCAATGCCTTCAGGAAGGCTGAATGACATCAGCTATTTCGGGATTTCTGTGATACAAGTTACTGTAACTTCTCCTCCAGTTTCATGCCACTGTACTACACAAAAATATTCATCAGGCTGCCACAAGCAATGCTTTTGTAATGTCCTCTTCAGATGTTTGGGTCTGAAGCATCCAAACAGCACCAGTGTAAACAAACACACATTGACACCACTGGAATAAGGAGGACCTACAAACTTTAACAGTTTTGATCCTATGGCTTGACACCAACAGTGCTGCATGTGAGCAGACACAATTTGACAAAAAAAAAAAAAAAAAAAAAAAAAAAAAAGGTGTGCCCACAAGGGCACACTGTTGGCTCACGGGCAGGCTGTTGTCTACCAGAACACCCAAGCCTTTCTCCACAGAATTCCTTTCCCACAAGCCAACCCATAACCTGACGCATGTGGCTATTCCTTCCCAGTAGCAGAACTGCACTTGCCCTTGTTGAACTTCATAAGGTTCCTCTCTGCCCAACTCTCCATATCATTTCAGTGGGATGAAACGTCTTCAGTATTAAGAGGGGTAGACAGAAATTCTTCACAGAACAGCAAGTAAACTAATTGTAAAAGCACACCATGAGATGCAGGAAATCCAATCTTTCTGCAACTCAATCAGAGGGGTGTTCTGAAACTTCTCATGTCCCATGTAAGGTGCCCTCATGTTTCAGCTCCCAGGCAGGAGACCAGTGTCATCACCATCTCCTTTCCCGTGATTTCAGGAAGACCAGCTGTCTACCCTGTTAAACTAGACCTTGAAGAACTCTGGCATTTCTCTCCTTGCTACTCCTAGAACCCTTCTTTAGTTGGCTGAAATCTAAGCTCACGTGTCTTGTGTGCACATATTGGCACTGCCACACAAACATTAGAACATCAACAGCAGCGTTTATCAAGTTACTCACTGGCAACTCTTTCTTGCAGAGCTCTCTGGCTTTAAAAGACAGTATGCTTATTATACTGGAAATACTATATAGCAAGCAGTTCCATTTATAATTCTATTTCAACAACGTGGTGATTGGATGAAAAGGTCACTTATACAACCAAAGTAGTGCTTAAATACCAACAACAGGAAAAAACAAAGCTACAACTCCCTCCTAAAGCTAACTTTAAGAATTTGTCGCTACTGCCACTGTGCACAAGCAGATGCACCAGAGGTTTAGAAGTACGCATTTTGGATTCCTATTTAATTACAGAGATGAACTATTTTAAAGAGTACAGATGCACTGCCAGCATACCTGTGTGTCGTCTTTGGTGCCGTTTGAGTTGGTCTGAACGAGAAAATCTACGTTCGCAGTCCTTAAAATCACACTGGTAGGGTTTTTCACCTGCAGAGTACAAACAGATCATTAGAAAATGTGGTCAAATTGAGGAGCACATCAGCTAGAATCAGAAGATTAAATGCTCTACAATAAGAATGTTTCCCCACTTCCTAAAGCAACGTAGTGGAAGAACAGACTCATTTGCTATGGAACCATAAAACCGTGCAGGAACCTGTGGGGAAAGGCTGGCATAATTGACCACATCGACTCCATTCTTGAATCTGTTCAATCTAAAAAACAGTCCAGTAGGTGAAAGCTATAAAAATTTTTAGGTTGTATGATACTTTTTATTTTCTGCTGAAAAAGAATGGAAATATTTGTATATATACACACATTTCTTTGAAAGCCACATGAAACCCTTGCAGACTGTTCCCATTACAAATAATTTGTACAAGGGTGCAACTTGCTCTAAATTAAAATTTCAAGCAAAAACTAAGTAAAAGATATGTTAATTTTCACTATGCTAAATGAATTAAAAGAAAATGAGCAAAATTCAACCACAAAACAATGCATTATTCCCCAAAATTCAAATGAAGTTTCTTCCACAAAACAAACTAAATAGAATTCTGTATGTAGCTGCACACCTCCTGCAGGCAAGCCTATGAATTATTGCAAAACCTCACATAAAATCAAACTCTTCCTCTGCCCTTTATAGTTTAGCAGAGATCTTGTGCATGCATTCTCTCTCAGCCAAAAAGTAAGCTTCTGACTTAAAATCAGTTAATATTTTCAAATCCCTACATAAGCTAGTGTCATAAAGGGACTTGTCTTTCAAAAGCAAACGTGGGTTGTTTTTTTAAAGCAGAAGTCTCCACCAAACACAAAAAGATGCAAGAAGAAATACGACACGAGCTTTAGGGAAGTGGGAAACACTGCTGGAATGTAACGTACACAGAGTTGGTGAAAATTCTGCCAGCACAAAAAAAAAAAACAAAAAAAACCAATCCATTTGCTGTTACTGGAGGAGCTGTATGGCACATTCGATCTGATTCTTATCTGCTCTAAGGCCCCATTGCACAACACTGCAATCCTGCAAGCCACTAAGATACAACTGTACTTCTACCTACACAAAATCTCTTTGCAGTGTGCAGCCTTGCAGAGAAGTCTCCCTCGGCAAAAGAGCCAAAGAAACATCTCATTGCAAAGCTGGCAGATCCTACATTTTATCTAGAAAGTATCCATTACAGCAGCTGGGACCTGCTGTCTGCTGTGGAGAGATGCAGCATGAGGGACCTAAAGAACAAAAATCAGCTGAAGATAGGAGATGTGGTTCTTATTTCTGAGTGTATTTTTAAACACAAATCACTCAAATCTTCACTGGAAGTGTCTGCATTTCTGATTTCATTATGATAAGAAAAAGGTTTTTCTTTGCACCAGTTGCATCTTGAGTGGAGACGGTATAGCTCGAGGTACTGCAAAGGAATGCATCTCCAATGACACATTCATGTTGTTCATTATTAGTGAAAGTTAAATGGGGTATCTTACATCAATTTTAGTTCGGAATCATTAGGATAACAGGACATGACACAGGATGCAAGGGGCTAAAGACATTTTGCTTTACAGAAAGAAGCTTCTTTTCCTGGTCTTTTCTTAGATGCCGTTTAAGAACCATCATGGAAACATTTGAAAGGCCAATTAATAGAACTATCCTGCATTTATACAGGACCATGGTCTTAGATACCAGCACCAACTATTTTAGTCTTCTGAACTAGGTAAGAGCACAAGCATCAAATTAAGAAAAACATTCCAAATTCATACTGCTGTGGTCAGGACCAAAATTTCACAAAAGCAGCTAAATCTGCAAGAACAAGTTAACTTCCTGTGACAGTCACCCCAAGGAGTTCACTGATTCTCAAACCTAGGTGTGGACAACTTCCATGTCTGCTGTGCTTAATTTATTAGCATCAAGGATTAAAGTTGCCACAGGTGTTTGAAATAGTTCCGCACACTTTGACCACAAGGGCTCCCAGGGGGGTGCCTGCTTTTCAGAAACCACTTACTTCCAAGGAATTCTGCCCTTTGGCAGATTTAAGAGGGGAAATGTCAGCAGTGCAGAATGCAGTGACAGGATGACTGTCTGCTAATTGCAATGTAAATGCAGAAGATAGTTAAGGAGGTACTTGAATAAAACAGAGTGTCTGATAGTGCGTGTGTTAAAGTATTTCTTTAAATACTTTGAAATATAAACGATTACACTACAGACAAATTTAACGAGTGCATATATGAAAGGAGTCAATCCAATATGCTTACCAGAGATACTCTGACACTGTAGAAAACAAATAGTAAACAAACAAGGGGCAACTCAATATTTGGCAAGAAAGCCTAACTTCTCTTCCCTTCTAAATCTTCCATGCCAACACGAATCAAGTAAAATGCTTGCTGAAGCCAAAGGCCACACAGCAGATAACTTCTCTAAGTTCCATGAAAACTGGATCACTGAGATGATCCACATTAGAAAAAGTCTGCTGGTGCCCCACTAAATCACTATAGTGAAAAGGGTTAGAGATCAGTGTCTTGTTACCCTCAGCCTATTAGAGCCCTTCCAGTAAAAGGCTCAAGGTTCTCAACGTACAAAAATTATCCCATAATACTGTCACCTTCCTACGCGGCCATAAAAAGTTTCAAAACAAAACAGGAGATGACATTTCACCAGTCCTTTCACCTGTGACTCAAAGGCCTGCACAATTATTTACATTTTATTATTGAAAGAGAACAACAAAAAAAGAAAAGGATGACTTTGTGCATAATAAGAAGATAGGTGGAATAGCAGCTCTAGAGCAATGTGTAGAGCCCAGAAAATTTGTTTTTCTATTTAGCAAGGATCTTTTATCAGTAACTTTTTCTGCCATCTTCATACCAGAGTTCAGGAGTGAGAAGATAACATGACTTTTGTAAAAACAGAACTCATACTCTAAAAACATAAACATTTATTCCTGTGGAAATGAATGCCTAAAAGCAGTACACAATGTGTAAAGCCAAAGCTGATCCAGCCCAGCAGCCTCCCAGTGCAGCTCACTAAAGTTGCCTGCAGCAAGTACACAGCAGGTATTTTTCCTGGACAATGCTGTAGTATTCAGCAGCTTGTGAGTTAGAAACTTCCTGAGACAAAGGTGACTCCATACTTAACACGCCTTAATGGAGTTCCTTTCTGTTAATTAGTCTGTTTGTTTCTTGAAACCACATAAACTTCGGTATACACAGTATTCTGCAGAATGGCATTCCACAGCTCAAATATAAAGGTCATTAATCCAAAGCACACTGACTAGAAGTTCTATCCTGTAAGTTATTGCACTGGATACTTCAGGTGTTTGTGCAGTTCCCAACTCAAGCACAGTACCACCCACTTACCCTCTGCTTAAAGACAAGATAGAGCTCTGTCTTTCAAAGGTACTGAAATGACAAACTGCATTAATGACTGTAAAGCGTTCAGCAGCATGGTCACACATGCCATAAAGAAAAGATACTTTGTCAGTCAAAGCAAAGAACTAGTTCTGAGATAATTAGCATGAAATCTGCTATTGGTTTGCATTATCTACACTGCTTAGAGCCTCAGAAATTCACTTCTAGTAGCTGTTGCCTGACACATAAAATACTTGTTTTCTTAATTACACATTGTCATACTTCAGTGTAGAAACTGATACCTGCAGTTGAGCACACTCAGGCTAAAGAATAACCTCAGCAAAAAGGCAGGGGGAATTTCCTCTACAAAAATACTGTTTTTCATTAGCACTTAAAACAGATTATAGAACTCAGTTGTGTGTGTCAGGGCCCTGTTTGATTTTGCAACACTGCAACCAGCAAATGGAAGATGTGATGAGCCAAGTTTTCTGCAAACATTTATGATAGAAAGCAAAAAGATAAGGAAGAGTGAACATGATTTCATAATGATATAATCTGTTTTTCTAATATCAGGTATACGTTACAGCTTGCTTTCAAACTGCGTCCATAATTAAAATTGACCTACCGCTGTACTAAGAAAGGCAGGAATGGCTTCAAACCCACGAGTGATTATAGAACCACCAGGTCCAGCTGCCTGACCACTTCAGTGCTAACCAGAAGTTACAGCACATTGTCTGAATGCCCCTTGAACACTATCAGGTACGGGGCACCACCGTGCTTAGAAGTCTGTTCCAGAGTCTGACCACCCCCATGGTAAAGAAACATCTCCTAAAGTCCAGTCTGAACTTCTGCCATTTCCAGATGACAGTTATGGGAAATGGCTAGTACTCATGCAACAA
This sequence comes from Callipepla californica brunnescens, assembly GCA_023055505.1. Lineage (NCBI taxonomy): Eukaryota > Metazoa > Chordata > Aves > Galliformes > Odontophoridae > Callipepla > Callipepla californica. Next base: position 1,236,734 of record JALIRH010000004.1, read on the forward strand.
GCTGGAGGACAAACCTAACCATCCCCGCCAGTCTGACAAAGGGGCAAACTCCTTTCTGATTCTAAATCTGAATGCCTCAGCCATATAATTTAATGCACCACCCAAGCAACTCTCACACCAGCAGTGCAATTTCCCCTTGCATCCTCTCTTTAGCACCAAGCAACCTTGTAAGTTCAGGTGATCTTATCTAGGGCAACACTGTTAACAGCAAAGACAAATTCTGAGTGTTAAACTTGCCACCTACAGAAAACAACTCGTAATGGTTTGAGGGAGAAAAAACAAGTTTTATTGTAAACATAATGCAACGTAATGGCAAAATGATCTGAGTACACCTGTAAAAAAGATGTCTGAGGGGAAAAAAAACCCTTTCTTCTCCATTCTGTTCCACTATAGCCTAAACCAAAGGAGAAACAAGGGCTGTTTCACGACCTGAAAGACATGGGAAGATGTCTCCCCAGGGACACCAGGCTGTTATAGTCTTATTCTTCATCTCTTCTGGGGCTTTCATCACTCTACACACCTAGGTTAGATGCAGTGTAATGCTGGGTATCTCCTCTAGTTAATGAGTAATAATTAAAAAAGGTGTAAACAAAAGTCCCAGTGGTGCATCCAGAAATAATACTGTGAAAGCCAAGCAACTAACAGGAATAAAACACAGGAAAAGAACAAACAAATTACGATTGCTAAGGTGCAGAGTAAATCAATTCAAGAGTGAAAGAAGTTGTGATTATAAGAAAAATTCAGAACTGTTTAGTCACACTCAAGAAAAACACTACTGTTAATACACCCAAGATTTCCCACATCTCACCACACAGATGACTGGCTTCTAGCTCAATTCTTCATGGGATGATCTCACAGCAAATATGCTCATTTGCCAATCTCTGCCTCCTTTCTTGCATCATATGCTGTTTTAAGATCACCCTACCCGCTGTAACACGATGTATGCCATTCAATGACAGCACTTACCAGTGTGCTTCCTGCTGTGCATCTGTAAATGGGACAACTTAAAGTATCTCTTGTTGCATCCAGGGTAGGCACACATGAAGGGACGTTTCTCATTTGTCTCACTTGCTGATCGGACAATAGTTGGAGCTACTCCTGGCACCCGTCGGACATCCTACAATGACAGACACTTGCTAATGCAATGTGTATGTTCACAAGCTTTGACTTTCAATTCGCTAAGCTTAACAGTCAGAGGCACTTCTCCATGACAAGAGGTACTTACATATACTACACTGTAAATAGCCATGTATTCCCCATTTTAACGGAACTCAACCTTAGTATGCCTTAAACTGTAATTTACACAACAGTAAAGTTATATGAAGGTGAAACCCAGTGAACTTGACTCACAAAATTATCTCTATATTTATATGCAAGATTAAATATTCTGACCTTAGATATAATCATACAATCCTAGAAGAAACAGTGACTGGCATAATAAATAGTTTTAAGTATATACCAGCATATAGATAAGAGTGTTAGCCAGAGTAACATTACCTTATATTAAATATTCCTATGAAATTAAGGTACAGGAAAACTAATGCATTGGGTTAATAGAAATTGTCAAAAAAATAAAACAAGACAAACTGTCCAGGTGGAACTGGTGAACAGTTCAGCTTTAATGAGTTTTGGCCACTGTCCGTCAAATGTTCCATCAAAGACCATCTTCTCCTCCTGAGATAATGAGCTTCCGTAAACATGTCAACTGCTTACTTTCATGCACTCAGCAAAAAGCTGGCTCACAAACCTGTTTCTGAGAGTTTGCTACTGAATAATGAATGACTTGTTAAACTAATACAGAACAGAAAAAGGAACAAAAACACCATCTAAAAGCATTCACCTACACTGATTACACAGAAAAAGCAACACATAAGAGGCAAACGTTATGAGGTGACTTCTCCATCAGTTTTAAGAAGCTGCATCTCTTACAGTGATATTTATCAATGACTGCTTCAGAAAAAGAGGATATTCGCTTCCATGAATGAAAAATTCCTTCCAAATATTTTTTTAGTCATTAGGAAACAATCACTTCTTACAGTATTTTTGTTTTAAGGAAATGTGCTTAAATTAGTAAAGCTTTGTAAATCTTTAAAAGCAAAATGTCATCTAGCACTTTCTTACATACTTATCAGACTTAGCCCACTGTAACACAAGTTTCTCATGGCCAAAGTAGCTGGAGCTAGAAGTTGGAAGCAGAATCTTGTATTTTGGACCATCTGGAGCAGCTGGTGAGAAACGCTGCATCACAGATATATTTTAGAAATGAACGATTTTAAATGACTGTGTCAGAAAGAAATCTTACATTATACTTCAGTGAAGTCATGACACTTAGGTCAACCATTTCTTAACACAAGGGGAAACTCAAATCAAAGCTGGATTTAAAAATACCAGTAAAGTAGTAAATTAACATTACGAACATGCAGCAGTGTTGCTTCCCTGTAAATAATGCCCTAGTATACGTACTTGTATGCCTCTAAAAACTCCATGGGTGTGTATTCTGTACTGGGCCCCACAGCTGTACAACATGGGAGCACTGTGGTTCTCGTTTTCATATCCTGTCGTATGGCTGCAAATAAAAAAAGGAATAATGGAGAAATGAAATATTTTCCAGTGCTTTGTTCCACGTGAGAGGTTTAATTTCTTAACTTGGTGATAACATATGTAGAGTTTGTTTTTGTAGGCAGCATATCCAGGCTCAAGTGGAATTCACCAAAGGCAGCCTGCTTCACCTTGGCATGGACCTGCTCCCATACAGCATGATGCACAGACTCCAAAAACACAACTGTTATTATCCATTAGGACAAACCAGGAAAAAAAAAACAAAAAAAAAAACACATGATTTGAACTCCAATGTATTTCCACAAAGACTTTAGGTAAAGGGGAAAATCCACATAGCAGCACAACTGTGTCATGTGCACATGTACACATTATTTATCAGCTAAATGTGGGGCTGGGTATTGCTAATATCTTTTGGAATGAGTAAAATGCTTCAAGTTTCACATTAAGTGCAGTGGATTTTTGTCAGCACTTCATGAGTCAGATATTACCAGATACTACCAAGAAAGTGATGACATTTATAAGAATAGCAGTCATGTACTCATAAACAGAGATTACAAATCAGTGTCCGAACTATTTATCCCACATATCAGCTTGCAGGATACACTACAAATTAACCCTTTTTAAAAAACAAAAAGTATACATTACTGGAATTCCTTATGCAGCATCATGACAGTTTAAAAAATGGTTAACTTACGCCGTGTTTTTCAGGGTGAATGAGCAACATTATCTATTTATTTTTCAAAATCTTACACTCTGCTGTTTATACCATTTGGAATATAGTAGGTTTGTGTTTTCTTCCCTGTTTGCGACTTTCTTAATGTTTAAATAATGCATATATACTTTAACTAAGTGTGTTAGATTAGCGTGGACATTGCCACATGTATGAATGTACACTGGCAACCGTAAATGCTCAAATTTCACACTGCACTAGAAATCAGAAAGCCCAGAACAAAGCCCAAGGGTACAGAGCTAGGGACAAAGATGGATACATAGGATGTTATCCCAGTCTTTGCCAAACTCTTGCAATAGCAATTTTAAGGGGTCCCTGAGGCCCAGGCTCTCATTTCACTGGGCCTTCCTTTCTCTTCACTCAAAGTTCATGTGCAGAGTAGAATTACAAGGAAGTTTTAACCTCTTAAGTGATTTGCAGAACAGCCAGTGGAGCTGGAATGCGGGAGATGTTTCAACAGTTTGTGAACTTCGCTAAAGAGGAAGGGAGCACTATTTGTGAACTGCTGTTACTCCAGCACATGGGTCACATTCCTTGTTATTCCTCCACTTAGCAGCGTGCAGGCTGCCACCTGGCAGATGTGTTCCTCTAGTTCAAGTCCTCTGCTGCTTAAAATACTAGATTCAAACCCTGTCTCCACCTGGCAGTGCAAAACAAAGGCTACACTTTCTAGGAAAGCACATCCTGTTTCAATTTTAGGTAGCAACCAGGCGATTATAATGAAATAAGACTTAGAGTGTTGGCAGTGAAGTATTTCTGCTCTGTAAAATTATCTGTAATAATAAGAGAGAGGAATATACTGTTATCTGATTTAGATGTGTTAAACACTTCTCCAGACACATACCATTTCTAACTAAACAGGTTCCCCTCTCTGCTCCAGGTCCAGATGTGGCCTTTCGTTCCATAACACAAGTAACACATTGCCACTTGCACAATTCACATTTCCCACTAGAGTTGGATTTTCTTCTCCATTTAAAGACTGCAGAGTCCAAAGTTGATTTAAAAAAAAAAAAAAAAAGTAGTAAAAAAAAAGTACCCTGCCCATCATAACACTCACATTAATCACAAATGAAAACAGAAGTGAGATGAGAATGCCTACTTACAAGGAGGAATGCCTACAGTGCACGTTATCACTGATATCACTCAGGAGTGACTTTATGTTATCCTCTGGACGTTCTCCACCTCCATTTTCATTTCATGTTTGGTATGGCTTCCTCAACATTCAGCCTTTTTTGTATTTTCTCTCATTATCTTTATGTATACTTCATCATAGCTTTATACATAACTGCTAAGCTTAGAAGATAAAAACTTTTCAGAGCTTCTTGACCCATGGAACACCAACAGGTGTAGACCCATCTATTTAAACAGCTTGAGAAATACTCTAGCTAGCAGGAATCATAGTTTCCACATTGCATAGCAAACATTCAGAGCCCACATTCCCGTCAAAGTTGGCTGGTTGGTCATAAGGATGATGACTGCAAAACGGGACACATGAGATTCAGTGCTTGAGGTGATACTTATTCACTGTGGAATAACCCATTCTTTGGGGATATGGAAATAAACAGGGGTCCACTCCTCCTGAGGAGCAGAGAAACTTGAATGCTGAGGGGAAGGTTCAAAACCAGTCCCAATCACTGCTCTCTTGAACTTCACATTCCATGAGAAGTAAGTTTACCGTGAAATAAATTTGTTTGGGCTTTTTTTGTACAGTGTACCCATGAGGCATGCCACAAAAGCTATGCCACGTTTTACACAGCTATCTTGCTTTATAATGCTTGTAGCTTGTACACTAAAATAAAAGCTCTGACAGCAAATATAAATCTCCTAAATACATTGCTGAAACTCAAACATCTACTTTACTGCCTACAAAAGATAAAGACCACATGTGAATGATGCAAGTAACCAATTAGTATAAGTCTCCAGTACATTAAGTAAATGAGCATCTTCAGAGGATAAGAGATCCCTTGCTTTCCAACTTCTCTAGGAAGGCATTCTGTGTTTAAACAGGCAAACAGACAACACCTCAAAGACACAGGTCACCAGATCTAAACAAATAACAACAAGAAATTGTCCCAGTACACTCTCCAGACAAGGTAACATTCCAGACCTTCTCTGAAGCACTGTGACAGCTGCATTGTACATCCCAGATCCTCTAACAACATCTGTGTTATAAACACAAAAGATAGCACATCAGAGACAATACCTTGCTGTTCAGATGAGCAGTGATAGCTCAGGGCAGGTAAATATCAACACCTCAGGAGAGAGAAGCTTCTCCAGCAGACCCACAAGTTCCTTCCCAGAGAGTGAGCTGCTCAGGCAAGCCCCACTATTTATGCCCCCAGAGCACAGCTGGTAGTTTAGCCAAAGCCCCCCCCCCGCAAGCTGAGGCCAGGGGGGTTAATCAGGGCACCAAGAGTTGAAGGGGAAAAAAAAAAAAGCCTATTAAGGCTCAGTTACAGTTGGGAGAGACACCAGAGCAGTCCCTCTGCAAGTCCTAAAAGGACTCAAAAGCTAAGTAAGGCTGGATGCAAGCCAAGCTGGCCTGTCAAGATCTAGCAGGAATTTCTGTTTGAGTAAAGATGGAAGGACTTGGCTTCACAGTTTGTTTCTGCCTTTGCTTGTAAATACACAATTCCCTTTAACTTCAATGGGAACAGGACACAGGCGAACTGGACTATAAATATTTATAATTCATCACGCTAGCTGGTGGAACAATGAGTTGGGATTTTGTTCTCTGGTTCTAGGCAGCCAGAAACAGACCTGGAAACATATTCATACAGTGTGACTCTAGATAACAGGGAAACAAAGTATCCCAGGGTGAAACGCTAAGCAAGCACTACGTGTTGCAGAGTACTTAGCAGCGCTTGCATTTACTGTTAGACCAGCCTATCTTCAACACTCAGAGAGCAGCTCTTCTAAATGATTAATCTCAAAGTTGTACAGATTGTACAAAGATTAATAAAAATGAAGGTTTTACTGATGAGAATGTGTGATGAAAAACAGAGCAGCTTTAGAGAGTTATATCAATCTAAGTGGTTATAAAAAAACTCATAAAAGATGACATTCTAATCTGAATATTTAAAAAAAATAATCAAGCTGCAATTTCTCTCTCACACCATTTTTACTTTGTTAAACTGAAATTGTCTGTCTAATGTATAAACCAGTTACAGCTTAATCTGAAGAGTTAAGCTTTTTTATTGTTGTTTCATGAACCAAAAAAGGGAAGCTTTAGGGCACACTGAGAAGAGAGAAAATTTCAGATGAAAACTTGAATACAAATTGATTCATGAGATTCAGACTTGGAAGAATAAAAAAAGCCAGAAAGCAAGATTACATAAAACAGGCACCACATTAAGCCTCAATTTAATTGTGTTTCAATGCAAGAACAGGAATTTCAGGGTCTAGAAACAGAGCCAAAAATGAGGCAAAGTGAGGGCGTGGGCCAGTCGCATTGATAACAGAACATAAAGGAAGAGAAGTAGAGTTAATTCCCTCTGCTAAAATATTTACCATCCTAGCACCCTGGGAAAAATACGTATGGAGACAGCAAAAAGATTCTGATAGTTCTATAGAAGATCATGTGTCTGCCTGCTTTTTGTCTAACACCATTACTGAGTGTGGAGCACAAAGCCACGTTTTTATCTGTACTTTCCAAGGCAATTAATGTTACAAAAATGTTACTTCACATACTGCAGCCATTCTGCCATCTTCAATGAGAAAACCAGCTGGCTGACAAGAGAAAGGCACTGGATTTCAGGGGACCTTGTCTCACTGACTTCAACAGGTTTCTAGGGTGTTGTGTTTTTTTTTTTTACTTTGACTTCAGTAGAATCAGGATTTCACCCAAAACTCCCCTTCAAAATGAGACCCCCAGCTATCAGTGGGAGAGGGGAAATGGAGTACCACAGACAATGGGTCATTGTCCACTTCAAATCATGTTGACTGCAGGACTGACCCTGAGTAGGAAGTTTTACACCTCCATATTTTAGTAATAATACCACTATAGGAAACAGAGAAACCTTTTTATGTTCAAACAGTAAAAGACACTACATTTGTCTGGCTTTATATATGATATATATGTGATATATATGACTTCGGGTTAACATCAGAAACATGGCTTCCAACTTTTATTCAAGCAGCTGAAGTTAAAACCACGCAATGTTTCTATTAAGGGTTGTCATTGGGTATGTGGCTATAGTTGTCTATCATGCCATATCATTTCCTGCTGGGTATAAATTATTTCTACGTCCCTTTTACACAGAACTCATCACAACATCTGAGCATTTTATAGTTGTGAGGAGTGCCTTTACAGTAATCCTATGAAGGGAAACAGTATTTTCCACATTGTACAAATAAAAAAGTAATGCAAAGATATGAAGGGCAGAAGATGAGGAAAAATTGACGTATGCCATCCATTCTGAGACATCTGGGATCTGAGCACAATAACCAAAGGACCCACAGCTTTCTTGTAGCAGCATAAACCAGGTCTCAGCCTCCCAACCAAGTACCACAAAATACCATCAGCAAACAGTGACATTTGCCGCATTAAGCCTGAAGCTTTCCCTTCAGATCCTTGAAACTGCCCATTTGTGAGCAAACTGCAGACAAGCAGACAGCCCTCTCTTCTGCCCAAAGCTCAGAATGACAGAGAAGTCTCTGGACAGGCATCTCATAACCAAAACATTAGCTCACAAAGTAGCAAATGTGGTCTGTTCTTCCCTCCCTTGAGGACTTCATGTGATTTACAAGCACAACCTGAACAGTGAAAGAACACCTGTGTCATGGTTTTATGATTTTTGGTACTGGTACTCTTAATGCAATACATGATGTTATGATGTGGAATACCAGTACCAAAAATCATAAAACCATGACAACCTGACAGTATTCATGGCCAAATTTCAGACTTTTAATTTGAAGTGAGATTTTACAGCTGATTGATCAGCTACCAGCAAAAATGTAAACAGCCAAAATCAGAATGCTTTCAGAGAAACTGCTTTGCAAGTTAAGGACAGAAGCTGCTAACTATCTCCACATAAAATACATAGCAACCACTTTGTTTCAGGGTATTAATAAACTCATCCTGAGCCCTGAACACAAGCTACTGAACTGGCCCACTGTCAAGCATACCTATGTTTTAGACGATCACAGAGCCCTCCAACTACTTGCAGAACTTACTGGTAATGTTCTCTTCCTTATTACAAGGCACACAAGTCTGAGCTAAGCCAGGAAGAAGAGCTGGGAAGAACCCAAGGCAAGGAGCTAAACAAGGACTGTCATCATTCGACAGAATCTAGAAGCTCTGTATTTCAACAGAAAGACTGATTCCAAAATTCTTAAATTACAAGATGGGGAAAAGCATCCGAAACACTAAACGCCTGGGAATCACTTATGAACAGTTCATATATTTTGAAGATGTAAATCTTGGGAAGAATACCTTATGTTCATGGCAACTGAGACTGGAGGTGCTGTGTATTGTAACTCTCGGCCAGAAAAGACAGATAACTATTTTGGCTCACATTACCAGTGATGAGGCTATGTCTAGCACTGATTTTCCACAGATTCTACAACCTTGGCCTACACCAAAACGTTCAGCTTTGTTTTACCATAGATCATTCATCTCGATTTCTCCTTTTTATTTTTTTTTCCCCTCTTTCATGCATTCTGGGTCACATACTTTACACTGCTAATGGTCTGACTCCTGGACAAGTAAAGAGCCATTTATTTTGCTCAGTACTGCTTCAGTATTTCTATTGTGTCTTTTTTTTTTTCCTTCGCTGAGTTCCCCAAAGAATAACCTCTTCCTTGCTTTAATAACTTGGACCTCAGTCAAGGTTGATGCGTTACTCCATTTTGCAGGATATTTTCTTCAGAAGAGACAAAACAGTGTCTAATATTGCAGTGACTGATCTTTAAAGTGCACAGATTAAAGAGGAAATCACAAACAGTGACGGAAAAAAATGTAGGAAATAACCTTTAAAAAGAAAGAATAGGCAGCAAAGGAACTGAACTGTGCACAATGGTAGGATTTGGGGATCTTCTTAAAACACAAGAGACGTCCTTGACGGATCTCCTCAGACTCATTCAGGTCGTTCCAACAGACACAGGTTCCTACTCTACTATCTGTCCCTGCAGCCTTCCACCACCCTTTGTGAGTGAGCCAGGAGTAGATCCCGGATATTGTTTCCTTCATGCTGCAGCCCTGTACTGCATGGGCAAAGTCGGTATCGAACCAGGCTTCTGCACTCATGGCCAACTATGTGAAAGCACAGATATATGCGGTATTTTCTAGATTTCTCTTGCTGCTCAAGTGACACTCTGGGCACGCGCTTAGGCGCCGGGAGCATCTCAAAGCGCGTCGGCGATGCCGATCTTCAGGAGGAGAGTTTCCACCTACCCAGGGCAGAGCAGGCAGCCTTTGGCTCTACCTCGGCTGGGACCCGAAGGAGGCCTGAAGCGAGGGAGGGTCGCCGTGCAGACCCCGCCCGGGCCGCGGGTCGGGGAGCTTCGTCCCCGCGGTGGCCGCCACCCCGGCGGGGCCCCGCGGCGCCTCGGGGCTTTCCTGTGCGGCCGGCGGCAGGAAGCCCCGCGGGGGAGGCGGGCTGGAGCCTCTTCCCCGCAGGTGGGAGGGCGACAATGGCCGGGAGGAAGGAAGCCGGGAGGCGGCGGGCCGGGACACAGGACGCAGGGCCCGGCGAAGGGAGGGAAAGGGAAGAGGGGCGGTAGGAAGGGGCAGCCCTCCGGGAGGGCGGCGGGCGGCCCTAGGGAGCTCGGCTCGCGGGGTGCAACCGCTCTGCTCTGCTCGACGCCGGAGTCCTGCCGTGAAATCGCACGAGATGCTGACTGCCTAATGCGAGCGCTTCGGGCAAAGGGTTAGAAAGGAGCGCAGAGCCTTACCCCTTCAGCGTGGTGCCCAAGTTCATTTGATTCCAGGTCATGCATTCCAGCTGTGACGTCATTTGGTATAAGTTATCACTGCGGGGGAAATAGCCAGAGTTAGAACCAAACGCACCGCCATCGGCTGAGCACCGGTTAGCCTGAACAGCAACATTTCGTTATCGTCATTAGGAACCGAAAACAGTAACGCGTTTCTTTCTGGAACGCATTTTATCGATGTAATCACTTGTTCATTGGGAAAAGGAGGAAGAGAGGGGAAGAAAGAGGGAAAAGGAGAGGGAGAGGGAAAGGGAAAGGGAAAGGACACCCTTGCAGCCTGCAAATCTGTGCCTAGCTGGGAGCTGATACACGACGCTTTTCCCTCGCAGAGAAGTCACATCCGATATTGGCACATTTAAATTAATGGAAAGAATAGAGACTCGCGGGCTAACAAACTATTTGTTTTTAAAAGGTAAATCTGTTAACTGTTTTAACCGGGAGTGTAAAAGATCACGTGGTTAATGGAGTGAAACAGCTATGGTGACTCGTGATGGATGGTACTACATCTAGGGGCCTGACAGGCAGAAGAAAAATGGAGTGGCTGAGCGATAAACTAAGCTCGCGACGGGAACGCGCTGGGACGTCTGCCCGCTCGCTGCGGCGCGCTGGGAACCGGCAGCGACGGCGGCACCCGCGGATCCTTCGGACCGCGCCGGGCACGGCTCGGTTCGGCTCCCGGCTCCACGCGGGGCCGAGCGGGGGCCGAGCGGTGCTGGCGGGAGGCGGAGCCGTGCCCCGGGCTCCCGGGCAGGGCTCCGGGATCGATGGCGGTGGGGAACGGGCGCTCGCAATAAGGCGCGTCGGGGCTGATTAATTGCGCCGGGATTCGCCGCGCTCAGGCAGTGAGTTGCTCTCATCCTGTTACTAAAGAGGGCATTTGTTTCTTCTTCTTTTTTTTTTTTTTTTTTCTGCGTGGCAGGTAGAAGCGACCTAGAAAAGTCAGATTCCAGTGGGAAGCTTTTGCATATAAAAACAAATTAAGTGACTTCAATCTAGAAGTATGCGCGGCACCATTTGTCAGTATCACCGGACGCTATTATTCATCGGTGTGTCTGAACTGCTATTATGCTACTACAATGTCCCGCATATCAGCTCGGGGATTGTTAAACTCTCCTGCAGTTTCCCCATTTGCAATAGCAGCTCGTGCTGGTCTGTGCCAACTACGTTTTGCAATTCCACGAATTCTTCCTGTAATGCTGCAGTAATTAATTCCTCCAGGACCCTGATTTTTATTAGAAGTGCCCGCCCGATACATTTACAGCAGGAGATTTCCCTTTAACTTTCTTTCCCTTGACAGTTCATTTATAAGAGCCTCCCCCACGACATCCACTTTTTCCCCTCCTTTGCTTTTTCATAAAGTAATACACTTATTCATCTTGTCACTCGCCAGCAGCCACCGTACCGCACGCCGCCGTCGGGTGACAGCGTCCAAACCGAGAGCCCGCGACTGAAGCCGCAGTCCGCCGTTCCACCCCCAGCCCTAAGCTCTAAGCCCCATCCCGCCTCCCGCTTCCCAGCCGCGCTCCGTTCCCCGCCTCGCAGCCCCGACGGCAGCTCAGAGCTAACCGGAGGGCTGGGCTCCGGGAACGGTGGGGCGAGGACCCGCTCGGTGGCCGCTCCACGTCGCAGCCGACGCGTGACGGCGTGCGGGACATCCCTCGCCCCGTTCACGCGTCGGCTCGGATTGTTTTTGAAGGCGCTCGTGGAATTAGCGGCTCTAGCCAACATCTCCGCTTCGAATGAGGCTTGGGTTAGGAGAAGGAAAGCGGGTCCCTGGGGACGCGCCTGCATTGATTCCAATCGGAATCGTTGGCCTTCCAAACGGCCACGAAGGAGACGCTAAAAATAACTTATTTTCATTACGAGATGCTTTTAAAGAGAGAGGAGAGGAAGGGGGGAACATTTCTACAACGGGATTAATGTAAGTTGGAGTGGAATAAAAGGAAGTCCACGCGGAGCAAAAAGGGAACTTAAAAGGAAACCAGTAGTAGATCATATAGAGTTTGTTTTGGCCTGCACCGCGGTATTACCGAGTTCTTGACCTCTGCGCAGAGAGAGCTATAATCTGAACCGAGACTCCTCCACTTTTAAAGTCTTTGTAAGTGTGACTCACAGTAAATTTTCAACATCGGGCATGTTTACTACATCAAGCAGCGCGAGGTAGAAAAGTTCACATCCCCACGTCACCGCCCCACGGCCGCGTCCCGGGCAAGAGCCGCCTCGTGGTCCCCCACCCGCTCGGACGGAGCCCGACGGGATCCAGCGGGACTGCGTAAGGCCGAGCCGAGCCGGGTCGGGCCGAGCCGAAGCCTCGATGCTTCGTAGCGCACCGCGGATGCGCACAGGGCGGGCGGTGCGGGACAAACGACGTCCGCAGCCTCCGCAGGGGGAAGAGGCAATACCCTCCCATCTGGAGCTCCTGCCCTCGGCCACGCAGCCCCGTTCCGTGGCTGAAGGCGGCCGGCAGCTCCCGCTCTATGGGCACGGGCCGCAGGGAGCGGCGGCAGTGGCACTGCGGGGCTGAGCCTGAAGCTGCGCAGAGACGCACGAAGTGAAAACAGGCTTGCAAATGGGAATGCAAGTTCTGCCAAATCAGTGTCGCACAAAAACAGGGCGGCTGGTTTTCAGGCCGCTGGAAACGCGGCCCGCGAGGCGGGCTCATCTCCGCACGGCACCTGGCTTGCCTTGGCGGCACCTCCTAGCAAAACGCCTGTACATGACAAAAGGCGTTTTGTTCCGGATGCCTCTGAAGCCGTGGAAGTGAGGACAAGGGGTGCTCGGGCTCAGACACCTGTTCCGGCCGCGATGCTGAAGCGGGACGCGTGCTGCGGGGCTGCCCCTCGGCACGGAGCAGCCTGTGCCCCGACCGACCCACGGATCCCTGCTGGCTGCCGCCAAGAGCCCTCGGCGTAAGCAGCGGATTCCGCCGGGACCACAGCTCCCAGGATCGGGCTCACCCCACTCCACGTACAAAAGACCACGCAGTGGAACGAGAGAAAAAGAGCCCCCTCGGGTCACTCTTTGCAGACCCTCCGCAAGAATCGGAGCTGCTCGCTGGGGAGACGCACCGCTCTCCCGGAGAATCCCCACTCGACGTGAGAGCCGCAGCCTCCACTGAGCGGGCGGGGAGGAGCAGGGGGGCAGGAGCCAGCGCCGAGAAACCCCGCGGGGCACACGGCTCTCCGAGGGCTCTCCCCAAAGTCTATTTATAGGCAGTCCCTCGAGGGGTGCCGCTTCGGTCGCCTCGGCCAGGAGCTCTCCCTGCCAATTATTCCGCACGCTAATCTCTCTGGATAGGCTTCTTTCCTTCCTTCATTACCTCATTCCCTCCTTCCCTTGACGTCAACTCACGTTCGTTAGCGAAGCGGCTTCTGGAAGTGACAGAATTGTGTTGTCCCGCTTCCAGTGCTGATTAATCAGAGGCGATAGACCCGGCCTATGAGAGGAGCCGCTGTGGCTTCCTCCGCGCAGGGATATTGTTTTGTGTGCTGCAGTTACTTAGCAACTCCGAGATACGGGACCGACTCCAAGTTCACAAAAAGTTGAAGAATAAATTTTGGGGAACTTCTCACTAAACACGTTGTAAAACTGCGAGAGGCACTCCCAGCCCCCACGCCACACCAAAAAAGAAGGGAAGCCGCGATTGCAGAGGGCCTTCCGTGCAAAATTTGGAGCAAAACTCCACATTACACCTTCCCCCCAGCAAGGAAATCCGAAGGTTTGATTGCCTCGTTCTTGAAAAATCACTTCTCTGCGGTCCGGTCCCCTCCACTCCAGGGGGATGCAAGAGGAGCTCCCGTTAGTGTGCCGAAGCCTTTCAGGGATCTGACATACAAACACCCGAGTGCCCGCCCGACCCCGCGCACATCCTGCGTGCACTGACCCCGTGGGTGCCGGCCCTGCCCTGCCCTGCCGGGCCACGTCAAGCATAGGCTGTGCCGTGGGACCGGAGCGGGGTCGTCGCGCGGGGGGGTTGGGCACCGGGCCCCTCCTCGGGCAACGACGGATGCTCTGGGGCACTCTAGGGCTGGAACTGGGGAGGCACCTGCCAGGTGCCCGGCCCGGCCAGGGAAAGCCCGAGACGCGGCAGGTCTGGGCTGCGAGACCAGTGCCGGTTTTGTTTTGTTTTTTTCTTAAACGCGCGCATCCTATTTTGCATTTTGTTCTTGTCGTTGTTGTGGTTCGGTTTGTTTGTTTCAAGTGAAAGGCAGACGCGACCTTTTTTCCCCGCAGCAAGAGAGAGCCGCTGGCACAGAGCCGCCCGAGCAGCAGCCGGCACGCACCGAGGGGACGGGGAACGGGGCGAGGTGGAGGTACCTGTTGTAGGGGGTCCGCAGGAGCAGGGCCTGGCTGCCCGTGCAGCTGTCCGTGGGGGTGTGACAGCCGTACACCGGGGGAGGCACCGAGTACTGCTGGTCCCCTGCGGAGAAAGCGGGACAGGGTTAGCCCGTGCCGCGGCCGCTGCCCAGCCCCGCGCCGCGCCGGCCGGGAGCCGTTACCTAGCGAGGGCTGCTGGCTCATGGGGTCCTCGTGTTTGAAAGAGTGGTTCGTAAACTGCGCGGCGTGGTGAGACGGCGTGTGGCCGTAGCTCGGAGTCCCGTCAAAAGCCACGGTGCTGTAACCTGCCGGAGAAAGCACCGCGGAGTCAGAGGCAGCGCGGCCCGCACCTGCGGCCCCGCAGGGCGACTCCACGCGGCCGTCGGGCGACGGACGCAGCCGGGGCAGCCCCAGCACCGCGGGCAGAGGGGCAGCCGGGGGCCGGCACCCCTCCGCTCCCCAGCACGCGCACGGGCACTCGGTGGGGCTGCGGGCTCCGGGAAACGCCGTGTGACACCGCGGGGTTGCGGCGGTACCGGGGTGCGGGGCTGCCGGGGTACGGGGTGCAGCCCCACGGGAGGGCCGGGCCGGGCAGCCCGCTCTGGAGGGCAGAAAGTCGGAAGTCTCGTTCACGTTTCAAGAGAACAGATCGGCTTCGGTAATAAAAAGGATGTTTTCATTAATTGTTGCTCATATTAAAGAGGAAGATTCCCATCTGTTCTGTGTACTCCTCTGCCGTTTCCAATTTAGAAGTTACCCTTTAATCTCTCTCTTTCTTTTTTTTTTTTTTTTTTTAAGAGCAGCTTTCTGAAGAGTCTGCAATAAAGAATGTTACACGCAAAACTAAAACTCCTCCTTTCAGCGAAAACTGCTCTCCAAAATAACAAACAGCCGATTTGGTTTCCTATGCCGGGCAGATTCAGATGGAACGCGAGCACCTCTGCTGACCCCGGGCCGCCGCGAGCCCGTAAATCAGGTGCTCGGACACCGACTTTCATTAATGACTCGGAGCTGGCTAAACAACTTCAGCTAAGAAAGTAATTACAAAGTAATATTATCTTGGCCGCTTCTCGGCTCGTCAGCAGTTATCCCCAGAACCAAGCTCCTCCGAAGTCACTCTTCCAACAAAACAAAACAAAACAAAACAGAAAGCCCAGCACGGCTGGGAAAACAAACGAGGACGGCCACAAACCGCTCGCTCTCACACCGTCTCGTCTCTCAGCCCGCTGCCCCCGTTCGAGCACCCTTTGGGGCTCCTTGCCGGCCCCCTTTAGACGCGGCGCCCACCGCCGGCCGATAAGCACGGGCGCTTTTTCGAGGCGTTACGACGGGAGTAACGCAGGGATCCGGCTGCCGCTTCTGCAGTTGACTGTGCCCGCAGACAATACATTTGGACCCAGAGGCACTACGGGATTTCATCAACCTGCAGAATCGCGCAGGAGAAATTAAGCGAGTGATGGGGAGGGCTTTAAAGCCCTCACCTTCGCGATGGGTTTGAGCCGACCCTGGCACGGCCGGGCTCCCCCGCCCCAGCCCACCGCCTCCCCCCGCCCGGAGCCCCTCACGGCGGTGCGAGCGGTGCTGACAGCGCGGTACCGTGCGGGCTGCCGGCCCGCAGCTGCTTCTCGCTCCTTATCTCCTCCCTTGGCCCTCGGGGCAGAGGCTCAGCCTTCAACTCCCTTCCCCCCCCTTTTTCCCTCTGCCTTTTTTTTTCTTCTCCTTCTTTTTCACTTTTAGAAAACACTGACACTTTCTATGTTACTTCTGGCCCTGCACAGACTTTCGGTGACCTTCACAACGCAGCTCGGAGCAGAACGATGTTTTGGCCGCATTTTCCGGTGTTGCCTGACCCAAAGCTTCAGGAATGTGATAAGAAAGCCGAGTTCTGAACCGAGCTGCCGATAGCAAGGTCTCTCTAATTAGGGCGTTATCAGAGCCGGGCCTGATTAAAACGTGCTGAAAATAATCGAAAGCTATACAGCTGCTGCAGCACGGGGCCGGCCGGAGGACTCCAGTTGTGGAGGAGCCCAGCTGGGTGAAAGAGACAGGCGGACCAGAAGGGGAGAGCTGGGCAGAGCTTCCAAAGCCTCGCTCCCTACCCCCACGCCCCGGCCCAGACTCGGCTGAAGTGTCACTGCAGAGCCAAGGTAACGTCTTTCCCACGGTCGGAAGAACCGGCTATAAGCCCGGGAGTTCAACCTTGAGGAAAGCAAAAACAAGAACGTTTTTATCTGTCGCCGAGAATAAATAAATCAGTCAGTAGAAAAGCGAGCACCCTTTGTCGAACGCTTCCCTGCCGAGGGAAGGAGCTCTACCCGAGGGAGGAGCCGCAGCCGCGCTGCCCGAGCTCTGTCCCCCACATCAGGGCACGGCCACGCACACACCTGCTCACCTGCCCCATGCAGCAGGACAGCGGTCTGCCCGCGACCTGCAGAGCTGCCCACACGGAGCACTGCTGGGCCTGAGGCCGCAGCCGGGATGGGTACCATGCTTCTCACCTCCCTTTCGCTTTGGGGGGCTTAAAAATCAGAGGGCAGCCACTCACCCTCCCGCATAGGCCGAGGCTCGCTCCCTCACCCTTCTGGTCACCGCTTCTTCTCGGCGATTAAAACCGTCTCAGACATTTGAAATACTTCCAGGTGTCCGAACAGTACCAGCGGCCCCGTGCTGGGACGGTCACCTCTGGGGATGCTGCGTACCTTCCCCAGCAGAGCTGGGCTCTGCGCTCCGTTCCCACTTTTCCGACGATGCAGACCAGCATCTGCCGGGCCTCCTCTCTCGTCCCCTGGTCCGCCTGGGAGCGAAAGCACCCCGAAAGGGCCGGCCGCTGGCGGGCCGGCCGCAGCACCGTACCCGCGGCTGGCTCCTGGGCCGCGGAACAGCATAACATCCGCCGGCAGCGCAGAGCCGACCCGAGCCGCTCCGGTGAAGCCCCGGGCCGGGCAGCGCGGGGACGGAGCTCGGCGGGAGCCGGGGATCCCCAGCGAGCGCTCTGCGCTCTCTCCCTTCTCGCTCGCATTAGCACCAGCAGATGTTTACATTGCGGCCGCTGGAAGAAAAACCATTAGGCGATAACCCCGTTCCGTAGGCGGGGGCTGACCGATCGTTAGCCGCGCACCCACGCGAATTTCTCGGGGCAGCGCGAACCGCGGGGCCGCAAAGCTCGCAGCCCGCCGTGTCCCTGCCCCAGAGCCGCCTAGAGGGAGCCAGAAACCTCCCGGTGCGTGCGGCCCAGCCTGGAGAGCCAGCGCTGCCAGGGTCAGTCCGATAAGCGCCTGGAGAGCAGCACGGCGCGGACAGCAGCCCGCACACCCAGGAGGAGGTAAACAACTCTCCCTCCACCCCTTCACTGCACGGTTTGCCGAGGGAACGGTCTCAGGGCAGCGGCCCCATCTCCGCGCCAGGACCGTCCCCAGCCCGAATACGGCCCTGCGAAGAGAACAGGCTGCTCCAGCCAGGGCCGGGGCCGCCCGCTGCACCCCCGGAGAGCTGCCCGTGTTCTCCGGAGCCGCCCGCAGGGATGCGGTCCGGAGAAGCCCGCACGGCGGCCGCGGGCTCCATCAGCGCGGCGAGTGCGGCCGGCGGGGCGACGGCGGTGCCCGCGGGGCTGAGCCCGAGGCCGGGCACCCGGCGGCACCGCCCTTACCCTGGTTGCGAATGGCTTGCTGGCTCTCCAGGCAGTTGGGCAGGTAGGGCCCGTTGGGGAACATCCTGGCCTGGCCGGAGGGAGGCTGACTGGGCGGCGGGGCGCCGAAGGGCCCGTAGCGGCACGCTCCTGCCGTGCCCGTGAACTGCCCGGAGAAGTGGACGGTGAAAGCGCTCAGGTATTGCTCCTCGTGCGGGTCCGACCCGTTCCAGCTGGGTTCCTGCTTGATGAAGGAGTGCGGCCCCAGCGAGCCGTAGGAGGCCCCCGGGGGGAAGTCCAGGACGGGAGCCCACTGCGCAGCGCTGCTCACCGGCATGGCGCAGTTACTGTTGCCCGGTAGGGAGGGCACGGAGGGTAGCAGCGCGTTCAGGTCCCGGACGTCGGACCCCATCTGCTCGCAGACCTTCTGCCTGCCGCCGGGCAGCCAGTCTCCCCCAGGGCCGCACTTATTCCAGGACACTTGGCCTCTGCCCGCCAGGCCGGAGGCCGGCTCCGGCTGCAGGCACCAGGCCGGTGAGCTCAGCCCCTTGGGGGAGGTTTGCTCCGCGACGCAGCTCCCCGGGTCCAGCCCGGCGGGAGCGGGCAGCAGCGACAGGGAAAGGTTGTTCTCCAGGATCGCCTTCGGGGCCGCGCCCGCTCGCAGCGCAGGGCGGGGTGCGCGCGTGTCCGTGAGGCCGCGGCCGTGTGTCCGTGTGTCTGTCCGCGCGTGCCGGGGTGGGGGGGAGTGGGGGGGGGCACAGCCGCCTCGCACGCCGCACCTCAGCTGCCTGCTCGCCCTCAACTTTGCAAAGCTCAAATAGAGGCGCTCGCAGGGGAGGAGGAGTCAGCCGCGCCGATCCTCCATTCACACAACCTTCGTCAAGGGGCTGCCCACAGCCCGCTCTGCTGAACCGAGCCAGGCCAGCCGGGGGAGGGGGGGCGGGAGGGGGCGCGGGGACGGAGGGGGAGAGGTTACTGTGGGAGAATATATCTCCCCTACGCATCCCTCCCACCCTTCCTCCGCTGCGAGCGCCACTAAATCTCACCCTAACATCCCTTCGCGTTGGGAGACGTGGCGACACCGCCAGAGGGATGCGGGCGGCCCCGTAAGTACGTGCCGTGCCGCTTCCCGCAGCTCCCGCGCACGTCCCCCGGGAGCCCCGAGGGCGGCGGGGTCTCAGCCCCGGGCACAGAGCGGAGAAACCGCCGCCCGCGCAGGACCGAAGGGGAAAGTGTCTTTCCAGGTGCTCTCCCCGTGCGGGAGACGTCCGCGTCCCCCGAGCCGCCCGTGCCTAGGGGAGAAGGAGGTGTCTGGGCGGCCGCGGGAGGACCGCAGCACAACGACCGTCCGCTCCGGGGAAGACCCGCACTCTCCCTTCCCTCCCCAGCCCGGACAACGGTTTCGCAGCGCGAACGCGGCGGCACCTCACGCATTATCCCGAACGGCTCCGCCGGGCAACTCGGCGGGTAGGGAGCCAGCCCCGGCAGCCCGGGGGCAGAGACCTTTTCCCGCCCTGACCGGCAGGGCGGACGGCGAGGCTCCCGGAACGCGGCCGTGCCTGCCTCGGCCAGGCGCACCGCAGCACCCGGCGCAGACGCGAGCCGCTCACCGAGCGCAGGATCCTGCCTTCCTCCGCCCGGAGTACTCATCGCCGTCGGCCGCGCCGGGGGAAGGCTCAGTCCCTAGGGCACGCGTGTGACGGCTCCGCGGGGCCGCGTGCGGGCGTGCTCCCGTTGCAGCCCGCACCGCTGCCCCGATGAGAAATAGCTGCCCCGAAGCTGCGGAGATGCAGCTTCGCGAGGAGCGGTTACCTGCCGCTGGAAGGGTCGGCCCCGATGTCCTCCGGTGGCAAATCGCGCTGCGGCGTTCCCATTCCCCGCGGCGTTAGAGGTTATCGCGAAGCATCGCTGACCTCCAAACGATGTTTTTAAATGGAGACCGTAGATGCTGCAACAAAATAAATCGTTACTGGTGAAGCTCGGTGTAATTTCGTGTTGTCCTTACATTGATTAACAACGCCCGTCGGGTTCTGTTACTAGTGAAACGGCGTTCATTTTCACAGGCAGTCTTCAAACAAATCGCTTTTAAATCGCCCGCTTTGATATGTACATAAACGCGTTTGTTACAGAAATCTGCGCGCGCGGTAAGAGAGGAAAGTTGGTTTGCCACTACTAAGGGCTGCGTAAAATTGGAACGAGCTGCTGCTCTCTGCGAGGGCACACACAAAACGAATTCGGTCTCGGGGGATCGGCGAGCGCAGCCCGCACCGGCACCCGCGGGGTCCCGGGGCGTGGAAGGGTGCGGGAAAGTCGGCTCTGCCGCCGCACCGTCCGTTTCTGCGGCGGAACAACGCGTGGAGTTGGTCCCGTTAACCGCCGGCTCCAAAACCTACAACGTACGCACTTAAATACAAATCCCTGCGCAACTTAAGCAGAGCATTTTATTTCCCGTGAAAACCAGACCTCTTGGTACACACAGAAAGCCTTTCCGGCAGCGGAACGTTTTTCTAGCTGGGCGCTTATTTCTTTTTTTCCTTTTTTTTTTTTTTTTTTAATAGATAACCTCGATAAATATTCTGGAAAGGGAACCATTTTTTCCCGATCGCATTATTCCTCCACGGGAAGAATAGCGAAGCCCTTCCGAATCTTCGCCTCTCTCAGTCCCAGCAGTCACGGCCGAGGGCCGAAGCCAGCAGCTCTCTCGGCCGCCAGCGCATCTCCCTCCCGGTGTCCCCGGCTCGGCCGCAGTGACAAGGCACCGCTCCCGGCACCTGCGGCTCCCGGCACGCGGCGGTCCGTCGGGACACCGGCAGGGATCGGGCTCCTCGGGGCTCTACCGGGACCCGGCAGCCCAGCGCCCGCATCCCGGCCTCGGCGCGGCGCAGAGCCGGGCACGGCGGCTGCTCTGCCGAGGTCCTGGCCGGGACCTTCCCACCCTCCCCCCTCCGCTCTCGATCCGATCCGAACGTCGGGCAGGCAGAAAGCCGGCTGAACGGTTTTAACCGAGAATTCCCGGGAAACGATCCACGATCGATCCTGCTCAATGGCTAACTCTACGAGAGCGACCAGCGGGTATTTCTTGGACAGGGGTTGTTCAACAGAGAGCCCCACTTGATCCTGGGATAAAGGGGCTCAGGGAGCTGCTCGTGAACCGTGAAGCACCTCCCAGGCGGCGTTCCGCTCTCGGCTGCTGTGCCAACCAGCCATTCTCAGCACGCTTTCCTAAGCTCCATAAACGATCCCCTCGCGGCTCGAAGCCTTAAACAGAGATAAATCCCCAGCGCTGTCGGAGCCGCTCACGGCACGCAGGGGATCTGTCTCCTTTCACTCGAGGAGCTGATCCGAGTTTGATTACTTAAGCGCCGAGAGCAGCAGAAACACAGAGCTCACACCGCGGCCCGATCTCCTCGAGGAGCGGACTGGGGGGGTGGGATGGGGGGGGTGGCAGCCCCCGGACCGTCCGCTCCTCCTCCAGCGCCCCACGCGGGCTGCAGCGCCCGCTCCGGCCCCGAGGTCTCGGTCTCGACCGGGCGCTGGGGCTCAGGCCGCTCTTCTACCGTAAATCTTCGCAACGCTGGAACTAATTACGGAAGGGATGTGTCTCAATTTGTTCCGCATTAGCGCCGCGCCGGACCGCAGGCACCGAGCACGGGAAATTGATGAGCCGAGCCCCGGGCAGCCCGCGGGCGCTGAGGCTCTGACCGCACGCTCAACCCGGCGAGCGGAGCGGGGCGGACCGGGCTCCGCCTCCCGCACCTGCGGGGCCCCGCGGCCGCACCGCGCTCGGATCGGCCCCGCGAAGGGCACACGAGCGGGCTGCGTACTGCTGGGACCCGGCCCAGGGCCGCATGGATGCCGGGGAATGGGTGCTCGCGGGAAGCCGGCGACATCTTTCAGATCCGATAAATGAGGCGTTTTGAAAGTCTCAGTTACTCAAGGGGATGTACTCACGGAGCAGCTAACGCTACTGAATAGAACTTTGATCGGTTTTCGGTAAAAAGAAAAAAAGCCCTTAGATAATATACCCAGATGTTTGCTTTATCCCCGGTGGTCCTGAAGGCACTGAAATTGTTATTTTTGGAGGGGAAAATAAAAAAAGAAAATAGTGTAGAACATAGCACGTCAAACAACTGGATATATGGAAACCGAGGTCTAAGGAATTCCATTCTCCCTTTCCATTCTCCCTTTTGTAGGATGCAGATTTCACTACCCAGCTCACTCTAAATGCAATCATACAGAAGGAAATCAGAAACAGTACCTGTTACATACATAGATCCTAAGAATTCTTCGAGCTTTCTGGTACGTTGCCTTTGAACACAGGTACTCATCTGAAATGTAAAAGAAACGTTTATAGATTCAAAAGTGATAGGAAATATGCAATCAAATGAAACCCGCTGTGCTTGTTCCCACACTGCAGCTGACACCACGGGCAGGCTCAGGTCTCACTGCCTGCGGGGCGTTACAGAAAGAGCACAACCATTAACTGCCCCGTCCTGGTTTCTCCAGCAGGTTTGACATGACCACATTTTTCTTAACACTAGCTGTGCACACTTTTACGTTACAGCATTGCTGCAGAACAAACTCGCAGTAACAGCATGAAGTCCATATCTCACTTTCACCATTTGAAGCCCCTTTTGGGAAACAAATAGTGCTCCAGGGTTGTTGCTCTGACTTAACTTGATCTGAGATCTCAGCACTTTTCACAGGATTCTGTTCTAATCCTGCGGACTACGGAGGAATTTATGCACATAAGCACCTGACTAAGGCTGCTTTGGGGCAAGAGTCGTTCTACTGAAATCTGTGCTGGAGGACTACAGCCCATCGGCATGTAACACCTGGCTGCATGCAGGAGGGGGGGGGGGGGGAACAGGCATAATCTCTTTGACTACTGCTGCCCAACAGGGTACAGCCCTTTGGCTTCATTAGGAACTGAGCATCCCTGCATGTCCTGCACTCATCTGCAGCCATACACCACCCTTCTTTCTCTCTGGACTGTGTGTATTGATGTGGCTGAACTGCAGCAGTACAAAAAAAGCAAATAACCTCCCTTATTTATTTTTTCCTCACATCCAGTCAGCAAAAATGTAGCTTCAGCCAAAACACAAACTTCTCCAGTGCTTCACTCTGAAGCTTACCAACGTATGTTTTGTTCGAGACCAAAGATTTAGTGCCAGGTCCTCCCGTATGTGCAACTCTGCTGTATGTGATACCTGGCCTGGCTGCATGAGCAAACAGACAGTTCTGACTGATACCACTGCCTCTGCCCTAGAGAGGTTTGCTCCTGGCAGTGGCAGAAAGTCTGGTGCTCTCTGAAGAGCTGAGTACAAACTAATTGGAATGTGCAGATGTCTGTGTGGGTCCCATTAGAGTGACACTGCAGGATTCGACAGTTCTCACATTTGTGACTGCTGTCACTCAGCAGCAACCTCTGCTGACCTCCCTGCCATCAACAGATTCATCTTGCCAAACTCTAAGACTCATGTGTGGACAGCTGGAGATGAAGATTGTGGGGAGAAGTGAAGGAAGGAAGAAGAGAGAGGGAGCCTATGTGTTGAACTTGCTTTAGAAGTAAAATTTGTTATAAAACACAAAGGACTCCTTCCCCTTCAGATCTGAAGGATGTTTGATACCCTTATATTCACTTGAGTACTATTATGAAAGAAGAACGAAGAGCACTGAGGTCTTGCTGTAACCACAGAGTCAGAGGCTCTTAAACTGTTCATCTTGACAACTTCCTTGTTTCTCCCTCCAAACACATCACAGCAGGGTTCGTTGAATTACAGATCGGAACCAACTCTTGCTTTTGGGATGGCTTCACAAACCTCACTTCAAGTACTTAACATCTTAGTTGAAATAAAAGTGGCAAAACAAGGGACAATGAATCCTTGCCAACTTGTTATACATGTGTTTTTTGAAATGAAACAATGAAAGGAACAGCTAAATAAGTGTGACTCCTTTCTAGGGATCACGCTATCTTAGATTAATTGCTCCATGAACAGATTTGCAAGTAGCACCATAATGCTCATCAAGATATTTTAAAAGTTTATGAGCAGTTGCTTAGGAAAAACAAGATAAAGCCTATGGAAATCTGATACTGGTCAACAGTGCATTTATTCAAAACATAATACTGACTTCAAGTCTCCATAAATCCTTCGCAAACGAAACTTCCATTGTGATCACTGTTCCAGATCTAAATGATTTATTTTTTCTTTAGTAGGCATTAGATATATCCCAGAACGCACAAGTTATGTACCCATTGATACAGAGTTAATCATGCCCCCATTAGATAATACTTTTAAAATTCAAATAAGATGGTTAAAAAAAGAGTATTCCTATAAAAAGATTTTACTATTATTATTATTTATTAGCGGATTAACTTACATGAAATACCTAACCTCAATGAACCAAACTTCCCAGTCTGTAGAAGTCACGTGGTCTTTGCTATTCTGGGTTTCTTGTTTTTTACATGCTAGTCTCTTAATTGCTTAAATCAAACTGGACTCTCAGTTATCAATTTTGCTCCAAAACTTCTGAGCAGAAGTCAGAATAAGTTCAGCAAATCAGCTGGATATCAGCTACAAGCATGCTTAATTTTTCATCAAACAAACTTCCCTCAGAGGAACTGCCGGAATCAGCTCTGGCCAAGGCACCATGACATAATTCTATGCACAGGTGACAGGAACACCCTTTGACAGCTACATATTCTTTATCAGGGAATGAAAGTTCTTGAGTAAGCTAAGTAAGTTCTTGAATAATTTTCCTTACATTATTAGTTTTTGTTGAAACATCAGCAATTCTCCAGTCAAATAAGAGCATCAGAATATTTCACACTTGCAGTATGCTCCACTCCAACGCCATATGTCAAGAACATAAATCAATAAATGTAGCATCAAAGGAACAGGATCATTCCCACAGTCCCAGTACACGTTTGAGTGCACAGTCTCATAGGAGGTGGGTTTTCTTCAAGAGCTGTAGTATTACTTAGTAATCCCAACACAAATGGTGGCCATAGGCCAGCCAGCACATGGGGGATAAGAGCTGCCCAGCAAACACAAGGAATCCAAAGAGCCTCAAACACAGTTAGAAAAGGGGAAGCACTATCCAGTCCTCAATGCCAAGTTATTAGGTGACTACAGAGCTATGCTTTGTGTAGAGCTGTGAGGCACTGAATACACTTGTATAACTTTTCCCAAATCACAGAAGTCCCCTGGGAAATGTCAGTAATCAAAGAAAATCTCGTGGTCAGGAAGCTTTTCTTCATTCAGCCAATTTTATTTTCCCTTCATCATTCCATCTATTACTCATTACATCCTCCTGCCAAACACGACATAATTCTCTCTCTCTCATGCTTACGTTTCAGTTCAATGTAGACTACGATGCCCTTTCATCTCAGCTTTTCCTACTCGTTATTCAGGGTGCACATATTTAGTTCTTCCCATTTTTCCTGCTGTTCTCTCCCCTCCAGAATAGAAGCATTCCACGTCAAATTAAATATTCTACAAATAACTGCATTTGGCAATCTCCAAACATACGGCCACAGAAACCAATGACTAGGTCATCTTGAATAACCGAGAATCCAAAGCCATAAAATTGTCAAATCAGGATAGGGAACTTTGGATGATGCTGCAAAATCAGCTCCACAGGAAGCCCTCAACTAAAGACGTCTTCAGAAATTTCCCCCATCTGCTTTATGGTCCTTGTCTCAAGGAGTGTGTCTTGAAGTACATTTTTGTAGGGATTTTTATGTTCAAAATATTTTATAAGCATTCTCTCACTGTGATATTATTAAGATAACAGTAACTGCATACCACACTGATACTCTTAGTGTTACAAGAGATTACTGAGACAAAAGTTCTGAGACAGTGAGGTTCATGTAAAGACAACTTCATGTCCAAATAAATTACTTACTTTAACAACTCACGCTTAAAACATCAGAACATATGTATCACAGTGTTACACAGTACTTTGCTTCTATCATCATCTACTACTTCGAAGCAGCAGCTTCCACAACCTTTCCCTGCCAGAAGTGTGTGCTTTTTATCCATGAACAATGCAAGGTCATTCCACAAAATAAACCATATTAAAAATAATACATTATCTATATAATTAAAAACTTCATAAGTTCAGAGGTTGAAAGACTTGATCTTCAGTCATCTGAAGATGGTGAACACGATAATTCATCTAAACAAAACCTGAAAACACTACATACTAGAAACAGGGTTTAGACCCGGCTAGGAAAGACAGTTACCTAGATACCTTTTAGTAGATTCTCCTAGTTTCACTCTGACTAGACAGGGATAGTGGTGTCTGTGAAAGGTACCCATACAGACACAACTACATTACCACTGCCTGAAGCCAATGATTGATTTTCCATTTATAGCAAAAGGGAGAGGTGAGAAGACTGGAACTTCAGAAGATGCACTGGCCCCAAGAAAAGAGATAAGTCCTGGTACTGCCACATTCAGTGCACATGTGTGCAACAGGTACAGAGAACCTGTAACTTCTTTTTTAATCCACAGCAGGTTCAAGTTGGAAGTGAGTCCATGTGCCTTTTGGAATCTCCCTTGCACAAAGAATATCCTAGAGGAGCAGTGACCATCTGGGATCAGCAAAACTTCCATGTGGAAAAAGCATGATAGCTACAGAGTTAAGGTAATTATGTAACCTGGGGGAGCTCTGGATCCCTGAGCAAGAAATACCTGAGCAACTTTCAAAATGGAAAGGGTGTCTCAGGAAATTGGCGGATTTCAAGGACCATAAGCATTCAATGGGATGGAAATAGATGAGCAAGTGAAGCACCTGCACATAACTGCTAACTTGAACCTCTGGCAGCAAAGAGGTACATAACATACCTGCCCCCAAAGGCAAGCCCAATTATATCAGTACTACACAACTACAGGATGGTTTCTGTCTTTCCATAATGCCATTCTTTCCTTTTTACTCCAATTTCTATGTTTGCCCTCTCCTCAATTAGTTCTTGTTATAAAAGAGAAGGTTGCATTTCTTTTCAGTCTTTCCTAGGTAATTGGAAAATGCCACACAGCAGCACATTTGCAGATAATTTTCACGCCAAGGACCCAAAGTTGCTTTGATTACCAGGCAGACATTTAACAGCAGAAAGGGAGCAAAGGGGGTCTCTCAGCATTTCTGCCTTCTCTCATGACTTGAATGCTGGCTGGTGCAGCAATCTGGCTGTCTCACCAAACGTGGCTCTCTGGGCTGCTCTGGGGCTGTTCCCACTGTGAGCTAGTTAAGTTATTTTCTGATTATGGGCCCAAGAAAAAAAAAAAAAATAGGTGGCACAACGTATGCAAGGTACTGGGCCCTCTGACCACAGACAGATCCTTAATTGCAATTTGGGTTATGTTGGAAGTGTATTCCTAGAGATACCGTTCCTGTTTATAAAGCCTTTTGGGGTGAACATTGCTCAATGGAAAAGAAGCACAGAAATTTAACAAAATCCATGCTGCAAAATGTAAAAACAAAAAAGTAATTCTCCCACAGGAACTGAAAGGCATTTCATACATGTCCAATGAGACATTAAAAATAATTATGTGGAAGAGTAATAGCTCCCTTGGTTGCTTTAATATATTTTTGTCTACAAACAAGAAATGTTCTCTAAACTGCTGCCTTGGCTTGGCTTGAAAGGTCTCTCAAACAAAAGCCCTTCAAGTGACCCTTAGATTATTAAAGCTCAGTAACAATGAACAAGCATCTTAGTTAAAACAGAGACGGCAAAAATAAGAAGACAGCAGGTTCAGTCCTGGAAATGAATATGCCTCAATAAACTGGAAATGTATAGAGTTTAGTTCATATTGATGGCCATTTCTTCTCTGAATAAAACCAAAAACTTTTGCCTGGAGTATCTGACATCTTATTTCTCTCAATGAAAATGGCAAATAGTCTCACATCTAGCACAAGCAGAGCATACAGTGCATTCTATCTTAATTTAAACGTCACAGAGTTCATTCAAAGAGTAATTCACATCACCAAGGTTATTTTGGATTCCACTTTTAATGAGTTTTCCTCCAAAACTTGCAAAGTGTCATTACCATCATCATAGCACTTGTGGTGAACGACAAAAAATACCAGCAATGCCAAATTACAAAGCTTAAGCACTCTGATCTGTGTTTCCCCTGAGAACAATACAAAGGTTGAGATGTTTAATGACAAGCATTGATGTCAGCTGCCAAAGCAGAAAAAGCAAACATAGGAGTGGAGAGAGATATATAGGCCCCGTAGAATACTTTGTTTTGAAAGTCATATGTCATTTAAATGGCCTTTATAACTCTAAAAAGTTCTTTAAGAATACGTTTTGTGTAGTTTGAAGACAAAACATACACTGCCGCCAGGTGAAAGGGTCAGTTTTACATTTGGGAACTGGGTGCACAGCTTTTTGGTATCTACTTCATTTCTGCGAGCAACAACAGCTGTTCACAGTGCTCCCTTAAGCACAGGCCCAAAAGGATGTTGTCAGGGCGAGTGGCCCATCCGAAACATCAAAATGACCCCATTTCCTCCACCTTGTTCACGTCTTACAGAGTTGTTCTTACAGCCAGCTGAGGAACTGGACAAGTAGAGACTGCCACCATGGTGGGCAGGAACAAGTGGCTTCCCTAAAGGACAGTGGTCCTCTGTCCTTCCCAGCAAGCTCACCAGCTAGCTCACGTGCCTCCCAGCAGTTGGGCTGGTTTTCTTCATGTGCTCTGGTGCTTCTCTTCCTCCCACTTGACTATGGGAGAAGTGCCCCAGCTTGCCCAGCCCTGCCACAACAGCAAATTTGGGTCCTCCATTCAAGGCTAGCAACATAATGGCATTCAGCCTTTTATTAGCAGGGCTAGACCACGGCAAAAAAAAACTCTCTCGTGTTTCCATCATGGGAGTTCACTGCTGGCAGTACTGAACAGTTGTATAAAAATGCTACACATTTTCACAAAGCAGACTCCCTCTACCTGTTCAAAAAGGCAGACAAAGTACACACTAACATGGCTCCTCTCATTTCCCTTGGCAAACCAACCTTGTTTCTCCTTTCCTACATTTCTGAACAGAAAGTTCAAGCTAGCTTGGTATCTGAAATTGAGAAAGTACACAAGTAACCGTGCATCTCCTTTAACAGACATATCATCACTTGTCTACACAAGGATGCTTAATAACTGGAAGTGGGCTGGTATCCTTGCTGACCAAAGCTTCCTATTCAAACAGTTTGCATTTAGAGCAGCAAGCTAGCTACCTTTGTGTTGTGCCTGATTCCTGCCGGGGGCAAGGGAGATGTTTGTTCTGTATAGCCATGGCAACGAGGTTGGCAGTTAACATTAAGTTTGGATATTCCTGTGAAAGTAATTGCCTTGTGAACTAAATTAACACCAAGAAGCCATCAGTGTGATAATATATTCAATATCATCAAGGCTGGATTTGATTACTTATCTACCTCTTTCTCTCTTGTTTTTTTTGAGGCATTTATATTTTCCATTAGGTTTAGTGAGCATCTCTTACATGTTTTAACAATTCTCTCTTCAACAGCCATGTTGCAAGGACTTATGCACCAAAGCTTACTTGTAGCACACAGTGATCACAGAATTTAAGTTTAGCCTCTCCTAGTACATAGGTGTCTAATATTTGGGCTTGCCTGGCCACAATGCATGAAGAGGAATTGTCTGGGGGCACATCAACAAAGGTCCTTCTGAAAGTAATGCATCCTATTTGTTTCCATGGAAACAGCAACAGATACACAGAACGCGATAAAACACTACACCATCTGAGCAAATTCTCAGCTACAAAACGCTCTTTCTCAGTGTAGTCACCACCACCATAGTCACCATGCATTTTCACCAGCAATGAAAAAGAGTCCACATACTGTGCTCATAACAGTCCGCACCAGTGAAGGAGACCCATTGTGCCAGTTGCCACTGCTGAAATGCACCACTGCCTCACCACATGCACATTCACTGGTTGGTCTCTATAAAAACTCAGAAAGTGTCACTGAATGTTGGTTGGTGCAATTTTTTCTGCATGGAAGAACTCTGCGACACCCATTTGCTTCATTCACACTTCCACGTCAGACACCATTCTGTCAGAGTACCCCTCTGCTGCCATCTGTCACACAGCAACAATGTGTAATGGAATACTGGTGAGAAGGTTCAACCTCTACTGCCATACCACCACCATCACCTCTTGACTTGGTGGGTCAACATCAGAAAACAGGAGGCACTGCTTCTGGAGAAGCACTCATTAAATACATAACTACAGTTACCACATATAGGTAACAAAGTTTGTTTGTTTTTTAATTAAAACATTTTTAAAAAGAGAACAACAGAACCATAAAACCAGTGGGATATTTGACCTTGTTCTCGTGAAACTAACTTATCATGATGGGAGTAGGTACCATTCTTAGCGAGTTCTCAAGGTGTTCAGTAGAGACTTTTTATGAAATGTTATTCTTCCTGTACTTCATCCTTGAAAACTGCTGTTCAAAAATGCAGACACTGCCTAAAAGCAGTCTCACACAACATGAGAAAGACAGGACAGTGAGCTGAGGAGTATTTCTATCTGGCAAAGTGACATGGCCACCAAAAGGGAAAGCAGGGCTGCCTATTTTTTGCACCAAGATCACATTATGAGCTGCAGTACATAACAGAACACCAGCCATAGCCTTTAGAATCAGGAAAAGAAAGATGAATTTCAGAGAAAATTGATCTAGTGAATGGGATATTTATGTATTTATTAATTGTACTTTTTTTTTCTGATGAGGATGGACAACTTAATGTTGATGGCTGTTACATTTACAAAGCTGAAAACGAAATACCTTTACGATTAATTATAACAGG
The DNA here is from genome assembly GCA_023055505.1 of Callipepla californica brunnescens. Taxonomy (NCBI): domain Eukaryota; kingdom Metazoa; phylum Chordata; class Aves; order Galliformes; family Odontophoridae; genus Callipepla; species Callipepla californica. Next base: position 1,267,722 of record JALIRH010000004.1, read on the forward strand.
GCCATACATGTCAGAAACTCCACCCCTGTCTTAACATCTATCTGTCAAGAAAAAAAGGTCAAACAGAATCCTGATCTTTGTTCAAAGAAATGGCAAACCAGGACAAATTACTCCAAAGGGCTCTGGTTTATTAATGCTCAAGGCATACTTTGCCACTTCGCTTATGATTTTTGATCTTCTGTATTAGGAAAAGCTACCTAGCACCTAAACAGCTGAAAGCATGTTAATGGGAGGAGAAATACATTTTTGGACTAATTATGTAAACTTTCAAGAAGTCAACAAAGCTTCAAAGATACTGTACACTTCTGTTTCAGACAAATTTTGTAAAGATGTGACACTGCCAGCAATGCTAAGTGTGCACAAGCTTCAGGAAAGCTGGCAGCTCAGCAGAAACAAAGGGACTTCAATTAGTGCCCCCACTGACAGCATGAGCACAGCAGTTGCCTGCACTGCCTGGCTCCCCCTGGCACAACTCAACTCACAACTAACTACACTATGTATTGCCATTGCTTGGTTGCTATCTGGAGAGCAGTAAGGGAACTGAAGGCAGTGGGAGGGAAGGCAGTCACAGGGGACGTGGAGGGAACAGGGGTTAGAGGGCTGAGCAAAGAGCTCTGAGGCAAGGACTCAGATCCAGGAAGCCAGGATTCATTAGTTCCAGCGTCACAAGAAAAAATTGTTTCTCAGTTTTTCAGTTCAGCCAAGAAACGAGAAAAGTAAGCTATTTGCACAGTTCACTTGATATTGGGCTTGCAAAACCTTCATTTGCTGGCATTTCAGGTCTAACCACGAAGACTCGTGCAGGGAGAAGATGTAATCTATCTCAGCAAGCTGATCACACTGACAGGAGAAGGAAAAGAGCAACATCAGACTAGAAATGCAGTAAACATCAGATTGTTCTAAATGCTCCAGAGATAAAAGCTTGTATCCTTCCAAACAGGGAGACTTTCTGTTTCTTTTCATCAGCACCATTGTCTCCTATAAGTCAGTCTTATGTTCTGCTTGGGAGTAGTAGAACATGTGATAGAACGTGTGATTAAAGACAGTTTACTAAATATTGAATTAGTTGAGATTGATTTAACCATGTAGGCTTTTACTTGTGCTTAAGGAAATGGGCTGAACTTTGAAGAAATTGTTTGAGGTCATTTCTTCTAAAGTGGGATGAAAAGCAATTCTCTTCCATTTCCTATAAAGGACTCCACGAAATGAAGTCGTCTGTGATATACTTAAAAAAAGGCCAGGAACCAAAATAAAAGCCAACTGACAGAAACCACTCCAGACACACCTACTTGTGAGCTACGTATTAATTCCTTGTTCTGTTAAAAACCGTTTAGATAACAGCAAAGGGCCCAGGCCACTCTAGAACAGTCTGACAAAGAAATTCTCAGTCTTATTCTCAGTCTTTTTCTCAGTCTTCCCCATACACCAAGACCAGTGACACCATCTCAACTGTTACAGTACCTTCCATTCCTTAGCGTCATTAAGCATCCAGCGACATCCAACAGGACTTCAGTTTCGTTCCAGGCATAGCAGGGAGTCAGCTATTAACAGGGGTCTGACAAAGGCAGAAGCAGCACTATCACCCAGGGAGTGAGTTCTAGCATTTATCAGATCAGTGCTATCGCTTCTAATTCCAGATGTAATTTCTAACAAAACCATCCCTAAAGGAGTGGTGCAAACCCCTGGTTTCAATTTTGTGAAAGTGCAGAAATCTGACTCCTCCAGAGGTGATGGTTCTCCTCCAATGAGCAGCAATCGAGATTCCCAGAATAAATTCTATATGCATGGGAGAGGGAACTTGGGACTATTGTTTAGTGTCTTGCTATCTAAGGAGTGGGACCAGTAGCACTCAGCAGTAAATCGTCATGACAATGAAGTTCACAACCCAGTGGTTTTGTTTAAACTTTCTGTACCTGACACATTTTGTTCTGAAAACCTGATTCTGAGTTATATACATGGCTTTCACTGTCCCTCTGTGCTCACATCTCATCACGCTTGCATTGAAGAAAGTGGGAGGAGAAGAAAGAAAGTACTGGTTATGTATACCCATGCCTCATTCTGAGAGTAAATGGCCAAAGCACACCACACAGAGGAAAAATATCTTGATCTTTCTATACAGATTTAACGTGTAGTACCTTTGCAGAAAAAGAAACAGCAGGATTTGTCCACAGGGGGGCTTTAGAAAGTGGTTTCACTAGTTGGATAGACAGGATAAGATGTGGGAGCCTTAATGAGTCACATAAACTTGCTAGCAGAACAGATCTGGGTGTGTCTCAGTGGAGACAGAAGTCCTTGCTGAAGAGACAGCAATGTTGTTTCAGGAGTGTGGAGCTGGGGCACAAAAGGGCTTGGGACAAAGTTGAAGAAATTTGAGATGTCAGCATATTCTGTTTGTCATCATCTCCAGCCCAGGGTATGTCAGGCATATCTCTTCTTTGTTTCCTAGATGCCACTTAACAGGTTGTGTAAGGTCAAAGATGAAAAATAAGGTTCTAATAGTGAGTGAAATTTCACACCAGAAGATCCACTGATGCTTTTTTTGTCACGTTAAAATTGGATGGTGTTCTTTCCCATCACTGTCCTTTTGCTTCAAAAGACACATTCACAGATCTGGCACTTGTACCTCTGAGAGCTGTGTGCCTGTGAAAGCCCGTACAGTTTTCCACTGTCTACATTCAGCTATCATTTTTTGCTTCTGAATTTCCCATTGCTCAGACAAGTTCTCCGACAGGGCTAAACACCTCCATAGCCAGCAAATACATCTAGAGCACGTCGGTGAGACTTGGTTTTCCTACTGATTCCAATCAGGATGTGAGTGACAGTGCTCAAGTTCGTGTGATCCACTACCTCTGGATCATTTGCGGTAACATCAAGTAACTTCTCCAGAAATTAAGCTTTAATTGAACTTGAGTGACTAATATGTACAAACCAGAAACTTTCCTGTGGGTTTTAAAGATTTAATTATATTCCACCCCCAAATTTTCTTTGTGATACTCATTGAAAATACACAGCTGCACTGGCGATGCTGTCAGTGAAAGGAAGCTGGAGGTTTTGGCAGCTGCATGGAGGGGAAGAGGTGAGGCCCTAGACTCACGAGAAGGCATTGGAGACTTTAGGTTTGGAGATCTCTGAATGTCTGCTGACATTTTTGGCAGTCTGAGGACAATTCACTTAATCCCCACCCTTCTGTGAACAAGGGAGAGGTGATGAGGTTACAAGGCAGTAGGTCCTAGTCTTAGCTCTTCCAGGGACACACTGTAGGACCAGAGTCACACAGAACCTGGATTATACCTCTGTGTGTGAAATCAAGGACGTATTCTTTCTTAGAGGAACATCAAAATCTGGGATAGTATGGGAGAAGAGTTCCTAATTCTATTAAATGGACACGTTTGAGTCCACACTGATGTCCCCAGCATGGATTTTAGCTCACAAGCATTACACACATTTTTGAGTTGGATGATCTTCTCAGGAATGTACTTGTTCATCACACCGGTCACTCTGCTACTGAATGCTTGCTCAGAAGCTACACTAAGGAAAACAACAGCCTTCCAAGATATCTACTTCTTCCTGCATGCCACAGAAATATTTTTCTTTCTCTTTAAAGCAAAGACCATTTTTTTCTATTTTTTCATTGCATTTATACAGCACCTATCAGGGGGAAGGAAGCAACCACGGAGTCTCTGAGCCACTGCCACAGAACAAAACAAAAACAGAACCAGTAATGACAGGACCTTCTCCTGGGGAATTTATTTTCACGCTTGTATTTTAGTCATTTAAAATTTAAAATGTAACAGAGAGAATCATCACCCCCTCTAAGACACAGCAATAACCTCTAAATAAATTCCAGGGATTGTGAAATACCATAGAAAAAAAACCCAACAAAAAAAACACCAGCATATTGTCTTAATAAAATGAGACCTTCCTGTGCAGGAGATGCCATTTCACTCCAGAGGATGAGAAATGCTATATAAGAAACTGAATAATTATTATTTTACGTATTTTCTAACTGCCAATTTTTACTGTTGCCATTGGAACTACCTACACAATACACCAGAAAAATATCTCCTTCCCAACTATACACTGCAGGAAGAAGCTTATGACATAGAAAAAACAGTTTTCAAAGCATGTCTTTACAACAAGAGGTTCACCAACAAAACTACCCAGCACTATACTGCCACTGACTTTACTATTAGCCTTGCAGAGCACTGCAGTTGATAAGACTATTTTATTCTTGAACTCTGATCACTTTTAAAATATGTGAACGAAGCATTCATAGAATTTCCCATAATCAGAGCTTCTCTCCCACCCCTGCCTAGGAGGATGTTCTGCTCTTCACGCTGCCACGTGCAGTAGTACCAGTGTTACAGAATAGTGTATGATCCAAATAAAATAGTGAGACTAAATGTAGGCACATTATTGAGAGGAACGGGCTCAGGACATACCCAAAAGATAGCACTGGCTAAACAGAGAGCAATTCTCACAAAGGAGTTTTTTCTGGAACTGAGAAGGAGCTGTCTACACAGACCCTGCAGAGGCAGCAAAGGTCCACACTCCACAGAGCTGGACTACCAACTGCTCAGCAGCATGGGGGTGACGATGGACGACATAGGTCCAGCTAGGAAAAAGTATTTCATCTAAGGGTTCACCACTCCCCCTTTACAGCTTCTGCAATGGAGAAAATGCCTGCTCTGAAAGACTCAGCCTTCCAGGCACTGTGCAGGTGTAGATGAACCAGTGATATCTAAGGTGCTGTTAATTGAGACCTGCTGCCCCAGTAGATAGTGAAGAAAAGCAGTGCATGCGCTCTCACTGACACTACGAAATCCCCTCTTTCCTGCTCTGGAGAACTGGCCCATCAAGCTCCCCTTGATGTGGTAATGTAATAGCAGACTGAAAAGAAATGTGCAGCTTTCAGCAGTGTACATCAATGAGGGAAATAAAACAGGTTTATCAAAGAAAAATGCAACTCCGACCCATCCTTGGAAACAAATCAAAGAGTAACTAATGGCAGCTATAGTTCTCTGAGAAGAAAACAAAGCCAAACAAGTTTAAAATAGATCCAAACAAGAATACATATCTTTTTCTTTTTTGTTGTGGTCATTGCCAGCCAGACTATGATTGGTTACAAATGTTAAGGGCTCTAGAGTTGCCGGAGCCTTTAATCCATCAAACTGACCATCCCCATGTGCCAAGCTATGACCTCAGTCAAAAGCCATAAATTATTGCTCAGTTAAAGCACCATGCCTGCAAGCTCACTCAAATACTGCTTTGCTCAGCACTTGCACATGGGGAAGGCTGTTCAGGACTTCGGATTAGCTGTTTTACATGGACGAAAGAACTCTCAACTCTTGAGTACAAAATTGTGTGTTAACAGAGCCTAGAATGAAGCATATGAATAAAAAGGTCAGAGCATGTGCTCTGTATGCAAGCAAGAGCTGAATGATTTGCTTTCTGACAGCTTGTTTCCAGCAAACAATTTAAAGCAGCATGTAAGAAGTGAAAGGTAACTCTCTTGTCACTGACTCTCCTCAGGGCATCACAACATGCCTCGCAGTCACCGCTCTTTGTGAAGAGCATCCACGACCTTCGCAAATTCCCAGGAAACTCACTGCCCATTCAGAAGGAACCACTAGCTATATCTTATTCAGCATCTAGATGATGGAGCTTCATTTTCTCACCATTAAAGTTACTTCATCTATAATTATTTCAATAAAGCAGGAGTTCACTTAGAAAGCCTTTTTCAGTAGGCACTGAATAATGAAAATGACCACTAAAAACAGTCACAAAGATTTTGAGGAGCTAAGAAATTGCAGAAACACTGGAGAATAAGTGCTCAGATCGTCAACACCTAGCACTCTACAGCAAACTGTGCTGCTGACAGTAGAACATCTTTCACATAGCCTTTCACTATCTCATTCTATTCTGGTGACTGTTAGCCCTGTTTTCCACGTAATTCTTTGTGGGTGCAGATAGATAAATAAATAGATATGGGTATTTAAATGACACTAAGCAACAGAATTATAAGTAACAGTAGAAAGAGGCAGGAGGGCATAAGCTCATTTATCACTCATGGACTTCCTAATCTGCTAGTCTTGCACCTTCTTATCAAAAGCTCAGCTGAAGACCTTGCTTTTGGCACACCCCTCTGAAAACTCCTGGGAAAGGTCTGGAAGCTCACTACAGCTTAGGGCTCTGCTCCACTTGCACGTACAAGCTGCTTGGCTGGCAGAGGCGAAGTTCAAGTGTTTCAAACACATCTACAGTAGTGAATCTCAAAACTACACCTCCATGGCACACTAAACAAAGGCTTTTCGGGGACCCACACGATCTCCAAAATTATTGTTACACAGGGAACAGGCTGCTGGCTAATGCCTGGCAATGCTGACTTGAACTCTTTTTTTGGAATGTGTACAACAGTTTCCTTTTAAACAGAATAAAATCACTAAGGTGCTGTATAGTTAGATATAGATATTTCTAAGATGATTTGGGGCTGAAGACTCTATCTGCATCTGTAATAACTTGCAAAAAGTCATAATCTTGCAAGCTCTTTTGCACATCACAAAGTGGACCTCGCAGCAACTACAGAAGGGGCCAGTCATGATACTCATTCATTCAGAGCTAAATACAGAAACAGTTACAGAAACAGACAGCATTGTGGTAATGAACATTTACCTCTCGCAGTTCAACGTATTATCTTTCATGATAACTCATCAGAATGAGAAGTACTGCTAAGGTAAGTATTGTGGCATTTAGTTTTACTTTTTACATACTTTTTTCAGTGAACACCTTCATTTTAAACGTCACATTACATTTATGCCAAAAATGTTTGCCTTTCGTGGGCTTTAAATGTTTTCCAGTCATTCAACGAAAAGAAAATGCAAAAAGTGGAACACATGCAGCATCAGTGCAAACATGTACTTCTCCCATGATGGTAATTGTACATGTCCCATTTCTTAATTTCAGTACACACACTTTTCTGAAGTGCAGTTCTAACATATTGAGATATGCTGCTTCACTTTGCTATGATGATTGATAATGACAACTGTATATGCTGAAACTGCTTAGCGTTGTTCAAGAGTTACTGGTGTAATCCTTCTCAGCAGCTCTGCAGGCTGAACCACGTAGTCTCTAGCAGGGACATCGAGCACTGTGGTCCCTCCCCTGTTACTAGCTAGCTTGTTGTTTTTACTTCCGATTCACTCCACCTCACCTCCAGCTCCGCGACCTTCTTCTGATGGCAAACCACCGCACCCAGCTGTATGTGGGCCAGTGACAGTGGCGAGCCGTCTTCTGCTGAAAAGCTCAACATAAAAGGCAATTTTAAGTATACAGCTGCCAATACAACGTGGTGTCTTTTTTGGCAGAGGCAGTAAAAACAGCAAAGAAAAAACAGCTCTGTACTTTTTATGAAAGCCTGGCAGTTTTCCAGCAGAGACTTAAGCACTTTTTGTACTTTGGGGGAAAAAAAATGATGGGATGTGGTCCAAGACTGGTCATACAAACCTGAGAAATATGGAATAAGAGGCTGGGCTGAAGCAGCCAAAGTGGTACCACCAGCTGCAGCCCCATTAATTAGGGCTCTGCGGTATGCAGCCGTAAGAATGACCCTGATACTTGTTGAATACAAGCAGATAACTTTCACAGAGCAGCTATGCTTTTCTTACTGAGGTATATTTATCCAAGAAGTACCTTGCACGTTTCCCCCTGTCTCACAGGGCAGTAAATTAGTTCTAATTGCAGAGGTATGTAGTAAAAGCTCTGCTCAGTCTTCTGCAGCATTTGAAGATTTATTTTACAGTTTTAGGTTTTTTTCTGAATGTCTAAAATTGAGGGCAGAGGAACATGAGAGAAAATGCAGGTTTTATAGGCCTATAAAATTACCTTACTTCAGATAAATATGTGTTTCTTTGCAACTTAAACAATGTAACTGAAAACTACAGCTCCGTGGCTGACAGTGCACTGCACTAGAATATAGATTTCTTTCTCTATTTGCAGTTATTCTGTTAATTTGAAAAGAATGACAATTTTTATCTGCTAAGAGGGGAAAATACGACAGCTACAATAAACTATTTTCATGTAGTCTAACTCCAGTTTTATGAATCATATCAAAAAGAGTACTGATACAAAGCTAAATTTTACAGCTCCATTAACAACACTGGCTTGTGCATACAGTAGCAGTTGCCTGATCAGAGTAAGGGGACTCACTGGGTACAAATCTACAGCTGAAAGACTCCCAGGATTCTGGGTCCTTACAGCATACCAGATATCATCAGCCGGATGTAGCCTTCCATCGCTGTGTGGCATTCAGTCATGCTCTGGTTCATGTTACAAATACTGTTTCACTGTCCGTTTGGTCTGCTGTACCTTGCTGACCCCCTGCCTCAGCACTAACATCAGGCAGTGAATGCCAGCTACCCACTGCTGTCACACTGAGACAGCTCTGGTAGTTGCAAACCAGGCAGTCCATCTGAGGATTTAATACTGAGTAAGCTGGTGTGCTGCTCAAAGAAAACAATGTTTATGCCAGAATCAACAGAACACAAGCTGCAACTTGAATGTACCAGGCACATGATGGACACTGGACTAAACATATTTCCACTTGACATGGAGCAAACTACCTGCTTCTCTCCAGTAATCTAACACATGGAGGAAATGCTGTTTGCTTCTCCGACACTGAATTTCAGAACAGAATCATTTCCTCTGATAAAAAATCAGTGCATATACAACAAGGACTACAGACAGGTGTTTTGTGATAAACATGAAATGGTCTTGCAAATGAGATTAACAAAGAAATGAGACACAGTCACCTATCCCAAGGCCAAACGAAAGAAGAAAAGACAGTAGAGGACTGTCGAACTGGCTGGCTCTTCTGGGAATGCAGCTGTGCATTCCAGCACGCAGCAAGAATGTGGGTTTTTCCATTTACATTCATCACAAGCTTTGTTAAAATAGGCACAAAAGCATTTGTCTCCATGTATATGGCTCAACCAGATATCGTTTCATAAAATAGAACTATTTAGTATAAAAGAATGGAAATAAAAAATGCTTTAAAAGTCTTCTAGCAACACAGGGCCGAAAAATTAAACATGCAACGTGTTTTTTTCTTCTTTGTCTTTACAAGCTTGAACACACCAGGCTAATCTGGCACAGAAGTTGATCCCATCTCAAGGCTTCTTCAGTTCCTATCACAGACAGGTATAACAGAGCCCGGTAAATCTCTTCTATCAGGCAATGGAAATTATCTTACACAGTTGCACTTCTTGCAGTTATAGAATCATAGTATAATTTAAGCTGGAAAAGACCCATTAGATGATCAAGCCCAACCACCACCTGTCACTACCAAGCCCATCACTAACTTAGGTCTCTAAGGACAAAACCTAATGTCTCAAATACCTCCAGGGATGGTGTCCCCAGCAGCTCCCTGGGCAGCCTGTCCCAATGCCTGACCAGTCCCCTCCATGAATAAATTCTCCCTGCCATCTAATCTAAACTTCCTCTGCTATGACCTGAGGCTGCTACCTCACATCATACCACTTGCCACCTGAGCAAATCAACTAACACCTTCCTCACTGCAACCTCCTTTCAAGTAGCTGGAGACAGCAGCAAGGTCTCCCCTCAGCCTCCTTTTCTGTAGATGAAATGACCTCAGTTCCTTCAGCCACTTCTCAGATGTCTTGTTTTCTAGTCCTTCGGGTATAAAGCTTGTATGTGATGATGACTACTATATAGTCATTAAATCATAAAATCATGAGTTATACACAGCCATAAAGGCATGTAATAACAGTCCAAAAAGTCTGCAATATAGTCAGTAATGACCAGACAAAAAAACATCCTTTATCTTTCAGTTGCTGTATGTTTTTCCAAAGAGTCGCAAGAGCTTTGCATTTCTAATGCTCTTACCTTACACCCAAAAGTGCTTTTAGAGATTGCAAGGTGAGGAAAAGGATGCTGCAAAACTTCTGAGCAAAACTGACCCCAAGCTGCTACACAGCTCTGATTGTTAGAAATGCAACAAAACCTACAGATAAAAGCTGAACTGCTGCAAAAGATTCTTGAAGCTCATTCTCACTGCCAAACAGCACAAGCTGTATGTAGCATCTCTACCCTCCCTAAGTATGCTGCACTGAAAACAGATCCCTCTGTTTCTGAGAAAACATAATGGAGGGAAGAAAAAAAAAGACAAAAAAAAGGGCCAAAATACAACAAAAAAGAACTTCTGTAGTAGGCTCCTCATAATGATGCGACAAAAATGACCAGAGAGATAAAAAACTACAGGGAAAGGTGTGCTGTTACTTCCTCCTCCACTTGATCTTTTAAGTACGTGTGGTTTGCTGGTTTCTTAAGTGGTCATAATGAAAACACCCACACCACCAGCCATTTTCAGGGGGATTCAGCACAAACCTGATGAGTTTCACATATTAGACATATTTCCTGGCAATGTTTTAATGTGGAAGCAGGCAGAAATTGTGGGAAATGTAGTGACAGGAACACCACATACTGATGCTTGTTAAAGCTTTGCCTCCACTTGGGCTGAGTACCTACTTGCTGCACCAGCAGATGGCTCCTTACTCCCTACAGCAAGGCACACTTTAAATGGGACTTATTCTTGTTCTCGTTAATTTTAAGGGGGTTTGGAAAAAAGCACTAGAAAAGCTTCAAAAAATGAAAAGCAATGAGGAAGAATAGAATGCAGAAATAAAATTTATTGCCTCTAAATCTGCCCCATTCTCTTTTTTTACCTTGCAATGATTACATGTCTTCTGAACATTTAAGCATCAGAAAAACAATTAAACAATTCTTATTGCATACAGAAAGAAAAAAAAAAAATCTGTATTTCAGCTCAGATCTGCAAAAATCCATTTAAATTTTAGAACCAGAGTGAGAAAACAAAGATAGCTTTATTCCACACACAGCAATTACTCCAGCTGTCAGCACAAGTCACTTTTACTACTAAAGCAAATGAGTGAAGCACCAAGTAGATCCTTTAAAAAACAATACAAGCTCATGTAAGAAAACAAATCACACCTTCTGTTGCCTAATCTCTCGGTACTGTTAGGCAGAAATAATAACAAATTGCCACACAATTAAAGGAAGAAAAACACCATTCATTCACAGGAAAAATCAAATTATTTATTTTGCATGGAGAACCAAAGCACCAGGCTTCAAAACCACTTACAGATCTTGTGCCACTCTGCCATGCTTTGCCGTACAGAGTGAAATCCTGCTGCTAGTGGAGCCAACAGGAGTTTTGCTATCATTTTCAGTGGAAGCTAGAATTGTACCCTCAACTAAATCAATAAGCTCTAAATTCAGCCCTTGGTGATTTTACAGCACACAAGTATGCAGCGCTTGCTCTAAGCCGATGGGTTTTTCTACTACCGGTAGTGCTAAATGCTCGCTCACTCTGTGATCTCATTCATCAGGGAACACATACTTCTGGAAACGCTGCACTTTAGGTAATTCATCAGTATAAAAACAGTAACATTTACTTAATCCTATCCTGACAACTCTGAAAGTCCCATTTTCTTTAAAACAAAGCGCAAAGATAAAATCTAAAATCAAAGCCTAAAGTGGACGGTAAAAGGTTTTAATGAAAACCCTCTTCGGGATTCTGCTGCAGGTCACATCAATGTAAACCTTGAACGTTTCTGTAGCTTTCCCTCAGCTTTCTCAGCACTTGCACAGGAAAGGGAAGAAATCCCAGACCTGAAAAACAAACTGCCTCTGAACAGTTCAATTAGCACTTCTTGCTGCAGAAATATAGAACGTGCATGTCATGTATAAGAACAGATTACAAAAAGGGAAAAAAAGCAAACTTCTAATTAAATTATATGTTCTCCAAAGCCAGGATGAATACTCAGCTCACCTACCATAGAAATCATTGCACATGAAACAGGGTAATGTATAAACAAGGCGCTTTATCTGGGGTATGACTGGAAGCTCCAAGATTGTAACGTCCTTTAAGATAACATTCCAAACCCATCCTTTTAAGTTTTCAGCCAAGAATTTGTTTTTATAATTTCTTTGCTCTTGGCAAAAGGAAACTACACTCCAGGCTAAGCGCTCTTGCGTTCACTGCTGCTACCACTCCCACATTTTTTGCCAAAATTGATACACGCTTTGAGAACCAAAACTACAGAGAACTGGCTAAAACTGCTCTCTGTTGTTGTTTCTGTCCTTATCATATTTACTACAAGTTATCATAAAAAAAAGCTCATTAAAAACCATGAATAATCACGTTGCTTTATCTGCAACCACATCTCCTCCTGCAGATCCCACTCAGGTAATCCCAGACACCGAGAGCTGATCTGAGAAGGCAATACTTGTGCTGAAAGACCTGGTTCCTACCTTAGGGAAGAAGACATAGCCAAGACCCCCCTGCACAGCTAGGTAGATCCAGGATTTCGTATCAGCACAACTCTGTTGCTGCAGTACTTGAAAACACAACACTGACTAATCCAGATGAACAGCACACAACTGATATTTCTATGCCTGGACACAGCATAGGCAGGCTGTTCTATCACCCACAGCAGTGCTTGGTGCAATTTTAAGAATCTTCAGGGCTTCAAACACTACCGTCTACCCAGACTGTCTATAGGCCACTAGGAACACCTCTGCTTCCCAGTAAATCCCCACACTTGCAACATGCACTACGAGATGAGGTCATTTATTGAGCATGCCCATTTATAAAACTACAGAAGGGAGATTTTAGGGAGTGCCTGCTCGCTTCTCTCCCAGCTGCAGGGATTTGCTAATCACTTTATACTGCCATAGCACTGGACTGAAATTCAGCTTTATTTCTCAGGGGAAGAAAAAGCTGCTGTGGGCTAAATATGAGGCTAATGTTGAGCAGCTTCGAAAAATCCCAGTCTAAAATAATTACCAATAACATCACTCTTAATTGTAGTTTATAAAACAAAAAAGATGTTGCGATAATCCTGCTCCCTTTTTTTTCCTTGATAGCCACACCTTCATCTGACATTAAAGTAAATAGTATATGTCTCCAAGGAGAGAAAGCTCTTGTTTCGCTTCATTGAGCAATACCAGAGTGCGGCTACAAGTACAAAATCTTTCCTTCTTTAAATTTGCGTAGATTTAAACATGCACGGTTCACACATTTGATGATCTTTTACAGAAGTACAACAGATGCTCTCTAAAAAAAAGAGCAACCTGATAGCAAATTTTTTAATTATTATTATTAGAATGGACAGAAGAGGGGAAGGTAGACACAGTAAGTGTGCAAGTGTGTGTCTGCATAAGCCTCATGCTGTAACTTGTGGTCTCCTGATTGATGATCACTAGTTTGCACTCTGCTTAGAGAGAGCATTTGTGTTTTTGGAAAGAAATGCTGTCTTTTGGGTACTAAGGGGGAAAAGGTGTTCAGCACGATAGGAACAGGTTTTTTTTGTTCATCTGTATCCCTGAAAACCATCTGGAACCTGAGGATGGGAACAAAGACCTTACTTATTAAAAAAAAAAAAATCCCCATCAAACAAGGAAAGGAAAAGAAACATATAATCCACTGGAGACTGAGAATTCAACAGAACTTTACCTTTATTTCCCCAACAGGTGAAAACCTAGACAAGGGGAAAGCTTGTCAAAGCCTGCTCTAAGAGACTTGGAGGGAGTCAAGGAGAAACAGAGACAGGTTTGGAAACAGCTGGATTCCTCCACTGCTACGGTTAATTCCGAGAAGCACTCAAACTCACAGCCTTGGGTGAGTCTCACACCATCTAATTTACAGCTTATGCAGATGCTGCTGAAGAGGCGGTGCTCACGGTCCGGCTCATGTTGGCATGCCAGTCTAGGTTTGTTTTCAATGTTGTTCTCCTCTCCTGTCAAAAGGCTGCATTCTGGTCTCTTCATTCAATCCCCGCATTCAAAGGCTTTGTTCCGGGCTTAAATAATTTCACCCGATATCAGCAGTGGTATTAGGAACTCTGGAATTTAAACACTTCAATTTCAAAAACTTGAACCTCTGCAAAAACAGTAATAAATTACCATGTGCCTGTTAAATCTTACATGCTAAAGTCATAAATTCCTGCCTTAGAAGAGCCATCCAGTATAAATCAGAATTTCCATAGCAAAAATCATGCAAGCCTTTTCATGAGAACAGGGAAGTTCAGTGCTTAAAAGGCAACGATCATTGCTGACAACTGCATAATGCCTATTGAGTTAGAGAACTTGAGTTTAAAAATACAAAAATATAACCTAACGTAGAATTTACTTCGTCACCAAAACCCTATGGATTATGAGAAATGCTGAAAAATGGCCTTTCCTCAGTAAGAAGGAATAATATTAATTTAATATTCTAAGGAAAAATGAGCTATGTGGATAAATGGACTAACAGAGTAATATGTACAAATAATAATTACCCCCAAAATGGGGGACCAGAATCCCAGACAGACATGTTTTTCCTCTGGAACTGTAATTAGCACAACCAAGGCCAGACAATTTCCTGAAAATAAACATACAGGTTTGGTTTTTTTCTCCCCTATTTCCCCCTTCGTTTTTTTTTTTTTTTTTTTTTTAACTACTATTTGCTAAAAATCTATAGTGCTCAGTGCAGAAGTGTTTGGTCTACAGATCAGTGCTAGAGAGGCAAAGACACAGCATTCTGTGAGATTCATAGAACACTCCGGGCCAACGCCTGCTGTATGTTTCACAGATATTTATAAATGAATTTTCAAGAGCAAGCAAACACATCTCTATCTTGGAAGACTAAAGGAATGACCTTGCTTTCATTATCAACTATAAAATGACAGTACAGATGCATTGGGCTGTTTAATACAACAACAGTAAAAGAAAAAACATCAAATGAATTCAAGTGTCTACTGAGAGTCTGTTCAGAACACTTCAGCTTAACCTAGTAATACTGCAGTTCCCTTAAACTCACACAGACACGTTTTTAATGCAATTAGAGAACAACAAAAGAGTTTCCTGTGTGTTTTCTTTTTCGTTTTGCTCTTTGTTGGTGTGCTTTTTGTTTTTTTGTTACCAATCTCAGCATTCACAGAAATGTGGGAATTAGAGGAAGAGGGTTGATTCCTCTGCACTGCTGAGATGCAGATTTTTGCAGCACTAGAGCTGACAGCCATCTCAGCACAGCTTTCATGCCTCTTAGTGATCTTTGTCAGTCTTTCTCTCAGGATTATGTCAAAATTTGGAATACTTTTCCTGCCACAAAATATTATTTCATACTAGTAGCACATAGGAAAAAAAAAAGCTGATCAGACAGATCTGGAGGGTTTTCTAACTTGGTTATGCTTTAAAAACTGTAGTATTGACTGCTCCTTACATGTGCCTTCTTTTTGACAATGTTGCTGGCTGTCACAGACTAATGATAAATACTGCCCAATACTCACTACACTAAGAGTATTAAAGTATGGTAGCATTAGTGAAACTGCTCAGTAACTACAGCATATATATTAATATACATGCAAAGAGACAGAGAACATGATTCTTCTCACCTTTTCCTGCATCCTTCTACTTTTATCCTGATGATATGTCATAAGCCTCCAAGGTGCCTAAGAAATACTACTCATGACACAATAACACTCTTTCCACTCATTTTGAAATGACTGCCTCGTTCATTAGACATCATGTGCTGCTGGCTGTGCCCCCTCTGAGTTGCTACAGTAAGCAGAGCTAATATGAGTCCCTAAAATATACATGGGCCTTCATAGGAAAAATGTAGCCCCAAATTCTGAGTGATTATATTCGTGCCCACCAGATATAGGGGGAAGGGGGGAGGAAAGAAAAAATATTTGTTAAACCTATTGTGCTTCAGTGTCATCCTCTGCACAATTGCAATTCTTACTTTTTAAGTGCTTACTTCTCAGCAGGGGTTGAAGAAAAAATGCTAGGTCTCACTTTTGCCAGCCATGCATTTGGACCATAATGAATGTGTACTGAAAAGAACATCATAAACAAAGGGGCATACATAAGAAGTTCAGCTTCTATATCTACTTTATTTGAACCGACCTGCATAAAATCCGGAATTAAAAACACATTTATTCCGTTGTGAGCTGACACTGAAGGGACAAGTGCCTATGTTTCTCAAGGTACATAACATCATCGGATAAATGTTTAAAATTACTTTTGAAAAGTTAAGCAAAATTTCTTAAAAGTCCCTCCGCTTACACAAACTGTTTTTCACTGGCTGTAATTCTATCTGCTAACATCAGTTATTCAACAAATAAGTATTAGAGCAACTCCTTTACTCAAAGATCGCCACAGGAAAACATAAAACTTTTTAAGTCAAAGTGTACAGGGCCAACTTAATCTTGCAAATAATATTTGCTGTGTGTAAGAGATTCTCCAGCATCCTTATCTCCTAAGCTTAAAGGAATTATCAAAGTTAAAAGGCAGGATTACAGTTATCAGGCCTGTATTTCAGTTTTAAGAGACTGACTATTGATCAACACAGAGAGAAAGTTGACCTGAGTAAGAACCACACAAAAGACTTCCAGCCTAATCAACAATAAACTCAAGTGTTATTTCAGTGAAGAGGTTTCTTCAAACATTTAATCAAACCATCCATTAAGCTGAAGTTATATAAAGCTACATGCAAATATATATAAAGGAAATTTATACAGATTTTCATTTATTTCACAGGAAGGGATCAGAATTTATTTTAGCTACTATAGCTACTTTCTTAGTGTACTATCTCATCTGTGCCATTCATAACTTGGAAACAGGAATTGAAAAAAAAAAAATGAGCAGAAAGATTCAATCAGAAATATGGTAGTAAAGGGTTTACATTATTCTCACTTGGATCCAAATCAGAGTAATCTGTAAGATAAATCATTTGTATGCGTGTATAATACTTTTACATGACAGCTAGTACTTCTATTATTACATCTGTTTGCTGTTTTCTTTTTTGCCCTTTTTTTCCTTTGACTTTTTCTGTTTATGTTGACTGTTAAATGGTTTCACCCTTTTCAAGCTTAGCATAACTTCTTGTATGCAGACAGAAGTATAACAAGGTGAAGCTTGGTCTCATTGCTTATTTCAACATCAACCAGTTCCCATTTGTACAAGAGGAATGCTGATCCAGTTTCCAAGATGAAAGGACGAGGCCTGAGTCCCCACCCTGTCACAGGTGCTCTCTGATTCAGAAATAAGTCATGAACAGTTTGGCAACAACAGACTCCATTTCTCAGGAAGAGAATCATCTACCACGCACTCTCTTATCTACTCAGACCTTGGAAGGATGGGCGATGGGGGGGAAAGGAACACAGGTTTACAAAGAAAACACAGGCACAGAGAAGCAATTTAAACTGGAGCAAAATTTCTGCCTGCTGTGGCAGACACTAGTGACTCCACACAGCAGCTCAGAAGAATTAAGCTGCTTCTTGTGAGTCTAGAAAGATCTGGAGTGGACTTACCACCTTCTACCCAGAAGGAAACACATCCATTACAGTGTACAGTAATAAGATACCTCTGATCTGGGCAGCTGGTTTCCCTTTTCACCTAGGAAGGAAGAATGCTGTAGCCTGCTGGGATGCAGAGATGATAAATAGGCCTCCTAAGGAAACTATGTGTGTTCCCACTCCGCTAGCACCTTCTAAAGTAAAAGCTGTTTTGATGGCAAGAATCAGCATGCAACTAATTGACTGAAAGTAGCTGTAATAATGAGAAAAGAAAGATGAAATTGTAAGAAAAATTGCCAGATATTTATCTAGAAAGTCATTCTGCTTGATCACATTCTCAACTTCAGTTCAGAACATGGTATTGCATAGAAAGGATTTTGTATTATCATCACAGTGAGGGCTGACCACACTGTCAGTTTTGAAAACCTCTCCACTCATAAACAGCTTCACTTGTTTTTAAAGCAGTGTTTACTTATGTCTCTTTGGCACTGGCCCAACATTCCTCAAGTACGTTTTCAATTGTTTCTGCTATTTTTATTTCACAGAATTATTATTATTTTGTGTTTGTCACCACAGAAATAGTACTAGTTGTGTAGTCCTATTTTCTGCAGAGACTAAAAGGAATTGTTATCTGCCGTGCCATGTTTCTGTGCCTCTGCTGGAGGTACTGGACATGGTGTGCTACAGGCCAAATCTTTTTCTAAATTAAGCTCACAATCTCTATATTTTTGCTAGAACAGTTCAGTAAATATTAACATGAATCACTCATCTGCACTGATCAGGTATGGCTTCTTCTGCTGTACTCTGTTATTTGTAAGCAAATTCTGAAAGGTCGTCTAAACAGTTTACAGTAGGGAGCTGTACAAGTGTTGAAGAAAACACTTCAAAACGTGCTGTAAGGTAATCTGTGCTCTTTGTTCTCAGCCCAAACACACTGGAAGGGAGCAATATGTTGCATTCCCAAATGTTTAAATCGAGCCTCACTCATACAGTCTTTTCAATAATACACTCAGAAGCTGACCCCTTGAAGCAAACCCACATCAGTCCTGAATGGGTAACAATTATCTATCTAAGGATAATTTAGCTTTTAAAAGACACTGAATCCATCCGTATGAGTCGCTTCCTGGTTTTCAATTAAAAGGCAAAAAATATTTGAGGAACTTCCTAAATGAAGAGGCTAAAGCCTTATGCATAATGCACTAACTGCCACTGTGATTAATTGAGAAACACCACAGCTGTCATCTTGTGAACTCAAGCATGGTCCCAAGTGGAAAAAAAAATATATTACAATACAAGAACTAATTTTATCAAGTGCCTAATTCTGCAACTAGCCCAAACGCTTCATTTAAATATCATTTTATATCATTATTATGTACATGAAGATATGGGTTCAAGTGACAATTTCTAACTTAAGAATAATTCTTACATCTGTGAATGGTTCTGTTCTAAATCAGATCATTAGAAAAATGTCTCTTGAACATAGAAACATGACTGTCTCATTCTAGCTTTGTGACCCACTATAAAATACTTTCACCAAGACCTTCATGACTTGTAGATCAAGTAGAGATTACAAGAATATTCCTGGTAATCATTTGTCTGAGCTGCAATTTATGTAAACGATACCTTTCCTTTACACAGAAAGCACGCTCATTTTTAATCAAACCAAATTCATAGAAAAGGATTGAAAATGTTCCTTTTTTGTCTCTACTTTTAACCTGCAGGAAACTAAACACAGATGTCTCCAAAAGCATGAGGCCGATGACGAGAGATCAGTTTTACATATTTGGAAAAACCTAAATATAAATAGAGGCATCCTCTTCCTCGAGCGCTCACAGATTTACAGCTCTGAAACTGTGTATTTCGACTTGGGTTTCCCTCTCTCCCACCCTGCACCCTGACAAATCACCCTTGCCTTCTGAGACCGATAATCCCAGTTGGCTGTAATGACACCTACTGGATGTCAGAACTGATGAACTGCAGACCCTGCTGCCGCTGAGTTTAGCTAGCGTCACTGCCAATGCAACGTTCAACACCACAGCCCTCTCCAGCCGAACTCCCGCCCACTGCAGCTCTTCCTGACTGCTTGAGTCTCGGTTACCCTATGAAGCAATTTCCTGCCTCTTCCAGGCTCATTTCTCAACTCCCAGGTAACAAATTTTCAACCTGATTACAACTAGGCTAGTTTAGCCCAGGCTCTTTTAAAGTCCTCTCATAATCTGAGCTGCTCCACTGCAGCTGTTGTTGTATAAAAGTTATTTATAAACTGCAGTGAAAATCTTCAGATATTTACAAAAGCTATTATGCAAAATAGAAAGATAAACTGCATCATGCCATGATTATTGTTTTCACTAGGACCTTTCTGTTTGTTCAGTCTTCTCTGTGAGAATCCCACAGCTGCACTTTGGTTTTAACTGGGAAAGAATTTAAAGCTGAAGTTTGAATCACAAATTTAAATTAATAGTATTTACTTAACAAATTTAAGTCCTAAACATTGCACCTTCTTAAAACAGAAGCTTGACTACATGTCTAGAAACAACTTTAAAATAGGTTCAGGAGAAAGGCTTGCATTACATTAGTGTGCAAGCACTCCTGACAGCCCATTTGGTATCATAACTAACCTCTGCTTTGATTACATCTGTTATTACGATTACTGCCCCTAGAAAAAAAAAAAAAAAAAAAAAAAAAAAAAAAAAAAGGTGGCACCCAGTGTGATATCATGGAGGACCAGTGGAGTGCTAAGGGGGTTCTGACCTCCAGGCTAGAATTTTTCAGAATCACCTGAGCTCAGGAAGTTCGGAAAGACTCTTGACCAACATGCAGTGGCCAGGGCCTCTGGACAAGGAAATTTCGAAAGAAAATACTACATGAACCTGAGCCTCTCTTGTGAGTTCTTCATTTCAATGGTGGAACAAATGACCACAGATCCAAATGAGAAATACATTACCTAAGTTCATTAGGAACTTAATCATCCAGTAAGAGACCAAGAATTTTGGATGAACTTCCCTGCAACTTCAGCTCCAGCATTCAGCAGAGGAATTAAAAACATAACAGAATAATGAAACACTGTTAGGAATCACCCACCCGTCAGCTGAGTAAAACGCTCCTTCTTGAAGTTATTCAAAACAAAATAGAACAAAACAAAACAAAAGACTAAAACTTAACCTGATTGGAAAAAGTTATGCTCTGATCATGAACATAAACTCTAAAGTCTGCCTAGAGTCAATATCTGCAATAAAATTCTTAGCTTTTAAAGAAAATGAATTCAGTAGTTGGAATAAAACACAAATTATAAACACTCATTACTGGACATCTGAGTATGATGTTCTGCAAGAGTTAATGAAAAGAGAAAAACTTTGTCTCAGCCAAGAAAAGCAGCTGGAATTATAACCATTTACAATCTGTGAAAGAAAGTCATAAAGACGCTGTCAATAGTTATTGATTTTTAAAAGAGAATAAGACTTAAAATATACACACACACTACAGTCATTCCTACCAATAGTGCGTAGCTGAAATATTTCTGCAATCTCCATACCATGTCAAAAAAGAAAATAGAATGACATTAAGGAACCTGTTTATCATGTTATATACACTCCGCCTGGAAAGGACAAACTCTAGACTCAGCAGCTACCTATGATTCTTACTGTTAAATTTCTTTCAAAACCACCTACTATTCAGGATACTTGAACATATTTGTAGAATTCCTCTCACAATGTTTAACAAAGAACTTTTCAACATCTCAGCTCTAGAAAAGTAACCTCAACCCATGAAAACTCCGAAGAACAGTGCAAAATAAACAAAGCCCTACAGACAGAAGGTATGCACAAGAGGAAGAATAGCTTTCTAATTAAATCCCTCGTCATTTTATGCCACATATGACAAATCAGCAAAGTCTAGCTGACACCTCCATAAGTAAGCTGTTCAAAAAGCATTACAGACAATAATGAATCGACTATTTTTGCTTTGCGTGTGATCAACGCAGAACAATTAACAAACTCAAATGCATGAAGCAATGGAATCAAAAAGTCCAGTCTGCACCAGGCTCCTCCTTCCTCTGCGTTTCTGAAAAGCAGCAATTCAGACTGGTTACCTGCTGAAAGCCACCTGGAGGGACAGCAACTGAACAGTGCATGGCATCATGCAGCACAGTACACTTAATGGATACCTCTGTATCCATGCTCAGAAGCAGTCTTTCCAGCACTAGACAATGTTTAGCCTCATCTTTAACCTTTCAGACACTAAAGGACAGGCTTGCTTCTCTCTCTCTCAGCCTCAGGAACCAGCCATTTTACAGCATTTGCACTCAATGTGGTCTTTAAGAGGGTTGTCTGAGACTATCCTTCCATTTGACAAACAGCCCAAACCAAAGCCTGGTGTAAGAGACAAAAGGTGGACTGAGCTCCCTATTTACCTCCTTCTCTGAAGTAAGGCTTTCAGTCCCTGGCTCATAACCAGTTCTCTGGCTGATCAGATGGGAAGAAGGAAGCTCCTACAGCTGGAAGCACCGGGCAGTAAAAGGAGTACACAAGCGGTTGAAATTGCCACTCTTGGAAATATAAAAATCCAAACGAGGGGGTCCAGTACAAATAATATTTATTAAAAAACTAGGCAGAATTGACACAATAATCAGGGGAGAGCAGAAAATGAGACGTGCCAAGAATACTAAGTTTTATTTATACCAATCCAATCCACCATTTCTAAAAAGTTTCAAGAAGCTTCTGACAAATGCTGGTTGACAGATGTAATACCCAGTCAAACTACAATAACACTGACTGATACTACGCAGTGGCAGAGGCTCAGATCAGAGCCACCAAACATGCTACAAGTTAAGCTTCTCTCTTTTTTTTTTTTTTGTTCTTCCAGTAAGAAACATACCGAAGCATAGATTTGAAGTCCTGAAGTAACCCTTGTCATCACCTACTCTGAACTTCCACGTAATACAACCCATTAAATTAAACCAAGCTACTCATGCATCAAGACTCAAATATTCTGGACATGAAGAGCAAAAATAGAGATAAGGTATTCTCAGTGTTAGCAGACACTGTC
Organism: Callipepla californica brunnescens; assembly: GCA_023055505.1. Taxonomy (NCBI): domain Eukaryota; kingdom Metazoa; phylum Chordata; class Aves; order Galliformes; family Odontophoridae; genus Callipepla; species Callipepla californica. Next base: position 1,290,140 of record JALIRH010000004.1, read on the forward strand.
TACAGTGGAATCATATTTTTCAGTGAGCAACAGGAAGACTCAATGCAGTAGCTGATAGCCCAAGGAAAGTAGAAAAATTTGTAAAAGCTTGATCATATGTTCACCTTTTCACAGATATGGAAACTGAAAGTCAGAGGCATCAAACTTAGCCATGGAGAAAATCATATGTGATTAAAAGCAAGCAAAACATACATGCACTGATGAAAGCTTACAAAGCAGGTTTAAAGCAAGATTTGTGTGCTATGCAGGCGTTGCCTGCGTTGTACCAAAGTCACTACACAGCCAACATAAAACACAGCATTTCTGAGTCTCAGCCCCTAACTTCTCATACAAGGAAGCCGTTGCTTATTTTTACTTACATTAATTTGATTTGTATTCTTGCAGATGAACAAGACAGTGGTGGGAAAGCAAACAGTATATTTTTTCACATAACTAACTAACAAAGTTACAGAAAGAAAGCACATGTTTTATTCCATAGGAGGCTCCACATGTCTGTGTAACCCAGCTATATTTCTAAGGTTAAATGATGCAAAGATAAAAAGCTGACTTGGTGAAACAAAGGTAAATAGCAATCCAGATGCTCTCATTCATATTCTGAAGTTATTGCCATCAGCTCTATGACCAACACATTTCACAGCTTGTGAGTTTGCAACATCATAAATTAAGGCAGTAAGAGAGAAAGTATAGTCCTATAAACCTTTGAGAGAGTTTACTTTATTTATATTCCAATTAGGGATACCACAAGCACTCTAAAGTTTATTAAGTATCGAAACTCAGTAGAATCTGGACCTCAAATCAGTAATGTTATATTTCTGACGACCTGAATTACTACATATTCATACCACTACACAGTTTCACATGTAAAGAACTACATCTCATTCTTCGCCCTTCTTAAAAATAGAAGGGTAGTCACCAGGTGCAAGAAATTGTGCAAACTTCAAAATAAACACACAACAAGATAATGTCTGCAAGGAAGTAGAACATCTGCCCTTTTTGGAGGGTTTTTTAAGCACTCCTGCCTACCAATTGAAAACAAACTAAAAAAATAAATTTACAAGTGTTCCCTAATGAGTTCCCCAAGAGTTTCTAAGATCTCCTGAATTCTCCCCAGAAGCCATAGCAAACTACATCTAATACCTAAGGGCTAAATTCATACATGGGCTCCCTTCTGAAGGAGCTTGTCCTTCTATGTGAGTTGTACCAATGTGACATGGGTGTGGAGCCTCACGGTCTTGTTCTACAAATACTATTTCCTTGCATGTATTCTGTGTACTAGGGAAAACGCAACACCTCTGACTTTCCATTATCTAGTACTTGCAGTTAGTCTACTCTAATTCATAAAAGTCCTTCTCTAGGAAAGGTAATATTTAATGACATTAAACTGCGCTAAAAATATTTGTGACAACTGTCAAATTCATTTAAAAAACTCATTAGGGTCAGTGGAACTGCAATAAATACAAAATTAATAGCAAGAGGTTTCTTTTAAGGTTACATTAAAATAACAATTGGGATCTGTCTGGATCTGACAAAACCCAGGGAACTGGCTACAGCCACAATTTGTCCTTAATTTCTTTGTGCCCAGATGAGAAAGACACTAAACAACCCATATTTTTTATTCATAGCACTCCGTATGCTGGAGTAGTGGAAGTGGTCTCAGAATTCAATTTAGGATTCTCAGTCAGGCAGTTAGGTTTTGTTTGCCTTACAGCTGTCCTTGGGCAGGTTACTATCCTGATCCCCTCTAGTAAATTTGGGAAAGCCACATTGAATTCTTCCCACAGGTCTCATGAGGCACAGAAGGCAATACACTGCAGCACTACTGCTCTCGGTGCTGCCAGCAGTGCCTACTTGGGCAAATTAAAGCACAGACTTTTACATTTAAGCCCTGATCTCCTGCTTTGCTCACTTTTGTCATTTCCTGTATTCCCTAGGCCTTAGAAATACACTTTCATTTCAGAGAAAAAGACAAGACAACTTCATTGATGCTGCAGTGCTTAGGATTACCAGAAAAATCACATTTTCTCTTCAATGGATTTATATACATTGCTAAAAATACGAAAAGCCTCAGACTTCCAAACTAAACCACGCTAAATCTGGAACAGGTCTGAAATGTGCCAAATCAATCATTTGATTTAAAAATGCCCCAATGCACTTCTGATTTGGAGTGTGTGTGCCAAGTACTGCTCATAGCTTTGTATTTTGAAAACAAAATGCCAGCGACTTCAAGGACATGAGGTTGAATCCCATATCTCTTAGCTAAACTGAAAACGGGAAGACAGGTAAAACTTCTTTTTCCCCTTCAAAATTTGCATCAGAATCTTTTCCCAATTAGACAAAATAAACCATTCTGACAAGGCTTTAAAGTGCATCTTAAAATTGTATTTTTGTTACCTAGATCTCAGGGACAAGAAAGATGAATCATGTCTCAGAATTTATTCAGCAATGCTAATTAAACTCATTCCTTGAGGCCCGCGAAGCACTAAAGCACTGGAGTGTAACAGGGAAAATTAGTGATTTGAATAGGAGAATCATGAACTTTGGAAAAGAAAACATTACCCATCAGTGCAGCTCACAAAATAACCTCTTCCAGAAATTAAATAAGATTAATGAAGGTGAAGTCAAGAAAAACAAGAGCTTTCAAAAGTCCTCATGTCTCATTTTCTAAATAGCACAAAATAAAATAGCACTAGGAGTGTTTACCATACATATATACATTTTACATTAAAAATATGGAAGCAAATTTTACTGATCTAATTATATTATGCATTAAAGAAAAAAAAAAAAACTTTTATTTATTTGGTTTTAAAAAAATCAATCCTTAAGTATTCCTTAGTCCTTGGGTCCAAGTTCCACCCCTCCAAGTTTTGCCAGACTTTGCTTAACACTGTTTTCCTGGAGGTTTCATTGCTACCAGTAGCGTTCTACATTCAGTGAACAAACTGACCATCCTTCCCAACTTACTGCTGAAGAGCCTGAAGACTGGAGCACCCAGAGCACAGCATCCCTGGGCACTGCTCCCCTGCTTTGCAGTGAGCACAGTGTGCAGTCACCAGGTCAGGTGCATCTCACCTCCACACAAGACCAGGACTTCTGAGAACAGAAGAGCTCAGACTTGGGTGGAACAAAGAAAATGCAAAACAGAACCTGATAGAGATACATCTCTCATATTGCCATGACTGCCAACCTGCTGTGTGACACTCACAACATGGCACTCATGGTTTGCTTGTTAATACTGACTTCCTAAAGCAATGATTTTCCAAGGCAACACAAGAATTTCTAAAGACTTGCCTCCTCCCGTAAACAAGCCATGTGAGATTGGGGTTACGTAGCCCAGTGCAATGCTGTGACCCACAGTGTCACAAACCAATGATGCTGAAATGACATTCACACAAACAAACTACACAGATGTCAGTAGGGAGCTACAGAGAAATCCAAATAATCATTGGTAACTATGGAATTTAACTGCTGTAACTGTTACAGTAGGGTTACAGATACCTTCTGCTTCGCTAAACAACAAATAAATAGCCAGCATACATGGCTGTAACACAGATGCATCTGACATAATCCACATTCCTGCACTTTATAGCTTTTCTGTAAACATCAGTTTCAATGAAGATGGGAGATGAAATTCCAGTCTTCTATTGTATTCCTTTTAAAATGGGGAGAAAAGAGCTATATGACTTTTTAGAGTAATAAAGAAAATATCCCAGACGACAGCATCAAGTCAGTGGCATTATTCAGGTTCTTTTTTTTTTTTCCTTGTAACACTACATAGGGTGTACAGCACATCCTGAGGCTTAGTTCATCTACCAAGCACATGTAGTTTGCCTAGAAGTCCTACGGTAGAGAGACAAGAGTGAACGTGAGGTACCTTAGTCCTCCTCACCTTCTCCCATCCTTCAATGAACCTCGCTAGAAACTGTGAAAGGAAATATAAAGATAAATAAATAAATAAACTAACATGTGGTGGCTAGTCCCCTTAGACTAATTAATTCTGGCTGCAGCAAAACATGCTTGCCTTAACAGATTAAGGGATGCAATTAGGTTTAGCCATGTTATGATGGATGCCATACAACCACACAAGTGGCTGTTCCTAAATCACAGTGCTTAAAACCTACTCTCAGAGCAGAACACACCCTTGCCAAGAGCAGGACTGATCTGCTTCTGGCCAGCAGATGTATCTGATTACAGCTGCACAAAACAATAAGAAAACACAGCAATAACAGCAGAGTAGCAAGTTCCTAGACTGCAGCAAATGAGGGCTTGTTCAAACACAACAGCCATCAGTGGGAAAAAAAAAGAGAAGAAAAAAATCCAACAGACCTTCAGGAAGTCACAGATACACAGGGACCACCAGCAAGAGATACTCTCCCCTCCAGCCCTTAAATGAGGCCTAGGAATGGGATGTATTTTGGCTCCACCCCTTCTGGTCACTCAAGTAAATTGCATGCACCTGAGCTCTCCTGGGTTGGCCCTGCCTTCCCACCAGGTGCTCCATCACTGGTTCAGGCTGCGACTCAGCATTTCTGCTACAAGGTGTCACTCTCACAGACAAGTCTGGCTTATTGTACAATTGAGCCACACTTTGATATATTTTATGATGGTTTCTTAGAGAAAGATTTCAGATCTGGAGTCTGCAGTAACAGCAGAACTTCCCACCAGTTGCCTGTGTTGAAGTGCAGTTCTTCACAGCAGGGCATCTGTCTTTTCACTAGTGTGTACATGAATCTATACACTCAGAAGCCTGTAACTTAGAAACAATTCATCTCTAGTAACAAAAGAGAAGACTTTCTTTTTTTTTTTTTTTTTTTTCAGGAAAAGGAAGTTATCTAGCTTTCCAACAGGACCTAGCTTTTAGATATGAAACCACACAGTGATACATGAGACCATAACCCCATCACCTTTGTGACAAGAGTATTATTGCAGTAAAAGTGAATCAGTTCTTGAACTCCTGCACTGTTTAGTGATCTGCTCCAAAGAGGTTCTGCAGAGATCCATTACCACTAGGGGCCGTGGTCTCAACTGAGCAGCAAAACATAGAAATGTGATCGCTCTCAGCCTTCATATGACACTTAACAAAAGTAACACACACTGCAACATAACTGACCACTTCTGTTCAAAGCCATGAGGTGACTGAACATGCACAGCTGTATAATTCCTCCTTAAGCAAATAGTTTCCTCAGTGACTTACGAAAGTGGAAGAACTAAATGTAAAACTCCATCACTATTTGCAACACACCTGACACAGAATCCAGCCAAATGCTAGCAAGGCTTCAAACAATAAAAAGCTATTATCATTAAAAATCTCTTTAAGAGCAAAATTCTTGGTTGGTAAGAACATCCCTTCCTATAATGTTTACACTCAAAACCACTTTCCAACATAAGTTATCTCTGATTTTCTACTGAGAAACACTTACTTTTCAGAACACCGGGTTAACATCATAAACGCAAGATTTGAAAGAAAAAAAAACAATTGGAAGTAAACTTCTGAAACTATCCAGTAGCACTCGTCAGTATCTAATCATGCTACAATGTCACAGCAATGAGTAAGCAAAGCTTTCCTTGGCGATGTATGGTCAAAGCTGCACATACTCTAGTGCTGTTTATTTCTTAGCAGAGCCAGAAATACCCCTTGCTTCACTGTGTCACTTTCTGTTTATTGTACATGGCACACTTGACAGAAGACGCTCACAACCCTACAGAAATAACAAATGACGTGGGCACAGCTCATATTTTGACATAGGAAGTTACTGTTTATGAAATAAGTAACCTTCCCTTCATTAGCTCTGTTTCTCTGACTAGTTCACATGCAGATATTTACACTGAACAGAGATCAATCTCATCCTCAGGATTTGAACATGAAGCATTTATTTCTAGAGAGTCCAAGTTGACACTACTCCTTGAGATTCACCAAGTAGTCTTATTAAAGCTTGGCTACAAGGCTGGTGTGGTCCTTAATCATGTCATTTTTTGATGTACTTTTTAGACGTGCTTTAGAAAAGTACAGCACCCATAGTTTTACTATTTGGAATTCTTTGCATGTGCTTAAAAAAAAAAAAAAAAGGAAATATTTTAAAATCCAGCATTACAAGGTTGTAAGTTCTGCTCAGTTTTGACTCATGCAAACACAGGAAGGAGCACTGAGAGGTGAGTATGGTATAGAGCAGTTAATTAAAGAATTAGCCGGCTATGAAATGCTGTGTGATGGGAGACATCAAATTCAAATATTTGCATGAAGGAATAAGAAAAATGGTTGCTTTTTCAGTAAGTTTAGAACCTGGTGAGGTCTAACACAGCCTGGCAGTAAACAGAAGCTTGAAATCTGCTGTGAATGTAAAGGCACAAATTTCTTGACAGCGTTAAGTTCACATGGTTTTTTGAAGACATTTTCCAGGCAAGAAGGACAGTGCAACACTGTGCACTCTAAAACAGCAAAGATAACATGAAGGGTACTATCTGCACCAATTTAAGCTATGGAAACAAGACAATGCTCCTAAATAAATGAGATTTATCACAAAAGCTGATCACAAAGAAAGAAAAAGTGATAGTTGTGCACTGGGCATTCAAAACGTGTAACTCATATACTGTAACTTTTAAAAGGCGAAGTTAAAAAGCGAAAGTTAGCAGTGCATTTAAATGGTTAAGAAGTTTCTGAACTTTTCTCTTTCCTAAGAAAAGATGTCTCAGGTTGCAGAGACTCTGAAAAGAATGGTTTTCCATCATTTGAGTACTTTTAAAGAAGGTATTTCTAACTGAGCTGCACATTAGTATGTCCTTGAGGACAGAGCAAGACAAATACACTTCACATATCACTGTATTGTTAGAATTAAACAGCGAGGGAGAATAATAATGGTAGTGTAATTCCTAGTGAGAGAGATTCTTCAGAAATGGAAAGCTGCACTGTTTTAGAGCTAACTCTGCTCTCTTCTGAGACTTGCAAAATAGTAGCATGCTGAACTTCTGGTACCTTAGAGAGGTATATATCCTTCAAAATCTTTTACTCGAGAGAACCTATGGGACCATTTCTCATAGAGAAGGTCAGAGCCACAGACTGATCACAAGTATGAAAAGATTTCTTGATGAGGAGAGACAGTCACAGTAAGGACTATACAGCTCGGAGAATTGTTGTGCAAGACGATATTCAGCAAATGCATATTAAATATTGAAAGATACAGAGGAACCAGGCACTCTGCGCATTGTCTGTGTTATAACTTAGCTTTAATGAAAGAAAGTCAAACAGCACATAATTAACTAGTGAAACCTTCACTTTTACTAGAGTTGGAATGGCATTTCAAAACATTCTATACTTCCCGTTCACTCTGAAGCAGATATTTGTCAATACTTTCTACAGTGCATCTTTCATTCTTTAATAAATTTATAATTGAAAATACTCCAAAGATGATGTAATTCCATGGATCAGCTAAGGATTTCTTACCATGCTGATGTGGTAATCAGTGACAGATTATAAAAACATTCAATGTCTTATTAAAGAAGGAAAGCACGTTTATATTTCATGGCATGTCAAACAGTGGCTGAGGAGGGACAAGAAAGAACCTTTCCACTCCTTTTCTTTCCTCCGTCCTCCATGGACAACTTGTTCTGACATCCTGTTCTGGAGGCGCATCCATCACCCTCCAAATTGTCTCTCAGCAGTCCAGATCAGATGTAGCATGCCAAACTACGTGATGCAGTGTGACATATTATATGTGTCTGCGGTAATGCATTTGTAAAACTGCATGCATTTACAGAATACATTAATAAGGTTTCCTTTAGAGACTTCCACTTCATATTGAAGATTACACCACTATTTGCGGTGTAGACGGTCACCAGAATGGAATTTAACTTTCTTACCCATGACAGAAATCTTGCCATATCTTGAACATTTAACAAGATTCCCATAGATTTCATAAGGGTCACAGACAGGAAAAGGCTTCTAAGGTACAAGACAATTCTTCCATTCCACTTACATGGGATACTGCCTTTTTTGACACCTCATACCATGGAGTTCTTGATATGCTTTTCTCCAGATAGAGAATCCATTCAGTGATGCACAACTTCTCCATCAGGTCTGTGAGCTCTTCACTCTTCATGCACACAGCCTCAGATTCTCAGCTACTTCGAATGCTTTCGGTGCATTAATCAGCAAGAACTGCACAGAGCACGGTACTGAGTGGCAAAGCAACAGTACGATGAACTCTCATGACACTGTGGACTCGGGGACATTATTATGATGTCCAGGTGAGTTGTTACAGAATTCTTCATAGACTATGTGAATGTGATCATTTCCTTTTTCACTGGAAACCTAGAAAGGCCAACATCATTTGCTTTGTGTAGGAACAAAGGGAGACCATGCCATTTCCCTAAAAGAAATAAGTTCCCCTTAGTACAGCGCAGCATGCTGGTTGCTGTGTTGCTTGCCGTTGCTAGGTGAGCGATATAGTCATTTCTTACATTATTCTTACCTCAAACTACTGCATTCTAGCCCTATAAAATAGTTCAAGAGTGAGTACTTAATACTGGTTTTAAGTATCAAAATTGTTCAGCCAGACAACGAACTCGCCAAGTCAAGGGGAAAAAGCAGCAACGGTACCAAAGACCAGAAGGCTACGAGGAAAATGGTCTTGAAAGCAAGGTTTTGCAGGGTAAGCATCAGATAGCAATCACATGGAAATCATTCTGCATAAATCTTTAAAAAGATTTAAATGTAAGCTTACATGAGATGCGTACGTACATACATACACATAGATGTAACACAGGAAGTCTCTAGATAACGTGCAGGAATGATAACTACCACTGCCTAAAAACCACTACAGATTAATAAAATAATAATTTGAGCAGATCCTGATCTGCCCAAGAGTTCTGACAGTTCCCTCAGTACAGATGGTGGGAGTGAAACATATCCACACAATAATCACATCCTTACCAAAATTGAAAACGTATGTGAAAGTCACGGTGGTCTTGCAAAAATATAAACTCATAAACGATTTCTTGATTTGGTGTCATCATTCATTTCTTTCATTTGAGAAATCAGTTTTAGTAGGACATACAAAGATTGATGGCTTTTTCATAAAAGGATATTTTATGAAACAGTGAAATGTAGCATATTTCTACCTGATAAATGCAGAGACCTGTAAACTTTGAACCCACGTTGGCCTTTGTTGCTCATGACCCTGTTTAAGTGATTTATTTTCTTTTAACAACTGAAGTCTGCAGGAGGTAGAATATACTGTGTAGATCTTTAATTCTGTTGAAAATTTAACAGTTTAAACACAGAATGGCTGACATTAGAAGACCCATTACTGAAAAGTCATATTATCTTCATTTCAGTATCCCTTTTAGGAGCAATATTTATGGGCAGAGAAGATGCATAATTTATGAAAACAACCTGGTAGGTTGCTGCAGAGCAACATAGGAGTTGGCATCATTGGCTTCACACTGGGGTGTCTGGTATACTGCATCAAAACTACAGACTCTGGAGTCCTAGCACATGCAAAGGTATAAAATCACTCACTCCTGTTTGCAGGAACATCTTGATGGAGCTGAATATTTCCAGCCCTTGTGAAACATATGGATTTAAAGATCATTCACTTCTTTTACTTATATTTTGTCAGCGTACAACAAAGTCAAAATAGCATCATTAGCATGCTTTCTACTCTTTCACTGCAGAAATTAAGTAAATTGGTCCTCTTTAATGTGATGGTAACCATCATCTCGAATCCAAGTTTTCCATACAGAGACACTCAGAACAGTGGGGTTCACGTCAGGATGTTCCCTCAGTAATATACTATATTACTGTTCTAATACTCTTCCATTAGATGAGCCTACAGAATCTTACCAGGCTTTAATGTGAATCTCAGCATCACCATATAGCACCCAATGCTCCATCTTGTAAAATTAAACTGATAGGATCAAAGACACAAACATTTCTGTTTTTTTTTTAATTCTGTTTTGAAGTCGCTCATTCACTGAATAAGCTTCTTAGGATAAGCAAATTCTGTGTTTGTGAAACATCTCAGGAATAGATGGTGCTGTAATACAAATATTGAATTCGTAAAGCTCCCCTACTTTTCTTTACTCTTCGTTATTAGAAATAAATCTTATGAAGCAGATAAAAGTCTTATGATTAAACTCACCTGAATTGAAACAGTATGTACTACTCTTTTCAATACAAGAGAAACTGGCTTTGCCTAGAGTGGCAGCAACTGGCAAACTGATTTTATAGTTTTGATTTATTAAATATTAGGAAATAAACTTTTTTAATAACAACTCCATTTAGGTGTTCATTAAAATGGAATTAGTACAAGCAGGGCCAGATTCTCATATCCATATTCTTGTCAGACAGCATTTTATTACCCAAAAGTCCCACTGACATCGGTGGGATTACTTGTAAAAGACTATTCAGCATGAGTGAGAATGCAGAGCTTACTGCTAAGAGGGTACAGAGGGCTACAGTGTTCTTAGGTACACCTCCCCAACCCTGTAACTGTCACCACAACACCCCTCAGCAATGACCGGAGCAGTATGCAATTGTGTGCCTAAGACTCCTCATCTATCTCGGTGTGTGCCAACCAAAAACCTCACTCACTGTGTCCCTGCCCCAACTATATGGGACTTGAAACAAGCATCCTCATCCTCACAAAGGAAATTCCCAAAGATTAATTATTTTCCTTTAAACTCTGTGCTGAAGATGTTTATCTTCATAGTTCTTTCAGTCTGAGCAATAGCTGGAACTCAGGAATGCATAGCACATGTGGCCTTAAAAGAGCTCTATGAAGAGGTAATTCGATTTACAAGAAAAATCACTCAGAAGGAAATAAAAATAGGGTGATACAGTAGTGGATCTTATTAAAGGATCAAGGCTGCATGCTGAAATACTTTATATTACACAGCTGAAAAGATTAATATCTTGTGTTTTTGTTTTGCATGCTCCTGATATAAACAAATCACAATAAACTCATGTGATGGCACAGGATACAGAGAACTGGCTTAGTTATTAATCCTGACAGTGATTAGGAAAAGCATATCAATTTTTCCATACATACCCCCAAATGCCCCTCAAACTTGGTTTGATTACCTTTACTATCTTTCTTTATTCAGTAATCTCTAAATATAACGAGCTAGGGAGAAGGCTGATGAAATTTGGCCTCAATATGTAAAGCAACGATGTATGAACAATTGGTGATGACCTTAATTTAGCCTTCACTCGAAATTCTTGGCAATGAATTTTGCAAAGTAACCTTTAGCATATGCTGTGCTTTTATATTTTCGTGCACTACTCCTCGACTGGGTGAGCATAGGTAGAATGCAGTCCTGGACTTGTGTCTCATCAGTCACTGTGCACACAGCCCTTCCCCCTCTACAGAAACTGCTGCTTCTGTACAACTGCTTAGCAGAAAACCAATTCACCAATACAGAAACAAATACAGTCAAAGACAATTTATTTAATATTTATTTAAAATCTCAAAAAAGGTCTTTTTTTTCTGCAGGTATAATTTGTAAACAAACTGGTTTTTTTCTTTGTTTGTTTGTTTAACTTTGGTGTAAAAACTAGCCAACACAAAGGGTTTCTATTGTATAGTTCTCGAAGGTCAGAGTTGAAAGCTTAAACTTCAGGTTCTACTGAGATTAAGGCACTGTGCTTTGCTAAGTTATGCTATTATCCCCGGTTATAATCTTCACTGACTTCAGAAATAATTGCTCTGCTTAAACAAAAAGGAAGTCTGATTCTAATTTGCTATCTAGATCTACATTCTTATATTCTTTTTATAGATTTTTGAACAACTTATCACTGGCATCTTCCTTCACTCAAACATAAGTGAAAGTTTTATCTTACTTGGGATATCACAAAAATAATTTATGACTAAGGAAACAAAACCTTTTGTCTCACAATATATTTCTTTGCGACAGCTGTGGTATTTCACTGAAAGCACAAAAGCTGTGATGGTCTGGACTGCAATCAACCATTTTTAATAGGAAATTTTTACAGACTTTTAATAAGATCTCCTAGCATAATTTATGGGGAGAGGTTTTGAAGTGAAGAGGCATTGTTTGGCAAAGTGTTCTTCCTCTAATCTCAGGAAATTTAAATAATCGAGCACTCATTTCCTCTAAACTTAGGATTTCTCCTAAAAAAATGGTTAAGAAAAACACCTGCTACACTAGCAGCAAAATAAGTGCATCTAGGCCCCAGACAAAATGTATTTCTAATGGCTACAAAGGCAAAATACTTCATGTCAGAGCAAATTATTATTCAGAATAAGAACAACACAGTATTGAGTTTTGCCTGTTCAATTCATAATATTTAACAAATACTTTGAACATAGATAGCATGCCAGTTAGCATCACTGCAGGTTAGTTGGTTTAACTCCAGTAGTTCAAAACAAGCGGGCAAACAATTCATGAACAGTTCATAAGAAAACTAGAGAAGCACCCAAAGTTACTGCACTTACTAAAGCAGACTCTTCACTGTAGTCAGTTCCTCTGACTACAGAACTTGGCTGGGATGAGGCCTTCCCTGTGACCTCTGCTAAGTCTTGTGAGAGGACGTTCACAGGGTACATTAGCACTTTTGCTTTAGTCCCAGCCAGAACCAGGAAAACAAAAAATCAGAAACCTAACTAGGAGGCACATTTCTACACAACAATAAAGATAATCAAAGCTCCTGAACATGGAATAGATTTGGTTTGTCTGGTTGGGTTTCTGGATGGCATTCGGAATTTATTTGAACTTTTCACGATAAGCCATGTTTATGATTTAAAGTAGCAGCTGTCCTGACTGTGTTCCTCCAGTCCAGGTTGGTTAGAACACATCTCCCACAGGAGGAAAAAAAAAGCAAAACAAAATGAAACAAACAAACAAAAAACAGAAAGAAAAAAAAAAAAAGGCAAGAGAAAGGAAAAAAAAAAAAAAATTGAAAGAGAGAGAGAGGAAAAGCCCTGAATGGGAGGTTGGGAGGTCAAGGAATCGCTCAGGTGCAGACACAGTGCCAGAGACTCGCCCGGATCATTGTATGCTGAAGACCTCAAGAGGGCACTCAGCACAAGACATAGTGCATTACAGGCATCCAGGAATCCAAGGAGTTGGCTGTGCTCCACTCCCAGGCCAGTTTTCACAAAAAGCAATTATCCTTACCATTTTTCCAGAGGGCCAACTCAGCTTCCATCTCTTCGTCACTACAGATACAGAGCTGTAATAAAAATAAATACATAAATAATCTGAGGAGGGAAAATATATCAACATGAAGTCTATGCATCTGCTTTTTGCTGAAGAATACCCCTCGTTAATATTTTTAACAAAAGTTTGGACAGGTTTCTACGTTCACATCTAAAACCTGTTTGTTAAAAAGCCACTGATTTCAAACGTGTGCCAGCCAAAGAACTTTGTTTTCTCCAGTCATAGGTGTGCAGGACAGAATATCACTTTCCTCTGGCCTGTCTACTGACACTAAGTGACACCAGTGAGCAGTGGATTCTGGTCACAATGCACCTTTTAGCAGCCAAGACCTAGTGGGATGCTTCTGCCTCCACTCCTGCATATGTACACACAGGTGTGCAGCAACTACTTTTGACACGGCGAGGTCTCCTGACAGTGGGCTCCTGTTCTGCCCTCGTCCCACAGTGCAGCTCCCAGCTGCCCCAAAGACCTGGAGCTGCAGGGCTGCCTGGCTCCCAGCTGCCCCAATGGCATGGAGCTGCCCCAGGCCCCGCAGTGGCTGTGCACCCAAGCAGTCTCTGCAAGATCTCTGGCTCTCCAGGAAGAGCTTTTATCCCATCTGTGCCCGGCTTCTCAGCTGGCTTCACAGACTGCAACAGGATTATAAACAATTGCCTTATTCCCACAGAGAGGTCATTATTCTGATAAAACTGAAACCCATTCTTCTGTAACATCCTCTTCACATCAGTAGTTTCACAAAACACATACTGCCCCTTTTATATTCAAAGTGGACTTCCTGATGCACAAGTTCAAACCCCAGCTATCATCTATCATCTTAATTCTTCTGGGAGAAATAAAGTATCGTGCAACATACCATATGTGGATACTTCAGCAGAGCTCTTTAGAGGCATGTCCTGTCATCCCTCTATGATCAACGGTCATTTTATTTTTACATATTTAGAATAACGCAGGACAAAGCTCCATCTGGGTGCACTAGCTAAACAAAAAGCAGACGCTGAGGGGACGGCGCAGTTCCCTGCGTGAGCTGAGCCATTTCTGTACCCTGGGGCACCCGAGACACCCACTCTGCGAGCCTCGTGGCAGCCTGCAGCCGCACAACGTCCCGCAGCACCAAGCCACACTGGGCTTCAGCACCTGGAGCGCCTCCTGAGGCAGATTACTAATAACTATTATTCCCATTGCCCCGGTGTGCCAGCCGCGTTGTTCAAAGGGAGCACAAGCGTACGTAAACGGAGTCACGCCACGTGGAAGCAGACCGCGGGGCAGCCCCGGCTTTCAGCTCAGCGGGAGTCACGAGGACGGCAACATTTTAGAGGGAATTTCCAGGACAACGAGAGGCGGCACGCGGTGCCTTAAAGCACGGAGCCACACCGCATCGCGTTCACGCCACGAGCTCGCTGCGGACCCCCCGCCCCCGCCGCCGCAGTCCCAAATTCCCGCCTTCCTGGCCCCGCCCCCCCGCTTCTGCCCTCCCCCAGGAAGCGGAAGTGGGTGTCCGGCGGCGCCGGATGTCGCTCCGCCTTTCCGGTGCGGCGGCGTGCTCGGGCCGGCCGCGGCTGCAGTCATGAGCGTCCCCGCGTTCATCGACATCACGGAGGAGGACCAGGTCCGCACCGGGGGACGGCTCGGCGGAGCTGCGGGGCGGGCGGCCGTTTGCCGGCGGCGGGATGGAGGCGGTCCCGGCCGCGGGACGGCCTGCCGGGCCGGTCCTGGCGTACGGGCTCGCCTCGCTCGCCGCCCGGCAGCCCTGGCGCGGGGGGAAGGGGGCACGTTGGAGGAACTCTGAGTTCACCGTGGGGTCCGGGCTTGGTGCTGTGTCTAGGGACTGCCACCCCCCTCGCGCTCTGCTTTCAGGCCCGCTCAACAGTGCTTTCTTCTGAAGAGATAACTACGTCAGTGCTGGCTGCAGCGCTGCTCACGCGTTGTGGGCTTTGCTTGCTTTTGTCTTAGAGCAGCAGCGTGTGATGTTTCCAGTCTCTTATAAGCGGACAACTTGGAAACCTGCGAGTTTCATTCAGAAATACCGGCCTTCACTCCAGGTCTCACCTGCCCCAGTGTCCAGTACATCTCCCTTGGGTGCGTAGTTAGCCTTCAGTGCAGTAATGTCAAACAGCACCCTGTTGCTTTGACACTGACAGAAGTTGCATCTCATTACAGTAGCATCCAGATCAAAAAGGTTAGACCTTGATAAAGCAAAGCAGGGCACAGGGTTGCACTGGGGACTGTGTTTTACATGTTTGATGTCTGTAACATCTGCCCTCTCTGAAGTTATTCTGTTTATACACTCTCCTGGTGAAGACACAACTAAAGGATTTGGTTTTGCTGTAACGTTCATAGGAGGAATAACATTCTTGGAGGTTGTAAAAATTAATAAGAAAGCATCTTTCTCACACAGCATTACCAGGTGTGCAGTCCTGCGCTCCACAGCTGTGACAGGTACCCACTGTGAGAAAGTTTAACAGCAAGGTGATGCTTTCAGTTACTGCATCTCTCACTGAGCTTCCAATTGTATTATACGTTGAAAGGAGGGAGAGGGAGTGCAGTGGGATACTGGGTGGTGTGGAGAGATGGGAGCTACTGAGTGAAGAACACTGGAAAAAGTGGTGGGGGAAGAACAGTCTGACAGAAACTGAAATATTTTACCTTTACTGTTTTGTTTTTTTTTTAAACTTTTAAGGCTGCAGAACTTCGAGCTTACCTGAAGTCTAAAGGAGCTGAAATCTCTGAAGAAAACTCTGAAGGTGGACTTCATGTTGACTTGGCGCAGATCATTGAAGTTTGCGATGTGTGCCTGAAAGAGGATGACAAAGGTTTGACACTTGAAGTGTTGTCAGTTTTGCTAAACGTACCACAATCAGTGTTTTCAAATGAGTAACTGTGAGCAGAATTTAGTGGTGTTGCGTGACTCACATGTTAACACAAGTGTATTTGTGAAACTGGAAGTACTTCCAGTGCTGCCATGTAAAATTTGCATGTGCTGTGCCCTTCCCTTCAAACGTGCACTGCCCTTTGAGGGAGTCAGGAGAGCTAGACTGTGCTTGTTACAAAGGCACATGAGCTCTATATGAAACAGGTTTTCTCTATGAACAAGTTCTGAGATGAAGATTCACTGCTAGTTAATGGTTCTGGTGACAGATCAAATAAGTAGCAAAAAAACAAGACTAAATGTCTGTTACTGGAAGTCTTAAGGCCTAAACATTAACTGAGCATTAATTAAGCAACCTACTGCTCAATTTATTTCAAGACCAAAACCTGAAGTTCCTTTGGCTTCTTGTCTTTGTGAATAAAAAATGTGAAGCAATTAGAATATCAAACACCAATTTCCCATTTTACCTTCGAGTGGCAATTCTTGCTTTACATTACGATGTGTTATTGCAAGGTCACATTGAGCCAAATCTCTTGTGTATCCTGATGAATATCCAGGTTGGTAATGTTGGCATTTTATTTTTTACAGTTTTTGCCACTGCAAAATAAGCATGGATAGCAGAAGTAACTCTGCAGCACCAAACAGCTGCTAGTGATGGTGATCGTTGCAGGCAGTTCTAAACAGCTGTGTATTTTTTTTTCTGTGCAGATGTTGAGAGTGTCATGAACAGCGTAGTCTCTTTACTTCTTATTCTGGAACCTGACAAACAAGAAGCACTGATTGAAAGCCTGTGTGAGAAGTTAGTGAAATTTCGGGAAGGAGAGCGCCCATCTCTCAGACTGCAGCTGTAAGTATTTCTCAGAGAGAAGCGAGACAAAAGCACGTGATGTCAGTTAAGACTTGTCTGTTGTAGGGAAAAGTGTTAAAAAAATAAAAGCATTCTACCTGTCATGTTATAAATTATTTTTATGCTTTCTTTGCTAAGTGTTAGGAGCTTAAAAATGCACGGAGCTTTTGGCTTTTCTGCTGCAACCTGTTTTAAAACTGAATGCTGTTGCAATTCAGCATGGACTTAACGATGCTGCGAGGTGCTTTGTACTAGCATACACGTGACTAGAAACATTTATATGCATTTCTTTTTCCTCAGCCTTTTAAACTCAGTTGTTTGTTGTTTGTGGTTTAGACTGAGCAATCTCTTCCACGGGATGGATAAGAACACTCCTGTGAGATACACGGTGTACTGCAGCCTTCTTAAAGTGGCCTCATCATGTGGTGCCATCCAGTACATTCCAACCGAATTAGATCAGGTAATTACTGTGGTGCTTCAAGTTGTGGCCTTTGTATTAACCACTTTGCATTTCACTAAATATTATTCGGAGTTGATGCAGACCATCTCTTCCTGCTAAAAATTGCTAGGCACTATGAAATAAGAAATCCAGAATGCAAAACTTCTTACCTTTCAGAGGTCTACATACAGAATCATTCATTTTCCATCTCTGAGCATAGTTCTGTGAGTCTGTTTCTTGTGATAGTAGTGAAAGTGAGGAGCTTTGATCAGGAATTGGGGGCATTGCGTTCCTTGCTCTGGAATCACAGCATATTGGAATGATGTAGAGAATGCAGACTTCTGGCTTCTTGTGGTAAAACTTCCACATTCTACTTGGGAAGCCTGAGAGTCAGACGATGCAGAGGAGAAATCTGCGTGGAGGATTCTTTGGAATCCTTTCCTGTTTGAGAGTCAATAAATATTTTCAGTTCTGTTTCAGCTTTTTTTTCCAGTGCTTCCTTCTCATTTGTATTCTGCATAGGTCCGAAAATGGATTTCTGACTGGAATCTCAGCACAGATAAAAAGCACGCTCTTCTAAGACTGCTGTATGACGTCCTTGTAGACTGCAAAAAGAGGTATAAAAGACAAGTAATAGATTACTGCATTTTAAATTGATGTATTGCATGCTATATTAGGAAAAGTTTTTATCACAGCACTTTTAAAATTAATCTGTACCAGTAATTCAGTCAAAATATACCTGTTGCTTTTTCCTTTGTTTTAAGCAGTCTTGCATTAAACCAGTTTCCTAGAGGATATTAATTAGTAGCCAATTAGCTACAGGCTCCCAGAATTAAACTGTTCCTTTCTCTAAGTATTAATCTTCAAGCATTGTAGTGTTATGCCAAGTTTACTTGGCATAAGTTTAATTGCACTTCTGACATTTTAGTGCATGGCAGTGCTATCTCTTTTAATGATGTTGGGAGGCTTTATCAATCACAGTTAACAGAATCAGTGTTCTAATATAAACATTACCTTTAGGACAAGGCTTTCCACTAGTCATCAAAATTAATGTCTGCAGAATACCTGCTTGACCATTTTAAATCATTATCCTGGATCATAAGAGGTATCTTTGATCTAACAAACTTGGCAGACCAGTGTTTTCTGGCATGTGAACTAATGCTGTCTGTTCTGTGCCTGTAAATTAAGGTAAATCTTAACTGAGACCTGTCATCAATTTATCTTGGATATGAGATAGGATGTTTTGAATGCGTTGGCCAGGGCTGTTGAGATGGGCTGGTATTCAGAAGTGGTTTCAGTGTGTAGTCCCACAACTATGTCAGCCTATCTATTTAAACTGTCCCTGCTGTGGGTTGTGGGAGGAGGGAGAGCAGCATTTCCTGCGTTTGCATAACACTGCACTGCTGCAGAAAGGAGC
The DNA here is from genome assembly GCA_023055505.1 of Callipepla californica brunnescens. Taxonomy (NCBI): domain Eukaryota; kingdom Metazoa; phylum Chordata; class Aves; order Galliformes; family Odontophoridae; genus Callipepla; species Callipepla californica. The sequence continues at coordinate 1,308,882 of JALIRH010000004.1, forward strand.
ACTTCTGTCCCCAGTCCATTTCTGTTTGCATGCATGCATGCTGGTGTAGGCACTTGTGCAGCTGCACAGGGAGTTGGATGAGGAGGTGACCTTTCTGAGGAAGAAAGGCAGATGTGGAGCTGTCATAGTAGGAGGAGAGTTTTTTCTGGCAGGAGAGTTAGCTTATTCTGGCCTCACGCAACTGTATCCTGGAAATGCTGTATCAGCTCAGCAGAATCATTTTTACTGAATCTCTGTTTAAGGATGATTAATCCTCATGGAGTTGTTACACTGTGAGCTACAGTGTTATGGCAGTTTCTTGTCATTAATGCTAAAATGCTTTTGCATCGCTGATACTTCGTAACAGATTTCAACTGGTCAGAATCATTTCAAAAATGCTGAACAGATTTTATATATGGCATAGCACTTTATTTTTAAAGTATTACACTGATACTCCGTAATGCTCTTAAATCTTAAAACTTTGCTCATCCTATTGATTGATTCAGAGGTTTTAATTAACTAAATTCCTATATTCCACAGCTAACTATGTTTTAACTAGTCTTTCTATCAAAATATGTGAATGAAACTTCTAGCTTTTGTTTTCAGTGATACCAGTAAGCTTCCTACCAAGGTTATTTAGCTGTTAGCTGCCCAGTTTCAGAAAAAAAAAAGATGTTTTTGCTTACCAGTAATATTTTTTTTAAGGGAGGCATTAAAAACTTCCACAAAGTCTGTAATATATTACTTCTGCACTCAGTGTCCTTACCATCTGTTGTAGCAAGCTTTGCAGTGAATGGAGCAATTTTTCAGAGCGCTTACACTCTTCTCCAGGAAAGAAAACAAGAAGTGACCCTAGCACCTTTGACCTGGTTCACTCTCCTGGATCAGTGGGCAGTATTTGCAATAGTATGGGAAACACACAGCAGCATTCCAGCTTTAGCACGCAGGAATGCTGCTCCACGTCATGGTATGGGAAGATGAGTGAGAACTGAAACATAAGCAAGAAAAATCATACCTCAGTTACTTTGTTGATTTATAATCAAGGAACAAAAACATTGTTGAAAGCAATGCAATCTTGTTTCTTTGGCTTCATGTATGTTTTGACTTCAGTCAATGTGGCAGAAGAGATGGCTTTCCAGACGTGATAGGCTTTCCCCAGTGGCTGGCCTGGGGAGCAGCTCCCAGAAAGCTTTACCAAATCTTTTCCAGTCACTTTCTGATTGAAGTTTCTTTTTTCTGATGATCAAAATTGTCTTGATCTCTTTGAAGAAGGATTCTTATCTTTAAATTGATCAGCTAAAGAAAAATAGGTAGTGGCAGTTGGGAAATTGATAGCTGGTGCCACATGTTTCGGGGGTTTTGTATTTGGCAGATGAACTCTGCCAGAGGTTAGTTACCTTCTCTGCTACTTACAATCCTTACCATAAGGGTTCTGCAGTAGTTTTCTGTGTCAACTTGCTTAGAATTCAGCCTTTTCCTAGCTATGTTGGTATGAAACTTCAAGGTAACACAACCTGTTTTCTTTTCTGGTTACAGGCAAAGCTTTGCAGGCATGCATGCCTTGAATGCAGCCTGAGATGTATAATGCATAGTGGTAGTGTGAAAGACAAGCCATGTTCTGGTCAGCCATGCAGGTTTTTACAAGTGCAGCATGCAGACTCTTGTTCATCTCTGGCAAAAATGCACAGCAGATGGCAGTGGTTATGCTGAAAATTGTTTTGTAGCAGGGAATTTGCTCTATCAAACACTGTTATTGTGATTTTTGTAGTTTTCACGGAAATAAACAGAGGAGGCATTAGTTCTGGAGCAACCTGCATATGTGCAAAGCGTCTAAATGTGTTTTATTTCACTGTTACTTGGCTATCTGCTCTTCTACATGCTAATACCAGGTGCCATGACAAGCACAGGCTGACCTCATAATTATAGGTAATGCCTGCTTCCCACGATGTCTGTGATATCTGGGAGCACACAACATCTGTGCTATCTCTAGGAGCCCCAAACCTCACTCTACAGAGAATCTGTCAAATAGCAATTTTGTGAGTTTTACAATAAATACCCATATAAAGATAGTCATGGTACTTGAAAAACCAGAAACGTTCTAGCTTGTGCTGCCACTTAGTTAAATCCATACGTGCATAGTACCTGCCTGTAGTGTTGTGCAGGTTTAGTCCTCTCATGCAACTTGTGCCATTACCTTAACTAGTTAAAGCGATTTGATGCTTCACTGTTGCACAGTTTATTCATTTAAGGAAAACTCTGCAGGTCTAGCAGACCATACTTGTGTATGGGTTTGGACTGGAATACTGTTAATTTTCTTTGTATGGGGAAATCTGCTGTATCTACAATTGAAGTACTTTGAAGGTAGAATTTATCTTTAAGCTGTAGCTCAGAGAGAGCAGTACCATCCTCCCTTCCTGTCCCCTCAGACTTGTGCCTAAAGAGGATCCCAAGTATATGTGCAGCAAAGCATGGGGAATTTCTGCAAAGCTCATGCTGTTACGATCATGTATTGTCTGTATCTACACGCAGACCCTACTGCATCTATGTTAAGTACTAAGGAGGCATCAATGAAACCTGTCATCTGTCTGGACAAACTATCACAGCCTTCTGTTGTAGTAGCTAATGAGGATCCCATAAGAAATAGGAAATACTTTGGTTTCAGTGATTTTTTTTTTCTTGTTTTGTTTTCTTGCTGAAAACTTTGTAAAGAAGCATCAGAAGTTGCTGGCCTCGGTTGTGGTGAGAACTGATACATAAAAATGAATAAAAATGAGTTAAAGTGACACAGTATCTTATCTGTCTTGGAGACATTTTGACACCAAGGAGCTGTTTAAACCATCACCTGGGTAGACAAGGCTCTGAGTTTGCTCCATTTCCTTAGGATGAGTGCTTTCCTTCCAAAAGCTGTCTGTCAGCATGGTGTTGGAAGCTGTTTGCTTCACAGCAGCCAAACTCGCTTGCATCGCTGGCCACTTAACTTCATCAGTGAAACGAGCAGCTCTCACTCTGATTACTTGGAGACAATCTGTGAAAGAAGGAAAGGGAGCTTTTACACAGCTATTTTCCTGAACATAAATATTCTTTAAGATATGCCATTTTACATTTGAAATAAACTCTGCAGTGCTACTTATTCTGCAGTGATTAAATCCAGATGTGCATAAGAGGAGCATTCTAGTGAACCATACAAAGCTGTTCCTAGCTCAGAAAGCTTTTTCCATAACCAGCAGGTAATTTATCAATTTAAGAGAATGAAATGAAGGGTGAAGATAAACATTTTGTAGAACAAGAATTGAAAGAATACATCTAGTTAATTTGTTCTTTCCACTAGAATTCAGATGGATTGTCTACTTCTTTTCAAGTGTAATTTAATTTGACCTGCAACACTGTGATGGGATTATTTAAATATTTGAGTGTTTTAGCACTGTTTTTTTCAGCAATCCTGAGGTGATTTTATTTTTCTCCTTCAGTGATACTGCAGCAAAAGTAATGGTGGAACTCTTGGGAAGTTACACAGAAGACAATGCTTCCCAGGCTAGAGTTGATGCTCACAGGTAAGGCTTTAACTTCCTGGTTTCCTGAGAAGCATTTACTACGTGGCAGTTGATTGCCTTATGTTAAAGAGTATGGAATGGGCTTGCAGGCAGGAGCCTTTTTTTCTATAGCGTGGCTGATTTGATGCAGAGTTTGCAGCCTATAGTAGGTTTGGGTGGTTCTAGGCTGCCAGGTTCACCCCACTGTGGAAGCATGCAGGAGTGATTCTGCTTACTGCTGAACCTTTATAAAAGTGTCATTTAATCAGCTATCTCATCAAAAGTTGAATTGGCATCTTGTGTTTCAGATTTTTTGCTTGCAGGTTATTTGAATCTTTAACTTCATTGTTCTTTTCAAATAGCACTGTCTATTGAAACTATTGCTCTCTTTTTTAGGAGCAAGTGTTAATGATAACACGAGCTGCAGAAAAATAAAGCTACTTGGTGGACATGCCGGAAGTAAAATCGCTTCTTAATGTATTTTTGCTACAGGCAAAGTTTTGCATTCTGCCTCTCATCACTCTGACTAACTTAGATTTTTAATAAGTTACATAGATGTACTGTGTAAGAGCTCGTACATAAGCATGCAGGAAAATGAGAAGGACACATTTTGAAACTGAAAACTTCTGTGCATAAGTGAATGGAAACCTCAGTGACTGCCATCCAGGCCTTTTACATCTGAAAGAACAGACCTACTTAGAGCTGACCACATTGCTGTGTCTAGGCAGACTTTAGGTTCTTCTGGGTGTATATGATGTGGCAGGGTCATGGTCTAGGCCATCAGCACTAGTGTAGCACTAACAGCCTTCTAATGTGCTGCTGAGCAAATGCTTTCATCTAGAGTTCTAGAAACACTTTAGGACTGTTTATAGTCTGGAGCTTCAAATGATAAATCATAGGTCTTGCAGTGTTTGGTATTGAGGTTTTCTCTGCTTTATGTCACATGTTCAAATACAATTAATCTTTCTAAACGACTTAATTCTATGAAATTTTAGGAGGACAGTAAAAAGAGCTCGAGGAATGAAGGTTTGGCTGGAAGTAAATGGCATAAACGTACAGTTGGATACAGCAGGTTGATCTGCAGTCCTACCACCTGGCATATTTTAGCTGTGATATGGGGCAAAGTACTGAACTCCTGCTGTTTCTTGTTTTTTTTTTTCTCCATCTGTGAGACACCGATTAAAGTTACTTAGGAATGTGACGTGCCTTGTATTTAAGCATAGTTGAAAACCCTGGGATATCTCCTAGAAAGCAAAGAAAAACAAATGTAGTTGCATTTAAAATGTGTACTGCTGTTAAAATGATTATTTTTCTTTTCTAATTAGATGTATTGTGCGGGCATTGAAAGATCCAAATACCTTTCTCTTTGACCATCTTCTTGCCTTAAAGCCAGTCAAATTTCTGGAGGGTGAACTTATTCATGATGTGAGTAGCTTTCTTTTTAGCAAGTTGGTTTAGTATCTTAGAAAGTGCTCTCTTTATCAGTGGCTTTGGAAATTCATTAGAATAGTGGTCTGTGTCATTAATCTAGAGCTACAGTATACTATTTTTTCAAATGTTCTTAGACTCAGAAAATTAAAGTGTGACATGTAGGATGTCTGATACAAAGTTCTCCTTCAGAAGCTTTAGAAAATTGATTACAAGTTGCACCTTCAGCATGAATTCTTTTGGCGAAACTGCCTTTCTGATCTGAGAAAATAAACACAGCACAGGCTGCCCTCAGCTGTTGGCTGGAGATTTCCTAAGAATTGCCTTTTGTTTTGGGGGGTTGTTTTCTCGCTGTTTGTTTGTTTGTTTTCCCAGTTCAATATTAATTGGGGTGTTTTATCTATCTGTACATTCTCCAAAGAAGGGAGCAGAAAATGTTTAAACTGTTCTTACATTTGTTTCCCATCTTCTAGCTTTTGACAATTTTTGTAAGTGCTAAACTAGTATCCTATGTCAAGTTTTATCAGAACAACAAAGACTTCATTGACTCCCTTGGTAAGTTTTCAAATCATAATGTTTCTGACATGGCTTAAGATAATGGAACCTGCAAAGGACTTCAGTTCCAACCCTAATATCAAAGGCAGAATTTTAATAGCAGTGTTTCTTAAGCAGTGGATTAGACTCTAACCTGCTAGATCAGAAATGGACTGTCTAACTGTGGTTTGTTATATGTGCCAGGACAAGTTGTTTCAGGGGTTTGGAAGAGAAATCTGCTTTACTCCACTTTTTTCACTTAAATCTTTTGGGAGGGAACGTTTAATGCATTGATACATCAGGCTGGATCAGACATGACTACTTCAGTAAACGAGGCAGCAGCTTGTCTAAATCTCTTACAGTGTTTTTTTTATTATCAGTAACTTCATAACAGCAAATACTTCAGATACTTCCCCAGAACAGCAAGGTAAAAGGTGCAAGCCAGTGTACGTGTGCTGATGCATCAGACCTAGCAAGTCACAGTCTGTCCCAGTTAATTTGTTTCATCACATGAAGCAATGTGATGGAATGTTAATGTCAGCGCCCTCTTTATTTACACACTGTGGAAAAAAGGAGTAGTAATTAACACTTTGACACTCCCCCGATGATGTGTAATTGACTGTTTCAAAGGAGCACTGGTTCATAAGCTATTGCATGCATTAAAATTACGTTTTTTATACTCCAGCTTTTTAGGACAGGGGTCAGTGACAATGCAGAAATTGCTCAATGATGCAGATTTTTTTATTACTGCATTAAGGTTTTGACATATTAGTAATGAATAAATGTTTCCATAAAAATCGGAATTTTTTTTATAACTTTGATTTTGAAGTGACACTTGAACACTAAGTGAATGCATTTGAATGAAGGCATAGTTTGGCTAAAACTGAGTTTAGTGCAGCCTTCTAACATATGCATTATTTTGTTTAATGGAGTGTGGTGTAATTCTGAGAATAATTACCCTCAAAGTTTAGAAGTGCTGGTACTCTGAGTATTAAAATGATAATGGTGGTGTTTTTTAAAGATAAAAATCAGGAGCAAGTTTTCAGTTGTTTGAATATGTGTGTACAGGATAACATTATATTTTGTCTTTATCTGAACATTTGCTGTAAAGACATTTCATACTTTTCCTTTCTAAGGAGGGAGTCTTTTTTACATAGTAGTTACTTTTATGTGTTGAAAGAGTTTATCTGTTTGGCCCATGGAAGTATTTGCTGAAAATGCAGCTGTGCTTGAATCTGTGCGTCATACAATAGTCATGATTTATTTTGCTTTGCCTTCCCGTATCTCTGTTTAACTCTGTCAGTATAAGGTGCACATATTTTCAGTATGTCTGGTATTCAGGTGATGCAAGTAAAATCCTTAAATATCTGTATAGCTGTTCTGAAAAACAACCTTCCTCTTAACCTCGATTTGTCACCTTCTTTAAGTTGTACTCAGGAAACTGTCCATGTCTATCACCAATGGGTAAGGTAGAGGTTCTGAAGCAGTTGAAATGGGGATGCTCCTTTCAGCTATGCCTTTTAAAAAACAAAGGCAGATCAGTAATAGAAAACTGTACAATTATTTGACGAGGCATTCAAAAAATCTCTAAACAGCAAGATCTGTTCCCCAGAGCAAGTGGTGTTTAACCATTCTCTCTCTATGTATATCTATAAATAAACATTTTCTTAAGTATCAGGCTTCATGGTAAAAAAAAAGGACACTGTTAATAGTATTTCAGGGCTTCACTTGGGTGAAGACCAACTGAAATTAGTCCCTGAAAGCTGTGCAGTGAAGGCTCGTACAGGTGGCGTCAGGTTGTTACCATGTGTTGTTTTATTAATGCTGACAACTTGGGCCAGCAGTAGCACTGTCTGTGTCAACTGAATCGCCCTAACATGTCCACATCCAATCTGGTATTATCAGCGGTCTTTTTCGGAAAGTTAATCAGCATCTCATTTGCATTTGTTAATTAGGGTTAATGTGCGCTAATTGATTTTTTGATGCTTGTAGGTTTCCATTAAACCCAGTTAGGTATGTTTTCTGATGCTTCTCATTCGTGTGAGTTATAGGGATCACATTTTTGTTGAATTGGTGCCAAATAGGGAGCGTGCATCATAATTACAGCTAATTAACACAAGATGATGTCCTGTACTAATGTGCTTTCCTATTAGAGAACAGATGTTATAAATTCCAAACTTAAATATTTACTGAAGCTGTTTGGATGCTTATAATGTCATTCCAAAACCAAACAGTGGCTTTTCATTTTAAAGGAACTTCCAGAGGAGCTCAGTGGGTGTCTCAGAGCGCATGATAAAGAAAGGTCTTGGCTCATCAAGGTCTACCTCTACTCAGCTGCACTTTTTCAGGAGAAAGGACTCAGATGTGCTTGTGCAAGCCCATGGTTCAGTTCTTTGTGTTGCCATTCATACTACTGTGCTAGAGATCTAACTCATTATGTGTTCACATGTTCCTGGAGAGCACCTTTTTCTGATAGTAGATGCAGTGAGCATGCACGTGACTCACTGCTTTTACAATACAGTACAAATAGTTACTCAGAACACATATTTGTGGGGCAGAAATGTTACACTGCTGAACCATGACAGATTTTTTTAAGCACTTACATGAGAATGAGCAGTGAGGCTGGAGGAAGGCTCTGACATCACCAATTATTCTCCTCACGGTGTACTGCTATTCTTCCTGACAATCCAACTAAAATCATCACATGTGCTCTTACCACACGAAAGACCACTGTAAGGTCCGTAAAGATGGTGTTCTTCATGGTTCAAAAAAAATTCCACTCTCCTCTTCTTGGATGTCTGGAATCTTGATGAATTCGTAACTAAACTGTTCTAGCAGAACACAAGGAGGATGCAGGAATAAATATTACCTCAAAAAAAGATTGATAAAGCCAAGTAGAATGTTTTCATTGTGCAATGCTAAATCACATAGTTAAAAACATAGAAGGCAAACTAGATATTCTTGAATTAATATCCACAAACTATCAATGCTTTTCACACAGGATTGTTGCATGAACAGAATATAGCAAAAATGAGGCTACTTACTTTCATGGGCATGGCTGTAGAGAATAAAGAAATATCATTTGACACAATGCAGCAGGAACTTCAGATTGGAGCTGATGACGTCGAAGCATTTGTTATTGATGGTAAGAACTGTGACAAAGTACTTTGAACAGTGCTCATGAATTGTGCCTTTTATAGACCTCTGAGCTACTATTAAATATTTTCACTTCTTGCATGCTTACATATACAGCTGACATTGAAAGAGGGACTTTTTTAGTCACAGGAACTATATTTCAGTAATTCTTCATAATAAATTGTTCCCAGGTTCAATTTGTCAGCTGGTTTTGTTTGCTGTCATTAAAACACTATTAGTTTGTCAGGGAGAGAAGCATAATTCTGCTTTCCTGACTATTAGACTGCTAAAACCATCAGCAGAACAATACTGGTTGAACCACTGTCTTATAGGAGGTTTATGCAAAAATAACATCACTCTACCTTGAAAATAGAGCTTTAAACAGCTTTTTTTTTTTTAACCTTTGCAGCTGTCAAGACAAAGATGGTATACTGCAAAATAGATCAGACACAGAGAAAAGTAGTTGTCAGGTAAGACTTAATTCTTCATAGCGTTTTGTAGATCTTAGTATGTTCTAATTATTTCCACTTACAGTTGTAGAATATTTGAAGTAGAGGCAAGGTATTGTTCCTATCACTTGGTGGTAGTTAAGTAGTTGCTATTTATCATAATTTTATTAAAGCTGAGACTGAATGTGATTAGTTTATTTAATGAAAGAGTCCTATTTTCCAGCACATTTCATTTAATGACCTAATAGTGACAAGAATACTAATGACTATTGTTGCTTTAAATATTTGGGAAGGCTACAGAATTCTGTAACTAGTGAAGTGCAGCCTTTTACATACAGAAAATGTTCACGTGAGATTAAAGTAACGCTGTAAAAGAATTGTTAGGTGACTATGACATCTAGTAATCACCTTCTGATTTTGTTTTACTTCTCTAGTCACAGCACACATCGGACTTTTGGAAAGCAGCAGTGGCAGCAACTGTACGATACTCTTAACACCTGGAAACAAAACCTGAATCAAGTCAAAAACAGTCTCCTCAGTCTCTCAGACACCTAAAGAAAGTATAACCTAGACATGTTTTGCTACAGAAACATTTTATTCAAAACTTTGACCATTTGTGAATGTTTCTAAAATGTATACAATTGGTTTAAAGAAGACAAGCATTCTAAATTGCAACGCAAAAGCAATAAAATGTGGGAAAATCTTTGGTTCATTTTCATACAGAATCAGAAATAACTAACAGTAGCAACACCCTGTTTCTTTTGTTCTTGTTATTTATTTATTTTTCTTATGTGAGGATTGCTCTTTGACAAGAGGGATGGGGTGGAAGGGAGGTAGATGAGCAAGCGATAGCCTAAGTAACTGAAGTGATAAATCAGTATCATTCTAAAGGAGGAAAAATATGAAACTCCGTGAGGCAGTACCTGCTGTAAGGCATACCCCATGCTTTAGTGCAGAAAGAGGCATTATCTAGACAGAATCAACTACAACAGATACATTTAAATCACTCTGCAGTAAAGGTATGCAGAATATTTTCTTCTGCAACAACTTCAGTAACTCCTAAGTGAGAGGAGTCCATGAGAACAACTATCTGTCTATCTTTTGAATCAGTTGCACCAGAGTGTTCAGAAACTGAGCAGTGTGACAACCTAACTGAACTATTTCAGAAGTTCTGGGGAGTGGTTTTATGTTGCTTACAGGTTTCTTAAAGTGTTTAACTTGTGAACTTTTAACTTCAGGCCAAATCCATAACATCTTGCTTGCATTCTATTGCAGAAACAGATTAATTAATGAGAGCTGCATCTATTTTAAAACAAAAAAGTATTTATCTTGTATTAAGCGTGAAAGTACAATGGATAGATAACTACATTGGAGTACCCCTACCAACTTAGCTTACATAAGAGGTTTATCCATGTTTAACTACCATCTCCTACCACTGCTTTTTACTCTCTGTCTTCGTATTTTCTTTTCCTTGATGAACAAAGTCTTTCCAAATGGAGGAATTTCTCAATTTCTTCTATTTGATGTTGTACAGCAGAATTATGTCTAGGACAGTTGGCCTCATCTCCAAGCATTCTTTCACTTTGTGCTGGAGTCCCAGTCATGGGAGATGACTTCTGCTCATTCAAAGCAGTAATTCCTTCTTTCATCTGTCAGAATAAAAATGTGACAGTTACTAATCAAGGAAAATCGTATTCAAATGTTTAGAGTGTTAGCAATAATTTGATGTTAAACATGCAGGGAAACATGGACAGAAAAATAAGTAAATTGAAAAAAAAAATAACCCTTTCACTTGAGATGCTTACTTTAGATTGAATGCAGAACACTTGATAAATTTATAAACCCAACATTAATGCAAGACTTAATACAGAAGAGGATGAATTAAAAAAAGACAACCTTGCACTAGAATGCAGATTAGCAAAATAAATAGTTCAATTAAACAGTTTAATGTTGCAATTGACACTTCTAGTGCTATGCAATAATTTGATGAACAAAACCCAAAGTCATGAGCTTTATAGTGTTAACTCCCTCTCTGCTTAGCTATATAAGTGAGAAAACAAACATCATTAACAGAAGCAAGGCCTGTAAGCGTTTGGCTTTGCATGTTAAAGATCCTTCTGTTCTCGGAATAGTTTTAATTGCTTTTTCATATATATCCAAATCAAGCAACAAAGCAGGGAAGCAGATTTTTTGCTTGGATGCTGAGCTTGCTTCACATAACCCTATACTGAATGCCTCCTGGGAGGGGCCAACAAGCAATAGCAGCCACCTGCATGAACACAAGCTCAAAACAAAACACATTATGTCAAGCCAGCACTGCAGTGGTTCCTGGAGATCTCAAAAGTTATGTCAAGTCACATGCTAGGGCAGTTCTTCTGTTTTATATGGAGCATGAGGTGAGGCTCTGTTCAGCCATTTTTGAACACTGGATATCTGGACTAATTCCTTGTAAGCCACAGGCTGCAGGCCTGTTTTCAGTTTAGCACAGATTTTTTTTTTTTTTTGTTTTGGTAGCTAGGAGTTGGGCTTGGTGATCCTTGTGGGTCCCTCCCAACTCAGGCTTCTCTATGATTCTGTGTAGTACTTAAGAGAAATAAAACCATGCTATACTACTTGGATTTCACTAAGACAACAAACGTTCTCCTCTTTGGAGAAGTGACTTCAATTAGGCAATGTGTATTTTGCACCTTGAAAGGTTTACATTCTAAACGCCATTTTCACAGACCGGTACTGGAGATAAAAATCCATCTGTCAAAGTAAAAATCCTCAGCATTTTCACAGTGAAAGACAACTAAACGCTGCAGTTAAAAAAAATAAAAGGACTGAAAAACATAAATATGGTAAGTACTCTCAGTACTACGGGGGGGAAGGCATGCATAAAAACATTTTTTTTTCTTCATTTTCTATCACTTGAAGTGCTGCAGTTTGGTTAGGTGAGATTATCCAAACGGAAGAAAGCGTAAGTCTGCTCTCATTATAAACGTACAAGTTAATCAAAACAACTATACCGAGCAGCAAAAATTACTGCTGAGTCTCTTCTTAATCTCCCAACAGCTTTTACATGTCAGTCATAAAAATGACAAATTGAAAGAAAGAAGTTATTAGAATAGCACCAGCACAAAAGGGAAGGAGTGGTCTGTAACGTCCCAGGCTGAGACTTCATAGAGCAATTACTTGGAAAATAATCTAAGGTCAAATCAGCAAGGCATGCTGTTCACGTCCATCTCAGCTTTTACTCAGCCTGCACATAAGGAGCTTTAATTTGGAGGTGATGAAGTAGTATAACCACCATCAGATAACGAAATACAGCTTTTTACTTGCTGTAAATTAGGCACGTTAGTCCACCCCTTTCCAGAAGTTCTCAGCTGAAAGTACGGAAGAATAAGCAAGGAAAGGCAAGAAGAGTGCTCTCATCAATTCTTGGCTCGACCTCAATGAGAAGAAAAGCAGGAGGCACGGTATCACCACAATGGTATTTTGTGAAAAATCCACCTCATTGTCATACTCAAGTATCGTCACATTAGGAAGGTTGAATAATTCAGCAACAACAGTCTTCTAGCTTTCAGAGAACATGAATGCCAGTACCACTGAACTGATTATGTTTAGTGAAAGCCAGTTTTGTCACCTGAAAATAATATATATACTTCCTGATCTCAAACCTCATCCAGAAGTGACAGCCCTTATACCTGAGAAGCTCCTCTAGAATCAGTTCTGGAGAGTGAGGCCTGTTGCACTTGTCAATTATTCTATTATTCTTGAATATTATGTTTAGTATCTAACATAGATCTAAGAATGTTGTATGAGGCATTGCTAGTGTCACTCCGAATGAACTTACCTTACTGGAAAACAGCAGCTTGGTTTTTCATTATCTGCTTTTACACACACGGAGTATCATAATCCTAAGCAGTAAGATACCTTAAAATATGGCTTTACATAAATGTTGTATGATATAAACTGATAGGCTTTCATTCTTAGATCAGTTAAATTTCTAGCCATTGACAGAATTAACTGTTTTCAAATAAGATTTTCCTATCAAATAGCAAAGGAAGCATTGTTTTTGTACTTTTATACACTACCTTTCTCTTAAAGAAAAATGTCTAGGTGATTATTTTTCTTAAGGTACACAATGAACTACCCTCTTCTTCCCCTCCCAAACAGACTGGTTAGCATCTGTTTGATTCATATGCTGTGACTTTTTCCTGCTGCTTTCTATCAACCTTAATTGTGAAAAATGGTGCCTAGTTGCCCTTTTGATATTATTTTGGAGATTGACTCAGTCTTAAAGTATCCAGATGCATACAGTTGTACAAATATCTGTGGAATTAGCTCACTGAGGTCTGGTCCGCAATATTTTTAATTGACTTACATCTTCTGTGGGAAAAGAAGAATCATAAAAAGTCTTTGCTATAGCATTCCATTCTTCAGTAGGGTCTCCCTGGGGGTCTCGGTGGATACCAGAGGTATTCAAAGTGTCGGCAGCTCCATTAGAACTGGTGGAACCTGATTGACAAAAAGGAAATGGTAACAACTGCAATTTAGTCTCCAGGCACTAATTGTCAAGTAACTACGTTTCTGGTTTACCTCTGATCTTAAAAAAAAAAAAAAATAATCAAATTAGATGATCTTGTAGGTCCTTTCCAACCTAATGTATCTTTGAAACGATGAATCTATGAAATGTTTTTGGTTTAAATCACCGAATCTCAGTTGCGGAATTTTCCCTCATTTTTCTTTCTGATAATTATGCAAAGATGAGGTATGCTCCTATTCCAATTAAAGATGTTTCATGTCATTTTCACATGTTAAGTTCACAACATGAGAACTGTGATTTGTGCAAATGCAAACATTTTCAGTGTACCAGCTGAATATACTTTTATTAAACAATGCACCTCTAAGACTCGCCTTCCAATAATGATTATAAAGTATATAATTACTGACATCCTGACTTAATATTGCAGGATGACTTGTCATAGGGACATTCTAAATACAAGGTCGTTTAGGCAGACATCTTAAAAACAAGGAGCCCTTTTGTAAATAAATAAACCTAATATGTAATGAAATCAGGCTCTAGCTATCAACTAAAGGTAAAAAGGACAAATAAATAGATCAACTGCAGCCGTGTAAGGCTCCAGTCCTGCACTGGCTTTATGCACCCCTAGCAGACTCCACGGAAACAAACACCAAACTACAAGCAGAATCCAAGCAAGCATACTTTCAAAACTACTTATAATGCAAAAGGACACTGATTTCTCACAACACAGATGCCTGTCAGTTACTGATACAACAGGAAAATCATTACTTTGCAGAATCAAATAGGAGAGTTCTCCAGGAAGATTCTGCCCACTTTCAGTGAATTCCACAATGTGCTGTGGCTGCTCCCGGGAACCAGAGATGTTATGTAAATAGTGGGTTGCATCGTAGCCAGGCAGCAAAAGGAGTTCCCTTAGACAGGCTTAGTAAACTCCAGTGTTCAAAATGTTTCATGCTGTGCCTTGGTGAGGACAAATAAAAGCAAAAATAGGAACACATCCACACTGAATCCACCCCAGGTTTGTCATTTGGGAAAATATTTGGAAAAAAATTTGCAATAAATCATGGAAGTTGCAGTGCTGAATGTACTGCAATGACTAATTCTTAGGTGCCCTGTCAGTAAGATTTTCTACTCTCCAAGAGGAGGCAGGCAAGCAGACATAGGGGCCTAAATAAATTAGGCAGCACAATGAGAGGGAGAGGCAGATCTGGGACCCAACCCAAGATCCTCAGCTGTGAAGTTTTGCCAGAATTGAAGAGGTCTGGTGACTGTACCGGTCACTAGGTAACTTGCTTGTGGAAGCACAGTCATATTTGAATCCCCACTGGCTCCTCTGGATGAACTTGTTAGTCTCACTTCTTGGAATTACCCTACTTTGCATACAAGGAATGGAGGAACAGCGCACAAATTAACTTCAGATAGCACAATCTGTTCTTGCAGAAAAAAATCCATGCAGAACATCACATAACTGTACATTGATTTTCTTGAAACTGCTTCTGAAATTCATGTTACTAAAAGAAATAGTGTGGCACCCTGAGATCAGGATTCTGCTACCAATACTATGGTTTTAATTACAACATCTCATCTGGAACTGAGCAAAACTGAACTGAAGAAATTGTGTCTGTATACAGAAGTATGCAAGAGGAACAAGATAACCAATAAACCTACATTCAAACTACCAGAACAATCCTAGGAAATCAGGCTGCTTGTTTTCCCTGTCACTGCCAGTGGTTGCCCAACTATGGAGGAGTCAAGGTGAAGGGGGTATCCATTCTGCTTGTCATACATTCGAGCACCAAAGATAAAACAGATACATCCCCCTGTATTGTTGTCCTAGCTCTTGTGAAAAACATCTAAGCACACAGAGCTCCATTTTTAACAAAGCTAGGGGCTTCCAGTTCTTCACAGAGTGAAAACGTTTCTCTAAGCTTACAGCATACAGACATTAAAATCAACCCATATGCAGGCTTTACTTGGAGAAAGGAAGACAACACAAAGACCATTTTTTATTCTGTCCAGTTACTGAAGTAGAGGAATATATGTAAACACTGAAGTTGATTTACTGTGGAAACAGAGATGATATATGTATTCTACTTTGGTAACAGATTAAGTTTAATTCACAGCTAATTTTTTATTGTGAAACAAATCTAAAATGGAATCCTTCTGCAAAAAATATGAATCATTTATTTAATCAGACAATTAATTAAAAAAAAAAAAAAAAGAGAACCCGGTTAGGTGCAGTTATCCGATAAACTGAGAAATGTCATAGTATTTCTCTTTTTTTTTTTTTTTTTTTTTTCATTCTTATTTTTAAATAAGCTTTCTAATATTACACAACACTGCTTAAATGCAGAAATTTCATATTTTGGTAACATAAAAATGAAAAGTACAGTCTGAACAATATACATACTTATCTTTCTTACCTGGTCCTATTTCTCTTCTGGCAATGTTTTCACTGACATTTTGAAACAGAGCTTTTGAAATAACCTTTCTGTTTTCCACCAGGCACGGCAGTTTCTCTTTCAAAACAGAAGGTTCTTGGGATGATGAAGTCCATGTAGCCTGACTTCTCACTTGATTTACTCTTGAACAAGAACTGAGGTCTAAAAACTTGAAGTATACTGAAGTTTTCTCAGCTTTTTTATCTGAGGTTGAAAGATCAAAGGATGACCTTCCACTCACGTTTACTAAATTTCCAGATGTTCTCATGGGTAAAGAGCATGATTCTTTCAGGTGACCCTCAGCAAACTTCCTTCCTGGAACTGTACTGTGCAGCAAGTCTTTCTTCTGTTTTAACATAGTGTTATTTATTGAATTATCATTAACCTCCAGGGAACATCCAGTTTTGATCGACTGTATCTGAATTTCTTCATTAAGTTTATCTGTACCAACTCCATCTGCTGGGATTTTTTGAACAGTTATTTCAAGATGATCAGCCTTTACTGGAGACATGGCCTTTACTGAAGCCATGGCTTCAGTACACATACTTCTGTCACCTCCTGATTGCTCATTACCATCTTGGTCAGGTTGTTTCCTGTGTACATCATCCACATTTATTCCTTGATTTATTTTTTCAGGGCATAAAGCATCTGAAAGGGGCACTTTACTACTATGTTCTTTTGTAGCTTCATCAGTACTCACATTATTGTGATAAACAGCTAGTAAGTTGTGAGCATCCATTGCTGGAAAAACAACATGCCTTAGTGTACCACTTCTGTTGATGTTTGTGGCATCATTGTTGTGGCTTTTGTCTTCAGTATTTATGTGTGTCTGTTTAAAAAGAAATTTATCTCTAGGTAAACCACTCAGATTTAACAAGCTTTCTTCTATTCCACGTGGTCTGTTTTCTGCATCGTTGTCACTGTTTAGCAAGCTACATTTCTGGTATTCTGTCTGAGAATTTTCTCCAGTGTATAATAGGCTGTCAAAATGGAATTCATTCACTTGATCATCTGTATTTCTCTCACACATAGCATTCTTCACAGCACAGACGGGCACTTCATGCTCTTTTTTGGATGCTTCAGTTGCAAGAACACTGTCGTGTTCTATGATGCTTGAGTTTTTGTCTGCCTTAGTACAAACTGATTCATGTGTAGTATTGCACAATTCTTGGTTACTAGAGTTCATCTTTCGAATTGTATTTTTCTCCCAGACAACTACTCTGTCAGCAGCATCTAAAAGTACCTTGCTTGTTTCTGTGTGACGTGCAGCTGCTGGACCAATGCTGTCCTGTAGCTTTTGTTGTAAATTTGCACTGTTTTCCTCCAGTAGCACTCTACACGTTGTTCCTCGATCTTCTGCTTCTTTACCTTCAGTGACATGCATTTCTGAGTTCTGCCCTTGGGTAATTAAATCAGTATCTGTACAGAGGCTGTTCCTGGGAGAAGCCTCCCTTGGCTTTCCTTTCAAAGGGCTAGCTACATTAATTTCATCCTTAAAGCTGTTCTCAAGAACTGGTAACTCTGTTAGAGTAAGTGTATTTTCTAGTTAGTGACAGATCACCGAGACAGTAATTAAAACCTTGTTTTTACATTTTAAGATTTCTGAAATACAGACTTAAGATGATATCAATACAGATTTTTCTTCTCTTATGTTACAGCGACATTAAAATTCACATATAAATATAGTAAAAGGTACTGAAGATAATTGTTATCAGAATTTGCAAAACACAAACTGTTCAAAAAACAAATATCTTAACACTCTGTACATTTTAGTTACTGACAGTATTGAAAACCGATTGAAATATTCCCCAACTAGTATTTACTTTTTAAATTATAAGGTCTTAATTGGGAAATTATAAAACACTTAATCAACCCACTGTGTATTTACATACAGTTTGTAAGCGGTCCACTACTGCAACTATTTATCTTTTTGAAAGTGGCATGTTTAGCTACTAAGAATCAAACCTGCTGAACTGACTGTGTTCATACAGAAAGGAATATGCTATAACTTGATGGCAGTGAGCCAGTGACGAATAATTAAAGCATTTCACTATCTGAAAGGTGTTTTCTGAAAAACACACTCAGGTGGTATCAGCACTGATCCTATAAATCAATCATTTTACAGTTAATAATCATTTAAGTTTCCACTTAATTTCTAAACTGTAGCAAAAGTAAGTATTAAAAACTATATGGTCTCCAAGCTTCAAAAAATGTAACTTACTAGAGATATAAAGCACTTTGTATAGAAAAGTATTATGACCATCCACACAAACAAATGCAGAGCAAGCACTCATGGGTCTCTTTTTTTTTTTTTTTTTTTTTTTTTTTAGAAAGTGGAAATATATATTTTTTTTTCTTCCAAACAATTCTGTATGCATCGTTCTTCCTAACCCATACCCCCTTGACTGGAGTGTAGGAGAAATTTCAACATCTTGAGGAGCAACAGTACAGACCTCACTTGACATTCCAGGGCAGCCACTAGAAGCACTGTGCTTTCATACAGAGCCCTTGGCAATTTACCACAGACTAGCACTACTGACATCATGAATTTACTGCTGTTAGAAAAACCATTTAATCCGGGGTTCAAACATTTTCTTATGCTATACTGCAATTATTTATCCCTTTATCAACAATATACTTATTTCTTCTATCCATGTAATCTTATTACTTTGTTTTATCTGTAACTCCTCAATGCTTAAGGAGAAGTTCACTGTGTTTTTTACTTCAGTTTCATCTTCATGTCCAGAGCTACTGTCTTTTCTTAGTATAGATGGCATGCAATAATTTTCTTTCTGAATAGTCTGTACTTCACTGTCTTTTGATTGTTCTTGACCACTCTAGCATAAGAAGAAAAGAGATTATACATATTTTAATAGTCTACTAAAGTCTCTGATTCTGAATTCATTTTACAATTCTGACAGAAACAGAAAACCATTCTCTTGAAGTATATAAATTTAAGGCAAACAGAGGATAAATAAAAAAGCAGACTGGGACACTAGAGGAGTAGGAAAAACATTAGGCCCTTCTAATTTCTAATCACAGTCCACAAAAACAAACTGCACAAATCGACAGTGTTTCAGAGGAAGGAGGATTTTTTCTATGTGCGATATGACGCCCTCTGTCTGCAGGTTAAATCAGTTACCTGCTCAGTAATTATGTGTAGAAAAAAACCTGCACGATCACATGATCACTAATTGTGCTCAAACTCACACGCACCTATTAACTCTTTTTATTTGTTCCCCCCTAACAAACCAGCTGGGATTTTTAACTCAGTTTCATACAAAAATAAGGCTTATAAATTTGCTCTTTGCCCATTCCTCATACCCTCCCAGGTTGGCTTTCCATCCGAGCAATCAAATTCAACAGGAGTAGAAACCCGAAAGATGTTAATTTCCATTATATTCTGTTAAAACTGTCAGCTAAATAGTGAAGAAATGAACCTAAACGAAAAACCACCCACCCTTTCCCATAAAAAAAGGAAAAGAAGCAGCCTCCATCCTCTCTCTGCAGATAAAGGCAGGAGGACATGCTGGCTCAGATAAAAGTAGGTGGACGTGGGAGGGAGAAGGGGCTTAGTCCATAAAAGGAGAAAGGAAAAGCTGAAGGTACTTGGGTGGCTGGAAGTGTTAGAGAAGGAAGGTTGGTTGGGATGTGGGAGGAAGTTACAAGTTCTGTACTTGGGCATAAGATCTTTGGGGAGGACAGAGTATATAGTAAAATGGAGGGAGGCACATATACAACACTGGTCAAAATTGGATTATTGCAGTGGTGTGATAGTAGATGATATACAATAGAAACGTGCAAGAAACAATTTTCTAGAGAGCACATAAACATCCTGATGCTCCCGGATTAATTTATTTGGGGAAGGGAAGAGTCATGGCAAAAGAAGGAAAGACCTGAATTATTTTTCCTAATGCCTAATAGTCCACCTTCAACTTCATTTTTTTCTGATTTGAAATTGTAAACATTTAACGCTTTTGTTTTCTAATTCTTTTGTTTCAAGTTAGTTAGTTTTGCTTTTTGACTGTATGCAGTCTCGACACTATGCTTTCAAGCTTTTCTTTTCTAGCACTAGCACTAGATATTTTCTTCCATGAAAGCCATAATCCTTTCTTGCTTCTAAGAGCAGCTTCTTTAGACAGAAACAGAAAGCAACCCAATATAATGTTTGTATGGGTATAGAATGACTGCTATGTCGGAACTTATGGGATGAACTGCTGAACTGATCTGAAACAAATATGATAAAACATTATTAGAAGGGGAGAAAGGTGACATGATTCCTCTCCTGATTTTCAGGTGGACTGAATGCATCTTTCAAAAATAAGGTCTAAGATGCCTAAACTTAAATGCCTATTTTTCAAAGCTGTCCAACATAGATTTGAATTTATTCCCCCTTCCCTGTAATTTAGTAAAAACATCTATGCAATATATGCACACCGAAGGTGACCTTTCCTCTCAACTTATTTCATGCCATTAAATTCAAAACCTTCTCAAAACCACATCTCCCTGTATGCATACAAGCACGATACTAAAATAATCTGCCATGAGGCATAGCTCTGTTCTCTAACAGCACGGAGCTGTATTACAAACAATACTAAACTAAATGTCAAGCATGGTAAAATAAACTGCAGTGCATAAGACAACAGGAGTGTAATTGTTCAGGTTCAAATTTGGCTCTGAAATGAGATCTAACATTGCACTTGTTTTTAAAAGAAGCTTTAATTCCTGTTCCGTGGGTGATCAATATGAAGTTTACATACATGCTAAATTTCATGCCCCACAAATAATTAGAGGGACTTCAGACTGCACTAAGTGTAAAAAATATATACATGCCTATTTCCTTGCAGTATTCCTTCACCCAAATCACAGCCAACACTTTGCCCTTCTGTGTTATCCTAGACACTGACTCACTACTGATACAAGATGAAATTCCACAAGTAAGAATAATCAATATAATCTGTGGCAGCTCCTTTAATTTCTTGAAATCTGGAGATTTTCCCCAGCCTAGCTTGTCTAGGCTTTGAATTCTTGTACAGTGGTACAGCAATTCACTGTAATACGGTTAAAGGTATGTATTTAGATAACATCTAGATTTTTTCCCCTATTCGTAGCAGTATCTTTTAAGCACGTCTATTTTCAAACACTTGGGATTATCTCAGTGAGCACAAGCACAGTTTATCACAAAGGGCTGACAGCATGCTTTGATTCTGCATCCTAAATATGATCTGCAATTTACTTGAATTCAAAGAAGCTATGGATTTCCAAATTTACACAGTTTGCATTATACCTTGGAGAATTCATACAGATATTGCTAGGTGAATACGCATGTCAAGTTTCATTTCCACAGTGTTGTTAAGGGCACACCAGATGTGTGTGTGGCCATGTGCACGTATGTTTGAATGAATGCGTTCATGTATTTGGAAGAGCATAAATGAATTTCTTCGCAACTTCCAGTTGGTTATTTTACTTCCAATTCACAGCGTAGTCATCAAAAGAAGTGCTTTTACCTGGTGTCTTCCTGACATGGAAAGGAAAAATATATGAGCTGCAAAATAATTTTTCCCTTTCTTTAAAGGATGAGCCATTATCTGAGTTGAAAAAGGAATGGAACAGTGATGTAGACAACACACAACCAAATAAAAGGATATACTCCATACACAAGGAATTTTTCTGTGACCTTGTTTATTCAATCTTACAATAGACTAGAAATTTGCAATCCAATTTAAGTAAGGGGTAACACTTACCTATGGTGCCAAGTACACCTCCTTTTGCTTCAAAAGACCACCCCACATGCTTAACCATTTAGTGACTTTTCATACATATCATGAATATGGAGCTGAGTGTGGATTTGGCTCACCCAGCAATGCAACCTCTTTTAAGGGGATCTTGGATCACTGACTACACCAGAGAAACTTTTAGGCTTCAGTAATCTCAAAGGAAGATTACTATGAGAGCCAGACTAGGAAAACTGTCACGTCTCTCATTCTCTCAACTCATTTATAGGAAGAAATGCAACGTACTGCAGTCATTATAAACACTTACTTGCACATTATCTACTTTCTCAGAACAGTGGTTTCCCTGAGTAGGATGGCAATCTTCAGGATGCCCTTGGACCTCTTTAAGGCAGTTCAGTTCATTTTTAATAGTGAGTATCTCTCTTCTCAGTTTTTCCTCCTAAAATAAAGCAGAGCACACAAACACAGAGCCTTATTGCGTGTTTAAACACTAACACACTATTTAGCAAATTAAAGGAATCCCTTAGAAAAAAGTATAGATAATAAGGAATTCTGTGTAAAAAGGACAACTCTGAAGCTTTTCATTCATACCAGGATTTCAATCACATTCCAACACCTCACAGAAAATATGTTCCTCCAAATACATGAATGCATTCATTCAAACATTTTTTATTCATTGGCTTAGGATTATTATTTGTAGCCTTTTTCCTTTTTCTGTTCAAAGATAACATGACAGTAAATATTCATTATCTACCACATTTTCAAGGAACTATAACAATAAAGGATTTTCTTGGCATTACTTTTTTAATAGCCTCAAGAAACCAATGATCCTTCAGAAAGTGTGCATCATTACTACTGTTCTATTTAGAACAAAAAATGATTGCAAGCGGTAAAAAATTAAAAAAAAAAAAAGCTATTTTTCAGAAATACTTTAATACAATTTTACTATTTCCAAAGAATTGCATAATGTTAACGTTATCCATGATCATACTATTGAGAAGTCACAAGTCCAAATTTAACCACAGCAGAAGGATGGCTGGTGGACTGGGGAGCGCCAGACACAAAGACATTATCTTCTAAAACAAAGATGCAAACGTTCTTAAGAAATAAACAGATGCAATTCTCATGTCTACACAGGATACTATACTATAAAGACACTGCAAGAAATTAGGGATATCAAATGTTCTCAGAGCAGAGAGCATCAAAACAATGCAGTTACTTTGTATTCTCATGGTTGCGGTCATCTTCATAGTGGCTAAAAGTCAAGCAGTCAGGACAACAGGATTACTGATTTCCCATGGACTCCCTGAGTCAGTCTATCAACTTCAAAACCTTTCTAGCAGTAGATGCCATGTATATAGAAGAAATAATCAGCAGTTACTGAAGGATCCTTTAAAAATAATTTAAAAGTTGAAAGAATGGCAAATATTGAAGATAAAACATTGTTTAGATGTATGTAGAGATGAACAGGGTTTTATCTTGTCTAATCTCTTACTCCACAGTCACAGTTGAATAATTCCAGCCAAATGTGGATCTCTGCTTCAATGTGGGCCTTCAGTAGCTCTACGTCACCCAGTTTGAGGTTGCTTTCTCACCACCCACCTTTGGGACATACGGCCCTATACAGGCACCTTCAGGGTACCCCAGATAGGGTAGTTCTGTTTGGCTTTTTTTTTTGACCCCTGAAGTGGGTAACAGTTGACTACTGATTTTTCAGGATTTTTTCAGGGGTTAAAGGAGTGCAGCCTAGAAACGACACTATTCCCTTAATAAGTTCTGTATAAAATGGTTCTGAAAAATATATAAAATTAAATCAGTTTCCATGTCCTGGTGTAATTCCAGAACATTTTCAAGTGCTAAATACAAGACACCACCTAATACCCTGGGACTCCTGCTTTATAGAAGTGCACTGACCTTTTAAAGCATAGAATTCAACATTTCTCCTAAACATACCTTCTAAAAATATTCACTTCAGGATGACTTTGCACTACTGGAAAATAAATCGGTTGCTTTTATTGTAGTATTTCTGCAATATTTTCTTGGTTTTTAGGAATTATCTGAAATGCTTGATGATTATTTCAAAACCCTTTTAATACTATAACGTTTAATTTAATAAACCTACGTCTTTTTTCCAAATTCTTAGTGCTTTCTCGTGCTCATTCTGAAGATTAAGGAACTTTTCTTCATTTTCCTTTGCCTTCTCCCTTTGCAGCTCATTATCTCTTTCGAGTGTCTGCAATAAAATTAATTATCCAAAAAATAATCAATACCACATTAATGAATTTTGATGTGTTTTATGTTGCTTGGACCTTTGCTTCTAACACGCTGAAAGTGCCATACAGATCAGTGATAATGTGCTATCTCAACAATAATTTTCATAAATTAACAGAAAGGTGCTTATAGTTTAGCTAACAGGAAACAGGGGGAGGTTATGAAAAAAGAAATGGCTATAAAAGGGTATAAAAACACTTGCCATTATTCAGTTTCACTGCATAAGTTTTAATGTGCTGAAAAAGTAATATAAAGTCCAGAGATGAGAAACGTGAAATGTAGCACGATCTAGACCTTAAAGAAAATACTTAAAGAAAAAGCTACCCTAGAGCAAGATGAAAAAAAATATATTTTTCTGATCAGTTTTTATATCCTCAATTGTTTATTAATCTATCCTATAAACTGCATAAACTTCAAATTCTAAAAGATCTATTGGATTGTGAAGTACTTACTGTTTAGCTGATTATCCTTTAATTAATTCATTTTACACAACCAAAACAGAATAAGAGCACATTAAAATAATATTGCTATTAAGACTTTTTACCATCTTAACTAAAAAAATGTTGCAAGTACAATTAACACTTTCAACTTCACTGTGCCAAATTAATGCACTTATATAAATCAACAGTAACTTCTAGTACATCTCAGGTACTGCTGGAATTTTTATTGCGTCACATTTTTTACAGCAAACAATACAGAAGATAAAGGACTTACTGCATCCATTATATATGTGTCATCTATAATAGGTATTTGATAATGTAAAATACTTGTAATGCATGTAGCTATATGACCAGCTATACATTAATGACTCTGCTGAGATTCTTTGGAAGTCCACAAGAAAAATGTTGAGGTGTTAGTCCAAAACAGTTGCTCTCTACTTATTCTTTCAACTAAAAGAGAGTCTACTTCCTTATTCACTCAATAACGATTTTAAAACACCTATTTTCATTCATCTGTACTACTAATAAAATATATATTTCAAAGTTAATCACGATTTTCCTAGTGTTATATCTTGCACTTCTATACACATAGAAAAAGTTGTCCATAAGAATATAACGATTTTCTCCAATATATTATAGAAATAAAAGGATGAAATCACTCAAAAATATGTTGTCTGTATAATTGTACACTTGTATAGCATCCTTCACACAGTTCTACAAACCAGTAGTCCAATAACATCCTTACTCTTCCTCTCTAACTAAAGGGTTCTGAGAGAAATGCATCTCCAGTTCAACTTCCTCTGAAGTGGAACGTGTTATTCACAGCACAGCTCTTCGGGCAAAACAAGCAGCAAATCAAAGTGCAAACATGACTCCGCAGAAAGAGGAGTTAGCTACCTCACCCAGGCTTTCCTTGAATAATCTCTGCACCCAAAGCAAACCTTAGCTTTGTCCATTTAACGTTAGAGGTCACTGCATAATATCTGCCTACTGAATACTGAACCCTCACAGTTTGACAGCCTTTGCTTACCAAAACACTTCTGAAATAACCACTATTTTATAATAAACTATCTCAAATACCTTTTCATAAAGAGGCATAACAGAGAAGCAGTATGGATGTCAGGAAAATATCTTTAGCTGTAAGGCTGATACTATTAACTGACTGTAAACACTTAAAATCCTAAAGATCATATGTAAACTTATCAACAATAAAATACTACTTTCATAAATAAACAGAGCATTCCCAGTTGTTTCAATGTTACGGCACTGTTACAGCACTGAAGCTTGAAACTTGTGGAGACAGGTATGCAGTACAAAATGCAGCTACATTATTATAAATAAATAAATAAATAAATAGATCCAACAGTAAGAATATTCTTGCTTTGGAGATCAAGAAGTGGAAGGTTTCTGATTTTGAGTCACAGTGAGTGAAAGTATTAAGTCAGCAATCCCAAAAAGACTGAGAAGTCTTGGAATGACTGGCAGATGGATCCCTCACTATGTGTGAACACCATCCCAGCACTGCAAAACAGAACATGCCTAAGCCAGAGTCAGCACAATCATCTGAGTTAAAGGTTTGCATGCAACTTGAGGAATTAGTGGAATTAAAGATTAGGTATATATTAGTCCTATAGATTCAACATGTATCAAAAGACCTTCATGTCACCCCTTTTTAGACAAGGCTCACGTAGATAGCTTTTTGTTTAGCTGCAAACAAGACTAACAGAAGTGAGCCCTTCTCAGGCTTGTACATCTCTTTTGACAATATCTTATACAAATACATGCAACACATTTGTAACCTAGCATTGTGCATCCATAGACAGAATAAGGAAGGTCAGTATGATCCTCCTTGATGCTACCTTGCAAGTCTGTGTTCAGTCAGCCCCAAAAGTAAGGATTTTTTGTGAGAAAAATTATACATTTCCATGGTACCATACTACCACTCCTTCAATATGTCAGAATTAATTCTCTTGATGAACAAGGTCCACAAATATAACAGAGATGTAGGGTATTGCATGCAAATAATGCATCACCTTCAGAACCTACTTAACACACTGAGATTCTAGAAACAGTAGAAGCAAAAGCAATAGCTCTCTAACTAGCAGTAAAGTGGGTAGAATATTAGTATCAGATATTTATTTCTATATTAATAGAATATTAATATCAGATATTTATCATAGATCAAAATATTGTCCATAGTTCATAAGGAGCAGAACGTAATATCCACTTTCACGATCCTGTAGGGCCCTTGTATTCTGAACATTATCACCAGTAATGTTACAAAATGATTACTGCAAATTTCTGCTTTAATTTACAAAGTCATTCCAATCAACTTAAACAATAAAATACACTGAAAAAA
The DNA here is from genome assembly GCA_023055505.1 of Callipepla californica brunnescens. NCBI lineage: Eukaryota > Metazoa > Chordata > Aves > Galliformes > Odontophoridae > Callipepla > Callipepla californica. The sequence goes on from JALIRH010000004.1 coordinate 1,335,711, forward strand.
TAGTAATTTATGAATAGCATCTAACCCAGCTGGTTCACTGTTTCTGCTGATAAGCTAACAAATAAACAACAGAGGTTACAATAAACTGTGTTACTTTTAACAGCCTTTTGCCTGTAAATTACCTTAATTAATCTTCGACAAAAGTTCTCAAAATGCTAAGAACTCTAACCTAATGCTAACCTTTTCCATTAAAGTGCTTTGGCACATTTAAAACTTGAGTAGAGTCAATTACATGAAAAAAGAACTGGAGAACTCTGAAGATCCACAATGAACTAGTGCGACTGTACTCCAGATTCAGAAATACCTCTTCTTGGTTTTACAGCACTCTGAGACATAAGAAATTTAAGTCATGAAGATTCAGTACTCTAGACTAAATGCAGCAACCTAAATATCTGAAATCAGATAATAAAACTCTGTACAGTTTTATCCAATACTCCAAAGAAGGTATTTTAGCTCCCAGAAGTTTTATCTAGATTCTAATGAAACACAAACTCACATTTAGACTTATCTGTTCAGTCAAAAAGCAAAATTCATGTATTCATACCGTGACAGATGGCAAACCGCTCACATGCATAAAAAATAGAAAGGTACAAAAGTACACAAGCACACAAGAAGTTCAAATTTAAAGCTAACCAAGAAACTAGTTCAAAGCTTTAGCCTTAACGGCCCAGCAAAGAATGGTGACAGTTACATATGGATAAATATAGTGAATATAGTACTATCAGTGATTGTGCCTGACCTCTGCGTGGCAGATCTAATCAGAAAAGATAGTGATCTTAACCTTCAGTGCATGGGGCCACTTCAACTGCGAGTGTAATTTAGAATATAAGCTGCTATTAATCCCTTTTTCACAACCACAAAGAGGAACTGAGGAATGCTCGAAGTCAGAATGCTCCAAATATGCTACTTATCACCTCTAACATAAATACAACTACAGGCAACACAAAAAGAAATGGCTAAACATACGTTCTTTTTTAGGCTTTTTGCTTTGGGGATATGCTCTGGCTTCGAAAACTCAAAATTTGAAGTACTTTCCAGAAATGAGAAATATATACCTACACAAAAAAATTAATTATAAAAAACAAGTCATAGAATCATTTCATTTAAAAATACTCGAAAGCAACCTTAGAAATATTCTGGTTTTAGCTTTCAGAAATGGCTGATCAGAATGGCAACCATAATTTGCTTTGGGGGGGAGAACTGAAAGAGGGAAACTGTAGACTGCGTTTCAAAGTTCACGTTGACAGTTAAGGAGCTGAGGGAGCAATGGAAGTAAGGTCAAAAGTTCTGAGAAACGTATAGATGTCTTTAACAGCCCTGGACTTAAAAAAATATGTAACAGATAGAAGCAACTTTTCTAATCAAGGAAAATCTGACCTGATATTCTTCTCTCAGTGCATTTAATTCACTTTCCATTCTAATATTCATTTGAGTTATTCGCTGAAGCTGCTCCTGAGCAGATTGTAGAGAGCTGAGAATTTCCTTGTGAATGCAAACAAACAAGGAGACACTGAATAACACTTTGCTTCTGAAGTTTAAGCAGAAACCAATTTACATCTTTGAGATTAACATGTCTATTTTTATTTTACCAGTGGTACACAAAATATAGTATATTAGAATCTATATCTTATTAAAACCAACATCAACATTTGGGAAGGGCTTTGGAAGGAAATCAGAACTCCTCTAGGCTCTTTCAGCCTTCTCTCTGGGAAGAAATATTTTTTTCATTGACGTTTGATTTATATTCAGTACTATTTTACATCCAGAAAACTGAACCCAGTATCACCTGACATCAACAGCAGAGCTGGTTATGTCTTTTGAATTCTGATCAGTGTACTTTGAATAGAGAAGACTGCTTCTCTATATACTTTTCGATGTAAATCAGTCTATAATTTAGATAACGTATTCAGCCCCAACCCAATAGCCACTGAAACCAACGTGTTCAGTTAGTCTAGACAGTGAATTTGAAGCTCTCTATAAAACAAAAATTCAGGCATTCTAACCAACTCCTTGGAGCAAACATGAGATTAATGTGCATATCAGAGCTATACCCACCTCTAATTTACAAAAAAAAAAAAGCAGACATTAAAACAAACAAAAATCCTAGCAATTCACACAGAACAAAGTAGAGAAATACAGGTCCTTCTATTTGATAATGCAAGATGACCACATGAACTCAGCTACAAGCACCTCCACAGCAATGCTTTTAGTGCATTCAGAGCTGTGGGAGAAATGACAACTGAGCACATCTCATTTTCTTATTGTTTTTTTCTTTTTTTTCCCCTACATTTATTGTGTGATTTTTTAAAAAGTGGATTCAAAGTGCAAATCAGACTTGTTCAGATTATCCTATATCTCCTATGCTTTAACATGTGCTCAGTGAGTACACAAGCAAGCTACTTCTTCAGGCCCTTCCTCAGAACAAGGATGATCACACATCTCTGAAATGTCAGTTTAATGAACTGCAGAATGAAAATTCTCCAACTGTGTTAGAAAATAATATCTGCAAAGCAATGTATCATGGTTATTATTACAGGGAATAAAATTTTCATGCTGTCTTTGTTATTTGATTCCACATACCTGGTTTGAATATTAGTTTCTATTTGCTACATTTCTGAGCAAAACCTAAATTTGTGATAGAGGAGCATTAACGCTGAGCAGCTTTGTACAGGTGTGGTTTTATAATCCAAACATATATGCTCTGCGTGAATTCGAGCTGATTTCAATATCAACAGTATCGTAACAAACTACTGGCACCCAGAAAGGAGAATGGCAAAAGCAGTTTGCAAACTTCATTGCTTATTCCTACTCAAGAATTATATTAACAACTATTTTGACAGGTAAACCAGTTCTCCACAATCTGAACTTAAAGATAAAAGTTGAGACTTGGAACAAGGCGTCAACATAGTTAATTCTGCTGTACCTTCTAAAAATTGAGAAGTGAGATCACACATATACTTTTCAGAAATATTTCATTAATAACATGTAATTTTAGTTAATCCTAATTGCTAAGATCATTTAATAATCTTAAATATATAAGACATTAAGTAATCTTAAATAGCAATGTTATTAATATAACTCACTAGCTTCTCTTCTTTAATGTTCATGTTTTCTTCTTGAACTCTTTTACTAATTTCTGTCTCCTTAAAAGAAAAGGGAAAAAAGGAGCATAAAGTGTTATTGATGCTGTTCAAAATTGCTGGCTTTTTTTTCATTTTTAGCAATATTCCATTAATAAAATACTTCCAATGCTCATGAGATAACTAAAAATATAAAAAATGATTTAAACTATTATATTGAAATGTCTTTTTTTAGCTAAAAAAATTGTTCTTTGGTTTGTGATGAAGAACAGAACATATTTAAAAAGAAAATTAAGGTGTTTAAATTCTGAAATACCGTTCTGATTTTTTGCTGCAGTTCTTGAAACTGTTTTTCCTTTACTGCAAGATTGATGTTTTCTTCTCCCACCCTGTACTGAGATGTGACCTTGGACCTTATCAAGTCTGTAGTTACTTTCTTCAGTTCCTTAACACAGGAAACACGTATAAATAGCTCAACCAGTATAGGCATTGCAATTCAAAACAAAGACAAATCTTTTAAAGTATCCTGAGTCATGCCCTACTTTTAAATAATGTATGGAAACAGCTGAATAAATTAAATTGGGGGATCAAAATTTCTAAGATTGACTTGGTACACTTTAGACTTGTCAAATGTGTCTGAAAGTTTATTTACACTGGCACGGGGTTATTGGGCTAATATTGCTTTCATTGTTTGAAGTACACCTGATTCTTCTGTATTGGATATTTTTCTCTTTCTAGAAGGAAGCATTGAGTTAATACTGGTAAGGCCTCTTACACAACAGGAATTAAGTACATATTGAATTACTGGGTACGTTCCTTGGATTCTGGAGAAAAAAAAAAGAACAGTGACTATCTGGTAAAAGCAGGAACTGGCTATAAATTTGAAGGATTTTGCTTTTTCCTGAAACATTAATTACTTAATCTCAGGAGAATTCTAAATTAATTTTATATTAAAAGCTTCTACAACAAGATTTCCCATCTAAAATATGCCTTTGATTTGCTAGTCTTTATAATCTCCTAAATATCCTGCCTCCCCTCCTCCCCCCCCCCAGCTCTGATGAGGTGGTATCTGTTTTCTAACCAGTTTATTCCAAGCTCCTAGTGCAGCAAATAAACAGCAAATGCTTTGATCTCATTAAATTACAACTTATAGTTCCTGGAGTCGTAAATATTGTGCCCTATTCTCCCCCACCCCTCCCATTCTGCTACAAGGTAGTCTGTTTAATATCGCTCTCTCCTTGAGCACTCTGACGTTTACTCAGACAAATAGCAGAGGTTATGAATGCTGCTCACAGATAGTATCAAGAATTCTTCACGATGCCATAGTGGTGAACCATGCATTCAGAATGGTAATAGTTTTATCTAACAACTTAGTTTGGTCTGTTTAACTTTTCTTCACAAAACTGGAATTCCATCTTATCACAGACCAATGGTTTAACTGTTCTGGACAAAATCAAATAACAGTACAAAAGAAAAGGGAAGATTATGTAGCTGAAATTTACAAATGCAGAGTTACATGGAAAATACAAGAATAGATACCACTTTGAAATAAATCACTTTGTTTCCTAGAGGCTTTATTTCTCATGTATTTGAGCCATAAATAAATCTAAAATGATCTAGCAAGGACTAAGTGTACTTGCAGAATCAATTATAGGATTCAGAGACGACAACACTTTAAAGCTGTGATATTCCGTAATCTATTAGGGCTTTTTCACCTTTCCAAAAAAATATAATAATATTTTTATTGTTCTGTTTTTCTAGAACAGCAAGTAGAGTTCTTATGCTTAAGAAGCAGAAGGTGCAAGAAGTTTTAGCTTTATAAAATAGAAGTGCACCACTCCACTCTTACACAGAGAACTAAATTCATGGAGCACAGGTTCTATGTGCTACACAAGCAGGTGCACAAGCCTGCTATGGATCTGATACACATTTTGCAAAATTCAAGGCATACTGCGTGCCTAATTGCTACTTATTTTGTGATGGGGGAAGAAAAGTCATACTAAGTAAACCATGCTCTTGTGGTAGAAAAGATAACTGGATTTTCTTCACATATAACAGGTGAATGTGTATAATCCATCCAGAATAGAACCTACATCTGCTAATCTGCCAAAGCTGCTAGCAGAAAAACAAACAAAAAACCAGCACAAACCAGATCACCAAAAATAATGGGCAAGTTTACCACAGTGAGTGACAGCGTAGCTGTAAAAATAATTCTAATGCATACATATGTGTATTTTCTTGTATCCTGAAAGTAAAAAATAAAAAAATAAGCCCCAGAATTCTTGCTTCCTTTTCTAGCAGCTTTCTGCCATTAATGCAATTACTAAAAAATATTAGAAATCTATCAATTGAGTCTGGAAAATACTTCTATAAGTTTCAGAGGAATACTAAAAAAGAAAAATAAGGCTTTAAACCTATTCCTTCAGTGTGTTTCCAGTAGCCAGCGCTCAGGCACGTGGTTTCAGAACACTTCAAGCCAGCTTAAAAGAAAACAGCATCACAAAAGAAATAGTCCTATTCTTTAAACACAACTTCTCTTATTTCATCTAAGCTAAAAGTTGCTCCTTTTTTATTTATTTTTTCGGTTAAAATTTAATTTGATCAATACAAAAATTTACATTCTACTCTTCCTCAGAACCAAATAAACACATATGTCAGCATGAAGTGGTAGTACAGAACTGGAAAGGGAGCCAGCACAGATAGATGTAACTGCTTCCTGAGACAGCATTCATACCTTATGTGAACTGAAAGCTTGCCCAAAGTAACAACCACATCCATGTGCACTCTCATACCACTGCAATCTGATAATCAGTAATCTTTCAGACCTTAAGCAGCATAGCTCTTTTTTCCAAAGGTTTTTTCATTCTACTGCTTTTAATGGTCAGATATGAATGCAAGCATGTTCACAACGCTGGAAAAAAAAAAAAAAAAAAGGCACCCACATTGACAATGGGTTCAAATTCTAGAACAAATGTTGCTGAAAAGGAAATTAAGCCAAGCTATCTACCAGGACTAGTAAGCCGACAAGGCAAAGTGAAAGCTACCACCTCTCCAAATACTCCTTTCCACAAGTTCTGTAAGTCCTAACTTGTGCAGTATGGACCTCAATTTAAATGAGGTTTTACTGCTCTACATGTGACTAAACACCTCCACCATGTACTTTTACTTCACTAAACATGGAGATTGGTTTATGCATAAATTTTGACTAGAACTCACTAACTTCATATTCCCACTAAGAAAGTGGGAGAGATCATTGTACTCTGAGTTAAAGGTTGTGGTAAGAGCTAACTGCTCACAGGTGGTAAGATCTGTTAGATGTCAGTCAAGTCTCCAACACAAATAAAACCAGTTGCATAAGGTACCACAACTTGTAGTGCAGATTTAAAGACTACGTTCAGCCTTGTAGCAACTGAAAGTAGCCTGGTAATCCTTCTTGCAAGCTATTCTAAATACCAGTTTCCCCAGTGCTCTGCATCTCTTGTAGGTCCCCTCAGCTGCCCAATTGATACAATGCCCAATAAGAGCAAACACCTGACTCTTGCAATGGTTAGGCTAAGTGAAAGGTGACTGCGATGAAATAGTAGTTCAGAGCAATTCTTCGGGGTTCAAGCACTTCCTTTCTCATCACTTACACATTGACACAACAGATGAGCCCACTACCTTCCACATACAAAAGCTGTGTCATTACAGGTACACATCAGCAATGCACTATCATACCACGTAACCTTCCACAGACGTTCTATAAAGTGCAACTAACAAACTGCCAAAATAAGGAATGATGAAAAATGGGACGCAATTTTTACCATACTGTTCATTTTGAAATCTCACAGAAATTCTACCTTTTCAGTGACAAGGCATGACATCCTTCTATATACAGCTTCTATTTACAAAACTTTATTCACAATAAGGAAGCCTTCACATTTTGTTCAGAGTAAGACACTCCCACAACATGCTGCAGCACCTCAAGTATTGGAAGGTTAAGAAATGAAAGCTTTTTTTCAGTTTTGTACCACATTCACAAGGGGATGGTCAGATACTAAGAGTCCAGTAAGAAATTCAGAAATAGCCACACTACAGTCATTTCCTAATGAACTAAAACCAGCTAGACTAAATTTCAGGCTCCTTTTGCTCACCTAGCAGTATCTCATTTAAAACTTACCACCCAAAAGCTTAAGAGTCAGTAGTATGACTTTAAAAAAAAAAAAAAAAGTGGATCAAGCAATATGTTTGATTACTGAAACACACAAAACATTATTAGTTTATCTCACACACCTCTGTTACTCACATTTAATTACATAAATTATTCCTCATTTGTTTTCTTACCTCTCTAGTTACTTACCCTGGGGAGACTTCTATGCAAAAAATTATTCTTGGTTTCTTAACTAAAAGCAACCAATCTAATTGACAATAATGCCTGAAAGTTTCTAAAGACTCCTGGAGTATTGATACTTACTGATATTTACAGTATGTTTTTCATACAGATCATCACTCACAATTCTCAGTACTTTTTCTTCTGCTACCCACCAACTAAGTTAAAATAGCTTTATCTAGTAGATTACATGAAATAAAGTGCTTCCAAAGTGCACCAGGTGAAAATGAAGCTTAGTAGTAGACCAAGAAGCTAAAAATAATCATGCATTGGCAAAGCAAGGGGTAAACCACTCTCTGGAATTTTGTGTGGTTCTGAGTGGAGCCAAGAGTTGAACTCTATCTTTACAGGTCCTTTCCAACTCAGGATGTTCTATGATTTGGTCCCATTCTGAAATCCTCATAGAATCAAAAATTAAAAACATAACATACAGGAAAGAGAAGATACGAAAACAATAAGGTATGAAGGATATAGTCTTTACGGAACAGAATTTGGTCTTCAGATGGTCCGTCACCTCTTCTCGTGTAGCATTTTTAAAACAGCTTGAAAAGATAACTTCCAATTCTTTCTCCTTTTATGTAAGTTTAAGAGAGTACAACTGTAACAGTACCCAGCAAATACTAGCTGCAGAATACAGGTGGGGCAGGAAAGAGCTCAACAGCCAGGCAACAACTTTGTCCATAGCATTCCTTTTAACCTGACTCAGTCACCCTGCTTCAAAACTCTCTCACTGTCAACAGAGATTCAATTAGCTGTAGAATTCTATGTTCAAGACAGCAGCTTGCTTCTATGGCTCTTTCTACCCTTCTTGTTCTGTGAGCCCTATCAGCACTGAAAAAGGCTACTGATACTTTCCTGTATCAGATGGGAGCTTCAATGACTATGCAGGGCAGGAAGAAGACAGATGGACACTAATAAGCAAGAAGCAAGTAGTACAGAAGTAAATAAAAATCCATGTATCATCTGATGCTTCTGTAATTAAGATAGGAAACTAAAACAAATTTAATCATTAGTGACAGAATAAAGTACAATCGTACACTGCTTGCACACTACCTCTATTAATACTAAAGCAGCTTGAAGAAGTCCAAAAGAAGCCCACCTACACATTTATAAATGAGTACTGTACTTACTTCCTTCAGACTACTTATTTCAGCCTCCTGCCTTTCATTCACTGATGTTAGTTTCTTATTGAGCTGTATTGCTTCCTGTACTGTAAACAGAAGTTGATATGTTTATATTTACACTTCCACATTTAAACTATTATTTGGTTTATACCAGTTATGTATGTGTGTATAATGCCTCCAATCGTTAAACGTTTTGGAAAGCAGGCTAGGATGCAAAATAGGACTCAAGTACTCTGTCTATAAATTATGATCATAGATGAGAGGATTACAGCAGATAGATAACAGTTGCTCTTTACCTCAAAGAGTGATTTTAATTTTAACTATAATTCAGGGTCACTTTATTAGAAGTGCTTCTCCATTAAGAAAACATGAGCAAAAGAAAATACTTTGAAAAAATTTAATAAATGTCTTCTGGTACAAACTTGTTTTAATTCAGCAAATAAAGAACAAACAGTTTATAAATGTAAACAAATTGCATAAAAAATGACACACACCCTTTCTGCATGACTTTTTTCTGACTGCAGTTTCTTGCTCAGAATTTACAAGTGACTACATGCCTGCTGCAGGTCTTACACACTGCAATGCAAATTCAATTCCCACTGCAGACTCTAGAGTTAAACTGGTGAATAGATTGGCTTCTTGAACAGAAGCAGTTAATAACTTGCATTTTATATTTTCCAGAGGATCATTTTGCAATTACTGATAAATTTAAGAAAAACTATGGCAAAAAGTTTACCCGTAGTTAAAAGAAAAATACTAGGAGTATTATTTTTCCAATGAACTGCAAAAAAGACTTTTCTGTATTCGAATTATAGTAGAAAAGCTTGGACCAACATAAATAAAAAAGAAAACAGCAATGTTTTCTTTCTTTTTTTTTTTTCTTTTCTTTTTTTTTTTTTTTTTTTGAGAATGTGGTTTAATATTCAGTAGTCAAAACAAATGACTGGCAATAAAAAAGTAACTTGAATTATAATAATATCCCAAATACCCTTAAAGATGTTACCTATTTATTTACTTATTTATTTTCCTGCAGAAAAAAACTTTCAACTTTTGGTATAGTTCTTTTTTGGATGTTTTTTAGTTCTACTACAGAACTAAAAAACTTACTTTAAAAAAGATTCCTTATTTAAAAGATGAACACTGTAGGTATATAAAACAATGTACACGCACATTTCACTGCAGACACTGCATTTTTTTTTATTTTTTTTGGCATTATTATGCCAAACAAAGATTTTCCTCCCAAGTTAATAGGTACCAAACTTCATATAAATGAGATATTTTTATTTCTCAATGTGTATTTTTTTTTTTTACAGATGAAAAAATATATCTATATTAAAAAGAGCACAAAGAGTAATAGATTTGTTGGTTGGTAGGTTCACAAATGATTTTGTAATGTTTTGACATAAGAACGGGATTAATGTACACATTGATAAAGCTTGTCTAGCCACACAGCCATGATAACTATATGGAATTGTTTTAGTAAATAGAATGGATTAATATTTTTAAATTCCAATATTCCTATGTATGACACTATATATTATTTTACACGCATTAACAAAAATATATTTAATTAATGCTTTGTCTATTTCCCATGATTAAAGCTAGTCTCAATAGGATTGCTTTTCCATTACTTGCCAGTTGCTATACATTCATCTCCTTTGCACTAGTAAAATTGTTCATGACTGCTGAATAGCAACAGGAAACTGATTCAGATTAAGTAAAAAGATAATTTAGAAGGAGCAGGTCTGCTACTGGATGGTTTTGAACAAAAATCAGTTCCTCATCATATGATTACATACAGCTGTAGCAGAAAAGAGAAGAAGAGGTGCAGGGCCTGTGCTGCTTAACCTGACATTGTCATAGAAACATTGAAGAACCAACTGAGATGCTGATGCTTGGCTCATCAGAGATAGTGCTTTTTGGATTTTGTCACACATCTCCAACTCAGTGTTGTCAAAAACAAAGAAAAAAAAGAGGGCTGAAAGACATTTAAGACATACATACCACTGTGCTCTAATTTTCCATGAACGCTTTTAACGATTCCAAACTGACTTGCAATAGTAGCATAACACCTCTCAACTTCATTCAGTTTCTTATGATGCTCTTCTCTTGCTGTTAAGTGCATCTGTAATTTCTGATCCTGTTAGAAACAAGTGAAGTCCCTGCTTACTGATGTCAACTATTGTGTATAAATCAACACTCAAAATGCTTATCAAAATGGCATAAATGCACAATCATTTTCAGGACATCTCAACTGTTTATTTCATATCAGATTATCAACTCCCACTTCCAGACAGCAGCTAATACTAAAAATCTCCAACTGCATTTCAATATATTTTCATATGTTCTCCTTTATATTTAGGAGAACTTTCATGTAAATGTATGCAGGGTGATATTAACTGCTTCCAAAACCTGATTTCAAGTTTTCCTTTGTTATGAGGCTTACTCTAAACATGCTGTTCTATTTGTCATTGCATTGCAAATACAACTTAACATAGTAATAGTGCTCCTATCTGCCTGTGGTTCTTACCTGTCCTCCTGCACTACCATTCAGTGCAGCATTGCATAGTCTTGATATAGGCTGTCCCTGGAGTTCAAAAACTGTCTGAGCTCCACATCAGCCATTGAAATTGGTGCTATTAAACAATATTCGATCCTTTTCTTTTTTCTTTTTTGTTAAGACAACTATCATCATCTTATTATGCACCTAAATACTTTCAAGTATAGCATGGCTTAAGTCTACAAGGAAAACTTTTTGGACTTCATGGTGGTCCAGATACAAACTTATGACTCCTGTTTTTCTGATACACTGCTGTTCTAAGAACATGGCTGTGAAGGAGTTAGAGCACGTGACACAAGGAGAAGCTGACCAAGCTGGGACTGGCCAGCTTGGAGTTTCTTACAGTTTAAACTGTATAAATACCTTGGAGGAAAGAGAATAAGAAGAATGAGATAGACTGTCCTCAGTGGTGCCCAGTGACAGAGGATGCAACAGGGAAAGGTGAAATATAGGATATTTCGCATAAACTTCATTTCACATAAACTTCAGGGGGAAGAAAAACAACTGTATGCATCCACCTGGATGCAGTTCTGAGCAACCTGCTCTAACAGCTTTAAGCAGGGAGCCAGTGATCTGTAGAGCTGCCCACCAGCCCCACCCACTCCAGCTCTGTGATCATAATCAGAAAAGGCACAGTGCAAGGACAGCTTATTTCTAATCTAAAGTTGAGCAACACAGCAATTAAAATGAATTGGGCCAAATTCATTCCAGTATATAAATTCAGGTTACACAAAGATGGATCTGGCCCAGGCTATTCAGCTTCTGTAAGGCTTTCTTCCCATAGAGTAACAAATGCAATACATGTCCAAGCATTGGAGGATAATAAAGGCTCACAGTAATCAAAAGAAATGACCAACATAAGGCTAGCAAAACAGGATATACAGTACAAATTTCTTATGTTTTATAAGGTATGAAATTAAACACACCACAGCAAATAGAAAGTCATATTGGAAGCGCTGGTAAAGAAACACTACCACTTACAGAATCACTGTGCAAAATGTAGGCTGTGAATTTCCATATACTTTTTTTTTCTTAATATGTAAACTTTTGAAAAGCTGTGCTTAACTAATGCTAGGATGCAGGCTTCACATAAAAGAAGAAAGAAAAAAACATTTATGTTTCTCTTGATAATAATTCATATGCATTTAAGTGAGTGATGAATAATGGAGCACAGTCAATATGAAACCTGAACAACTTGTGGCAAATGTGAGATTTTGCACTTTCATATGAATCTTCTTAGTGTTCTTCCAATTCCTTTCTTAAGTCAGAAAGATAGCATTATCCCCTCCTCCTAACTAGATAAATAGAAATACACTTCATTATTTCCCAAATCTCTCTCTCCTGAGAAAAGGAAGTGGCCTGCTATATCCTCAAAAAAGTTCTATTGAGATTTACCAATTGTCTAAATACAATAGCAAACTGCTCTCTAGGCTCAGCACGCAAATTCAAGCAGTTTCATTCACCTGTGTTTATGGATCTTCTCATCACAGCAAAAATGTCTTAAAACAGTCTTCCTTGGAAGAAAATAATAAAGAGACAACAAAGAAACAGAGAGAGACTTTGCAGGATAGGGAGGATCTGACCCAGAGCTGGAGCAAGACCCACAGAATCTTGATTCTCCTTCCTTAAGTCTGATATTACAAGAACAGGAATTATTGTACTGGCTTCCACCGGTAATAAAGATAAGCTGAGATGGGGAGTGGAGCTGATTTTGGCCATATGGCTTGTTGAGGCACAATCACTTCTTGGTAGAACTGGACCAGAGAAAAAGCTCAGGGTCAGGTAGGTGACCGGAGGAAGACAAAGAGGGAACTGCTCATATCTCAGAAATATTCTGGAAATGGAGTCACTGGTCAGTGTTACTCAGTGAATCAGAAGGTGGTAACTGGGGGTGAAAGTGTCAGAGGAACAAAGGAGTTGTTATGAAATGGAGACATAAGGCAAAATCTTGTGAAAATTATGCAAAGGGCTACTGCTTGTACATCTTCAAAGAAGGAAAAAGTTTCCACAGTAGTTTCTCTACTTCCCAGCATTTTTCTACTTAAATTCATTATTCTCAGCTTTTACTGTATCACTCCGTTCACACTATTTTTAAACAACATAACACAATTACAGGCAAATTCCTAACCATGGAAAGTAATTTATTTCATATAAGGATTTATTTTTCATTGGCAACTACCTCTGTATTAAAGAGCTAAGTGGTGACAGAGATGCTCTCAGGAAATGCCTATAGCATGAAGTTGTTAGAAATTCCCAGGCATATTTTGGTCAAAGAGTTCTCGGATGGTTCCTGGGCACAGTTCAGACAGATGTCTACTGTGAACAGTCTGGTTTATTTGGATTCAGTTTTCCCTCTTAAAGAGTAACAGAGTTACTTACAATTACAGAGTTCAATTTAACTAGGCCATTTCATATCACTGGAATCTACCTTCAATAAATGGTCTCACAAACACTTGGTTCACCATAGTTACATATAGTCTAGTTTAACAATATGTGAACTATGTAACTAACTACCAGCCATTCACAGAGGTATTTACCCCATCTACTTATTAGTAACAACGCACTGAATCACTACCATATAAACAGTGACATCTTTCCACTGACTACACTGACAACTTCCACTCCAGATTTACTCTTCTGAACTGCACACAAGATTTGGTCTGTAAGACAGACAGAAATAGGCTTTGTTTCATCCGTTTTTTTATTATTATTTTTAGCATTGTGATGTATATAAGGCTTGGTACTAAAAGTTCAAATGGAGTGGAGAAGAGAACTAACTAAATGCTCACTTTCTCAGACATGCTCAGCACATCCAATGCAACTGAGCAGGGGAATACATTAATAGATGAATTTCACTTGTGTAGTAGAAAACAACCAACCAACCAACCACATTTGCTTTAGTTTTTCCACTCACAGTTCTAGCATTCTACATTGTATGCACCAGGAAAGTAGCAAAGAAGGAAACAAAGACTTGAGCAAAACCATTTTCCTCTAGTGACTCCTTCATTTCAACAGTAAGAAAACAGAACAGTATAGCAACCACATCTAAGTTGATTCTATTAAACAACTAGCTTTGCTGTAATCATCCTGCAAACTCCTGCATCCATATGCAATAATATGCAGAATGACAATAACACACAAACTGCTTTTTTTTTTGTGTGTCTAAATAGTGTTTCAATACAAATTTATTATATCAAAGACTTCACACAGGCTTTTGATCCCTTAAACACACCATTTATTTCTGTGCAACTACTGAATAAATGGTTAGGAGAATATGACCCCGATTAAAACTGTATTTGCCCACTACAGAGTATGGTCATAAAACTGTATTTGCCCACTACACAGTATGGTCACAGGAAAAAAATGATCTTCTACTTAGCTTGTGTTTTTGTCTTTTACATCTTGTATATATATGGCCAGACCATATGTGTTAGGTCCAGTGCTACATGCAAAAGAGGAATTCTAATATATATTTCCTAAACTCAATGACATTTTTAATAACCACACTCCATATCGAGATCACAGAAACCCAATGTTTTCAAAATATTATATAATCAATTGTTGATAAAAAGTTTATAAACATATGAAAGGAGAGTAATTATTTAAGCAGCACAGATGTATTTCTACCTTATAGAAAAGTTCTTGTGATTTAAATGTTCTCATTCATATTTCCATATGAATGGAAATGAACTTGCAAATTATTAATTAAAAGTAATAAGCAAAATGGTCTAAATGTAAATTCAATAATTTTGTATACTTTAAGCATCTCTCTAAATCAAATCTACTTTAAGAATAAATTAAGTTAAAAGTGAAGTAAGACCCAACACATTTTATGTTGCCTTTGATCTTTAACTTGTAGCCTTATCTCCCAGGTCAGAGGGCACATTATTCAATTTCACCATATTTTGTGTAAAACCACTGTAGCGTTGAAGATGACTTTCAGTACAAATGTCATGGTACTTAAAGCTAAACTGGACTCTAGTTTTTTAAGCTTCTTAATTAAAATCACAGTTTATAATGGTCTGACAATATTATCTTTATACTTTCCAGTTGAGCAGCAGCAGAATTTTCACAGCATTTATTCAATCAAGCTTAGCAATGTTTCTGCAGCTCATTCTTTCACTTCCTAAAACAGACAACAGGGTTCAGAGTAACTAAGCTGTCGTTCTACATAAATTTACTCTCTGTGTCAAAGGGAGTACGCTGGACTGGATGAAATCTAAACTGTTCAGAGCAACTGATGTTAAAAAGCAATTCTGAACACAGGGATGGAAAAAGAGAAAAAAACAAGAGCACTTTTTCTTAAAGAAAAGTAAAGGAAAAAATTGCCTTGAATTCTCTACTACTACTTTGAGATACTAGGCCCTACAAGTACAATAAGATCATTCACATTATGTTTTTTGCACTGTGAGAAAAGTATTTCCATTCTAATCTATAATAAGAACTAACACACTAACTGTACTTCAATGCTTGAAGAAAGAACTTGTATTTGAAAGCTTTCTAGATTCAAAGGAATTATTAACCTCTTCTGATTATTTGTATTGTCATCTAAGTATGAGAGATTGTACTTGTGTTAAACTATAAATTGATATTCTCTTTTCATAAAAACTGTTTCTTGTTATTTTACTCTCTTACCATTTCATTCAGCTTCTTTTGTAACGTGTATTTTGAAATCTGTAAAATGAAAAGGAGCTATTAATTGAATTGCAGTAACAAATTTTTCTGAAAACAAACTGCAGATTTTTTAAACATTCTCTTATCTAAGATGTAACTGCCAATCCAATACAGTAACACAGTGCTCAATTTAGTAGTTTTAATTTTTAAAACCTCAGCACTTACATTACATTAAAATAAATCATTACACTGATTTGTATCTGCAGTAATTTTTAAAAATGCATTTACACCAAAGTTCTCTGTTGTGTATCACAAAAATAAAATGCAATGGGACTACAGCAATAAATTCAACCTTTGAACTAAACACAGAAGGAAACAGATGTAAGAATGAAAGTATTCCCTCAAGTTCCTTTTAGGTAGATGTTCCACAGAGCATGATATAAACACACACTGTACTAATCTTGCACATTTTAAAAACACAAAGTTGACATTTGAAGCCATTAACATTTTTCATACACAGCTGACATCACAGAATTTAGATTTTTATAACAGTTAAACCTCCAAGAGGTTTAGTGCTAGAGGTTTGAACATCCTAACATGTACTGACAATATCTAAAAATAAAAATTACAAAAGTAGCAATGAACCCAATGTGTGTAAGTATTACAGAGCAATCACTTTAAAGAGATTATTCTGACTTTTTACTTATGGGACTGCAGTACTGAATTAAAAAATGCTCAGCCCTATTTTAAACTGATGTATAAATTATTTCTCAGAGCCCACTGGTTCTCTAGGCCACAGCAGCAGTTTCTAGATTTCAACTATACTGTTAGACATCTGATCTGTACTCTCAACTGAACAACAGGAGCTAAACTTGAGATAAACAAAAACAAAATAAAAACAGTACTTAACATCATCTCTGCTACATCAAGGGTTGAAGAAGGAAACAAAATCCTTTATCTATTATAAGGAAATGTCCCTCTTAAAAACAACTTATCTCCTGGGGAGGAAAGAGGCACGTGGAAACTATATGAACAACATTTAACAAAAAATAATAATTTACCTGTAATTCCTTTAACGTTTCTTTCAGTCCATCAATTTCTTTTTCTTTTATTTCTACAGCAAGTTGATATTTTCCCTTTCAAAACATGATCTGCGCTTCAGGATTTGGGCAGAGTACATATTTTTATGACAAAAGCTTAACAACAAAAATGTTATGAAAATAAACTACTCTGATAAATATTTTGAAATCTGTGTCTACACTGCTGTAAAGAGAAAAATGTAGACATCATGGCATATCTTCATCACTTACAAGCCTGCCATAGGAAGAATTAAAATCCTATAGGTTAAAAAGAAAGCATAACAGTAGTTCTCAATGAACTGTAGTTCATAAGTTATAAGCACATAACTTTAGTAAAGGCCACAGCAAGAAAAATAATTAATTATAATATACTTCATAAATGTTTGTTAAGTAACATAACGTCAGTTGCGTATGCGTGTCACTAGTTGGCAAACAAATTATAATGGAGTACCTTCTCTTCTTCCACAGCAAACATCCTTGCCTGGAACTTGATTTGGTGGCATAAAAAACAAAACAAACAAAAAAAGCCAAACAGATGCAGATCAATACAGCACATAGAATGAATTTTATTCACACAGATTGACAAGACAGTATTTTATAGGCTATACATACATATAGCCCATTTCCTTTATATAGGCACATTATACGTATACATGCACACACGCTGCTCTACAGCAGTAGCAAGATGGTAAAGCACAAATTATTTTTTCTAGGAGGAAAAAACCTGCTTGTTTTTCATATGATTGAGATTTGTAGCATTAGTGATAAAGGCATTCATCGCCACGTGCAACAGTTTCCATGCCTGTAACTGCTCACAACTGATGGATAAAAACAACCCTGGTGGAATGCCTGAAATACATTGTCAGATGTGGAACTAAGTTACATTGTAGACTTAAATGAAATAATTTCAAGAACAGATGTCATTTTGGAAGCAGGTTGCAAAGAAGGGATGAGTGAGAGGGGACACGACAACTAAACAATGTTTCCGCAGGAATTCTGCAGAAAGAAAATGGCAGGAAGAGTGGCTTACTGACAAGAACTGTCAATTGTAGTATGTCTGGACCTAAAAAAAAACAAAACAAAACTTTTTTTCTGGAGCTGTATATTCCATCATTTTACACGCAGCTCAGGAGTTTTAATACCAATTGATAAATGGCTCTAATCATCTGAACTATTAGCGCCTAGGCTGGAAGGGCTTATTTTCCTACCTGCTTTTTAAAAGCTGCCATAGCTTCTTTGTTTTGTTGCTGTAACTTGTCTGTCTGATGCTGCAGAGTTTCCTGCTCACGGGAAATTATATCCATTAAACATCACCTTACAGCAAACTGTATATACGGTCATTCAAGAAAAAACACTGGTTCCCTCTTAACATAACTTTAGGAAGACATCACTGATTTAAAGCAAAACCTGAGGCAAAGCAGAGACATTGGTTAATCAGTAATATCTTCTCAGTAGTGGCTTCTCTTGTAGCTCACAACAGGTAGCAGCCATCAACTCTAGAAGATACACTGCTACTGGGACTTCCAAAAGTAATTCTTACCAATCCTACCGAGATGCGAAAGCTATCCGATTACCTTTGCCACCTCAGCAGAAAATTATCCTGCTGCCTGGCTTTACTCTCACCCATAAAAATTATGCACACAAGAAAATGAGTTAAAAATATACTGTTATTTTTGTGTTTTCAACTGTTTTATCATACTTTCATAGTCTAATACTCTGCTCTGTAAGTTGGGAGTCTTTAAATTCTTTAAATGTCATGTTTCTACACTCAAGACAGGAAAAAAACAACCTAGGGGAAGTAATACAAAGATATCTTTGTTAGATCTTCTTTTGAAGTTCTAGATACTGAAAAAAATACAATGGGAGTCAAGAACAATAGTCAAAAAATACAGATGAGCATTTAGCTAAAATGTCTTACTATGGATTATGAAATAATGATTATGCAATAACTGTACGAAAATAAATACAAATTCAGACCATTAAATAGTGGCTGATGAGAAACTGAACTAATAATTGATTTCACATATGAGAAGCCTATTTTCTTCTTAATCAAGAAATTGAGTTGTTCGGACACAAAGCAGTATGTGCTTCAGCAAACCAGTATTACTTTTGAATGCTGCAAGTGAGGGCTGATGTTCTTCAACCTCAGTAATAAGAAAATCTGAGAAAGCAAGGCATTTTATATTCATGCACATATTCGTTAATTTGTTGTGAGACATTTATAGTAGGTTCTGATTAGCATCCATCAAAAGGCAGACCGGCCTTCCAAAATGGGGACAACAAAATACATACTACATGAAAGAATTAATGGGTAAAGAGCATACCAATTATGCTCAAAATCCAGAAATAATGCGGAACTAACTGGAGTACCAGCTAATCAACTATTGTTGGTGGATTATTCCTACTCACCACAGGAATAATAAAGTTTTATAACCACAGTACTGTCAAATTAAGATGATACTTCTGTAGGAATTCAATGTGATGACATAACATATTTAAATATAAATCTGGTTTCACAGAACTGTAATCTTTGATACAACTTTATCATTAATGTAGTTGATAACTTGATAAAAGTATTTTTCTTCAATATATACTGCATTTTTCCTTTCCCTGTGCATTTGAGTGATGTATTTTACTAAAAACCTTCATCTAAGACTATAGTAAGTAACTTATGTGATTACAGATAACTACCTCAAAAATTTAACCTGAGGATACATTTTGCATGCATGACATGTACACGTTGTGCACAGGATGTAAAGAAGAAAGCTACTTTCTTTAATGTATAAGCAAAATCATCTCTGATCTTTTGATACTGCAGTAAGTATAATGAGTATACTTGACAGAATTAAGAGTGTTTTGTCCACTGATTTTCCACACTTAAGCTTCTTCTCTTTTTTAGCAGCAGCAACAATATTCTTAAAACTAATATTATAATCTAAAAGCAAATTCTTGTCTTAAATCAGAAAATTCTCTTACATTATCTTTATTTGAAACTGATTTGCTAAGTTTAAGGTAAAACAAAATGCAAACAATCACAGAAATGCTGGCAGAAAGGGATATCTGAAGGACAAATACAAAAGAATCTATGATGAGCCAAGAGGAGAAGCTTACTGAACTATTGCTATGGTCAATCTGGATTTGTCCCTAAAATCTACCAGTCATCATTTACATTGGGTTTGCTGTATGCAAATTAAAATCTAAGTATGGGGAAAAACAAACATACAACAAGAGATTTCACCTAGCTAACTATAATGCCTATATTTCTATAAATTGTAAATTAAACTGTTGTTAAGGTCCTGGAAAAGAATGGAAGACATCCCCTCTGAACTTTGATTATTAAGTACTGCAATGCTATGTTAAGAAAAGCAAAGAAAGGTTACAAATTGGAAGCACTGCTGCTTTTACAAATAGAAAATGTTTCCTGTTTCTGTGTGCACATATATATCTTCAAGAAAAAAAAAAACACACATAGCTGGGATTATTAATTTAAGATGGTTAGGATGAACTCCAAGAAGAAATAGTCTTCCTTTACTACTAAGATGTTAAAGATCCCAAGATCAAGGATAGAGATGAAGTTATTGTTTTTTCTGTGATCGTAAAATATACAGAGTGAAGCCTTTTATCTTGTGACCCAGTGGCAAGGGTCATAGGTTTGATTGTATTTGAGAGAGGAATGGATTTCCCATGAAAGCGTAACCTCAGGAGCCCTAACCCTAAAAAGAACGTTAGACTCATTTTACTGAAAACTTTATTCTGAGCAAAGCAGAAAAACTTCTGAGTATACCTAAATTTTAAGTTACTGTTTAAAATATCCATAAAAATATAAATACAGTCTAGAAAAATATATTTTAATCAGAACACTACAGGTGAAGTTGTCTGTGCAACTGCAATGATATTGGCACTTGCCAAAGCCAGGCATAGCACAGAAACACTGCCATGTAGCTTTCCCTTCATAACTGTTCCAAGACACTCTAAGTTCTAATCAATATTTACATCCCATTTGAGTGAAGACTTCCAGTCACAACAAATCCTATGAGGAGATTCTTCTGTTAAACAGACTTTTATTCTGAGCACAATTAAAATAAATACAAAAAATACAGCATGACTAGATAAACTATTGTCTACCACATTTTACTATTATAAGAGGCACTAGACTTAAGAATTGTACCAAACCACAATCTATATTAGTATGATCTTAAAGCCAAATCTCAGCACTTGAAAGACTAAAATAACATAAAATGAGTTACCTTCTGCCACGCTAGTTCCTGTTTCTCCACGACAATTTTACTTAATTGATCTTCATAATTAATCTCAGTTTCCTAATCAAAAATAAATAAATAATGTAAGACAGCTACCTGCAAATCAAACATCAACATAATTTGGGCATTCTTACTCTTCCTTCTTTACAGTCCAGTACACAGAAAATATACTCTGCACAGCAAGAAGGAAACAAAAGCCCTGTATGTGTGGTGAAACAGCAGATCAGATCAGCTGCTTCAGTCTGAAAATTTGCAGAATTAACAACGTAGATGGAGCGAACAGCAGAACATTATGAGCTGGGAATCATAGTTCTCTTACTTGACAGGAACAGCCCACTCTCCATAGGTCTTCTCTTCTACATGTTACAACAAAACCAGGCACAAAGGCAACAAAACAGACTTGACTTCACAGCTGAAAAGTGATTAGATGTCCTGATGAAGCAAGTCAATGATTAGCCAATTAATGATACAAATAATCACAGCTAGTAAGTCAGAATCTTTGGAGTACCTTAATAATTTCACTATGATTTCACTTAGAGCACCAAAACTATATTTGCTTTTATCCCCCCTTTTCCTTTTTGACATCTCCCATAGCAATTGAAAGTTGATCACAACAGTCACATTGTTATTTTGGAAAGTGAAACATCCTTTGTAATCTGTGCCCAATAAAGGCTTCTGACCTACCAGATTGTTAAAAAAAAAAAAAAAAGTGGAAGAGAATTCCTGGATAATCAATGCATTTTTGATAAGATGAGCTACCTGCAAAGAATGTTATTGAAGGCCAAAGTTTCTGCACAATCCAGGAGATGGTGAAGTAAGAGCAAGGAAGGCGTGCTACATCTCCTGTCCTTAGAGAAGTGCCTTGCCAACAACCTAATTACTACTGTGATAACAAGAAAGATAAACCTGCTGATAATCACAGTTGTTAACAAATCCCTTACCAAAAAAACCCCACAATGACGTTTAGGCCTCAGATGTGAACCATTATAAGCAACATACTGCTGTCCTATTACATACAGCCAAAATAATGAATATCCTTTATTCCTACAATTCTTCCTGTTCCTGTTATACAAATGTCCAGCTGCAAGAATGATATATGCTGCATCAGAGAAATGCAATTCTTTCTTAAATCACGAACAAATGAATGTTAAGCTTTTAAGAGAAGACACAATGCCTCAGTTTGTGCAGCATTTTCACTCTTACTGTAATATTTGATTAATAGTCCCACTATATTATCAATAGAAATGAATAAAATGGAAAATATGTCCCAAGATTATTTAGCATAGGTTTTTGATAATGACATATTTTATAATTTCTAGGATCAAAACTGATCAAAACTAATTTAAAATTTTGAAATAAGAGTGTCTTGATTCTGCCTTAACAAATCATACTTGAGTTACAATGATTTTGTTTTCCCATACTGATCTATAAACAATACATAATAGTGCATTCTCCTAAAAACATACAAGGCTGACTTATAGCCACCAGGCAACAAATGCTGATAAAACAATACATGATAAGCAAAAAATGTTGTACAAAAGTGTAAGACTGCAAAAAAATGACCCTTAAAGGCAGTTATTTACATTATTCCTAAACTAATTAAAATACAGTTATGCAGTTATAAATCTTCCCTGACTACATATTTCCACCACACTCCTCTGTGCAGACACCAGCATGTGCAGCGGACAATTAAACTGGGAGAAGGAGGTGGCAAAAACTTCACTGTATTTAATGGTTGTCAGAGATCAACAAGACTCAATCTCCATGAAACTTATAACGAAATAAAAGGAAGAGTGTAATATTTAAATGGGGAGCAACATAATATACATCACTGTTACTAATTCTTGAGAAAGCAGACTTACATTTAAACAAATCAGGATATTAAAGTTACCAAGCCTTCACTACAGATAAAAACAGAAGTTACTTTAGTACTAACTAACAAAAGGGTTTTAATTTAAAAATGGGATTTGAAAATGATCCGTAATCAAGTATATACACCATTTCTGTTTTAGAATGTCTACATATTTTAAATCGTAATGACACTGAAATTAACAATTTTACAATTGATCTAGGAAACAGTAGTCACATTTTAAGACCCATTTATAAACAGTAACCACTACATCTATACTGAGCCCTTCACATTTAACTAAAAGTTTGAACACTGCGTTAAATTCCATTTCCAATGAGTACTTTGCTTTGAATACTAGAGGACAAGAACTGAAGTTCTCTATGTGAACAACACTCCTCCAATTCACTCCCAGATTAAAATGGAAAACCTGCAAGCTCTCAAAAATGTGTATACATACGTAACTACTGTTGAAAAAAAAACACAATAAACATCATAAATACTCAAAGTGAGGACGACAATTATATGTTAAAAGTGTTCTCATGTGAAATCGCTAACAATTATAAGCCTTATCCATCATTTTTACTTCTTTCTAAGGACATTTATAGTTTCCCCATTTTGAAGTGAAAGCTTTTAAAACTTGTGAAGCGTTTTTTTTTTTTTTTTTTAAGAAGTTCCAACAGCTGTTTAATAAGAACAAAACATTTTTGTTATACTTGGGAGCATAATGTTGTATATAACTTTGATGAGGTATCAGAAACCCACAAAACCTTAAAAGTGTTCATTTTTTATTAGATGCCTTAGGACTACACGGATTTAAGGGTTTTTATAAAAAGACTACCATAACAATAAAAGAGGAGTCATTTGATGGTTTATTTACTCGTTATAACCTTTAGAAAGTGTCAAGCGTTCTTTAAAGTGTTTGCTTCAGGCTGCAGTTTTACAAGATGGGCTGTGGATTGGTCAAGCCCCCTCGATTCTTGACCCTGAACAGATTTAGGAACAGAGTACAGCTGGCTCATGTCCAAGCAGCCAAAACTGCTCCTAGGTACTTTTATTATCTTTTTCAAACTCATAATCCACCTCCTACGAAATTGCACAGCCAATTTCTCATGCGGCTCAATCAAATAGTACTCATAGAAACTGCAGTTTATGATTGTTTCATACTATAATTAGGATACCCTCCATGAACAAAACAGTCAAGTTGAACTTTTAGAAGACTGCATAGAAATTCTTTTTAAGTTCTGATCTCAAACTCAATGTTAAAGGCAGAGAAAAATAGAGCAGCTTTATTCTAGTTTTCATTACATTTTTGGCTCTTCATAGCTATGACAGTTAATAGAAATCTTAGGTTGCCTTTAACAGCTAAATTCCACACAGAATTTAGTCTCAAATGTTGTTGTTCTTCAAAAGCTATTTCTTCATATGAACAAAGAAACAGGGATGTATTCCAGTCACCTCTTTTTGGAAGCTTCTCATCACTCTGCTCATCACATAATGCAGTTTATCTGCAGTTAAAAAAATCTTATCTATCTAGAAATGCATAACTGATACTTATGGTGTCTCATCTTCAACTTCAAGTTATAAATTCCTAATCAAAAGACACATTTGCTAATAGGAGTTACAAGCTAACACAGTGCTTATTGACTTAAATATCCACACTGCATATATTTGTCAGGAGATCCAGCAATTCCAGTACTGCTTGACCTTTTATATCCAGACCTATTTATCACTTTTTAATAATTGCTCGGCTTTTTTTTTTCTATCATTTTTTAACAAGTATCCTAATTTAGGCAGAAAATCCAGTTATGAGGCTGTTAGAACTTTGTGTTCTGTTTATTGCAGTAAATGTCACCAAAAACTCCAGTTCCCTGGCAATATTTCCAGTTTTATGACATGTTTCTGCCCTTCATTTCTCCTAAAAAAAAAACGAAAGTACCCCTCTGAATAATAAAAGCTTCAATGTACAGTACTGAGATACTTTTTTCCTCCTGTGATAATATTCTTGTCATAAGAAACAGCTTGAAGATTCCTTAGACCAAGTTCTTTTACGAACAAAACCAACAGTCACTCTCTCCCCACCCACCCACCCACCACAAAACAAAACAAACAGCTCTGCAACTGTTTCATTCAATTTCTCCATTTTGGTCACTAAAATATTGTTTCCCTTAAACAGCCTGCATAGCTACCACATGTGGCCCTGGTTCCCATTTTAACTTCACTGCCTTTCTGCACATTTGAAGGCTGCTCTTTCGCAGATCACCCCTCAAAGAAGGTTTAGCATGGTGTTGGTTGCTGCCATTTTAAGTCTAGATATAGTACAACCAACATGATCATAACTGTTGTCCACAAACATTTTACTATCTCCACTAACTCAAGCTTCAATTTTACGGTTTGCTCCCACCGATAAATAAGCTTATGATTTCATCAACTTACTTAATATCACAAACACCAATTTATCTTCTGAGCACAAGTGAGATTTTCAAGTGCTAACCCATAGCTTTCAATCTGCACCTCACTACTGAACCTCACTTGTCTGTACTATCTGCGAAGCAGAGCTAAACTCATCAACCAACAGCGCAAGGCAGTTTACTAAGCACAAAATATACATTCCTGCTGCAAAGCAAATCCTGTCTGAACAACAAGCAAGACCAACAACAGGAAAAGAAACAGAAGCAAACAGATGTAAGATTACTGCTCTAAGGTCAAGGCACAGGCCAAAGACACAGTTGAGAGAAAACCAGATTTCAATGATACTAAGCACACAGCCCTAAGTTCATCATTAAAGCCAATAAAATGCATGTATAGATATGTCAAGCTTTCAGATTGATTAGGTGTCAAACAATTAACTTTTTTTTTTATATAATTCTAACTCAAAGCGGGTAAATTATTTTTAAGGATGAAGGAAAGTACAGTTGTTTTAGAAACTGCATGACACACCTCACCTATGGAATTGGCTCTTGACATTTGTAACACAGTGGAAAGCACAGCTATGACAGCAGAGCAACGAGGTCTCACTCCGCAGCAAAGTTAGGTTAACAGTGCAAACAAAGCTTAGCTAACAACTTCTGAGGTACACTCCAGTAATTATCACAGCAGTTACATCCTTCAGAGTCTTTAATACAAAAAATAAATAGGCTGGTCTAAAATTGCCATTGTAACAAGAGTCTGGGGATCAAACTGTGGTGAATTTCAAAAACACTACTGCACCAAGGAAGTGGGATCATGCAGCTTTTAATGAGAGGATTAAAACATTTACCTTAAACCAAAATAAGCATAAATCAAACATGTCACTGACACTAATATTTTTAAAGTAATAGTCCACATCCTTTTAACAGGTCAAATTCATCAAATGCATAAAGTCATAATTGAGGTCTTTCAAAAAATATAACAGTTCAGAAATAGTAGAAGGGAACTAGGAAATAAAAAAGTTGTGTACCTATACACAACTGAGGAATTAACCACAAAAAATTATAGCTGCCTTCAACTGTGAAGAAACAGTTTTACTTTAGTACTACATGATGATCCTGATCTTATTTCAAAAAGACCACCCTCTTCATATACATTTAGAACATGCTAAATCCATCTATTAATACCTCATAGATTTCAAAGTGAGTTTTGTTATCAATAGCCACACTTAAGGAGAAGAAACAACTACAGTGAAATACACAAGTCTAATGTAAACAATTTGTGTTAACAGCCTGGTGATCGACGGCAGCAACTTGTACTTAATTATATGAAAGTCAAATTCATGACTCCCATGCAACTCTGTTTTACTGTGAAACCCACAGAGAAAATTCCTATTATACTCACTGCCTTAATTACACACAATTTTAAAAATGAAATTATAGTAGGTGAAGTTCTTAAAATAAAGTATTTCATTTACCCATTCTTATGCAACATTTTCTATCATGACATGCAGGAAAACAGAATTAAAACATCAAAAACAATATAAGCACATTTACCCTTCTTATACGCAGCTCTTCTATAGCCTCCAATAAACTTGTTTTAAAGTCCAAGAGACGAATGGAAAGCAGTGTCTCTGATGGACTCTGAAGAGCAGAGTCAACCGCTTGTATTTTAAGGTCTTCATCCATTCTTAAAACTTATCTGCAATGCAAAAATGTACATTTTCTCTTCAGTTGATCTTGAAGAGGATATTCAAATAACAAATGTGCAAGCAAGTGCACTTTGCAAATAGTACAAGTACGAGTTGAAGGTATCTTGCAATCTTTTACATTTCTACTGTAAATTAATGTGCGGTACGGATAAAAGAAAAAAAAAAAACAAAGAAAAACCACTAGCAGTACCATCCATTCACCATGTTAATTTACTTTCCTCTATATTTTGAGCTTGGATTTTAGTTTAAATGAAGACCATGGTGAGCATGAAGTAGAACTTTATTTTTCCTCAGAGCTACTGCCCTGCACTGGCATGCAGGTACAGCAAATAAAACATTCAACCATTAAAAAGTATAATTTCCCCGAGCTTGAGACTTCAATAATTGTAATTCAGGTTCAGATTTAAAGGAGATCTTCCAGCTGACAATATTTGGGATTTCTGATTGTGATCTGTAAGAAAACGTTTCCCTCCTATTCCCATGAGATCCAGTACTGATTTTTGGGCTCTAAGCTGGTTACTTGAACTGCATACATTTGTCTAGGGACAAAGCGTGTTTGTTAGCAACAGCAGGGATTATTGGTATAATTTTGTCAGTTCAGTCAGCATTTGATTTTCAAAAAATAAAAATAAAAATAATCTAATTTTACCTATTTTAGCTGTACTTCCCAAACTTTATAGATTTCATTTGAAGCTGAACTTAACAACGGTCCACTAGTATTAATTTAGCAACATGCACTGCTCTGACATACGCGCCCTTCCCCAGGATGCACTCTGTACACTAAGCACTGAAGAGGCAGGGGTAGAGCACAGGAGTTATGACTGACCTGGCCACTGCCACAGAGCTCTTGGGAAGGCATTCCTGCAGGAAGAGCAGAGACCTGGTCTGTATCATGGGGCCATAACAACTACAAATCAGGACTCTCCGCTTTTTCTGCTGTTGTCTAAATAAAACCCTAACATAGATCAAATTTAAGCTGCTTGGTCATGGGTAATAGATTGATTCCCTGTTCTGTTGCTCCACCACAAGATGTTATTTCAACTAAGTTACTGAAAAATATATTCTTGCTAAAAACAGGAAAAAATCTGGCTCATTTATGTCTTCCACCTCAAAAACATAAAGTTTAATGATATTATTTATAATTCAATGTGTAATAATTATTTAAATTACTTTTTCAGTGTCAAAATGTGTATGTTTGAAGGGTTTCTAAAGGAGAAGAGATAAACAGGAGTCCAAGCGAGAGCCATGTACAGTTACTACTTTGGTCAGACAATATCTTGTATCAAGGTTCCAACATGTATGGGATATACTGCAGCCAATCTGCAGCATTTTAGACAGCACAGGCCTATTTTGTTATTTGTGTGGGTTTTTGTTTGTTTTTTTTTTTAAAGTAAATTTTTAGAATTAAAGAAGATCTTTATAGCCAAAGTACTTAGAATCGATTAAATCAGGCTCCCAAAAGTACATAGCAATTCTTTCTTCCAGGCTCGCAAAATTGTTCCCTGCTGATAGTTGCTGTACTAGTAACTCAAAAAGCACCAACATCATTTTTAATGCTATATCAAATACTGGTAAGTGGAGAATCCCTACCGAGTTGGGTGCATTTGAATTTCAATTTTCCCATTCAAGTCAACCAGTAGGAGAACGTGTATTAGCCCATACACAGTGGGGTTTGTGATTTTCTTTCCCATCACATTTGAGAATTACTTTCTTAGGGAAATATTTTGAGGCCAATATTACACTCTAAGGAACGAAGGAAAAGAGGCCTCGAGCATCCCTGGGCTTGCCCTCAGCTCACTGAGCTCAGCAGGAGCACTTGACAAGCAAGATCTCACCTCCCTAAAGCAGTGAATAAGAAGAAAGGCTTTTCTGGGTGATGCTCATTGAGTCTTCACCCACCCCTTCATCACCAAATTTCATTTTCTCATGTGCAATTTGTACCCATTCTGCTGCAAGGAGGTCAGACTGCTTTTTCTGAGGCTGCAACAAAACGCTTCACAGCCGACTGCTGCAAATTGCAAGGCACTTTTGTGGTGTTGTATGCACTCCTCCACTGAGCTGAGTGCGAGACACTTCTGGGGTCTATTCCACCACAGAGAAATTAGAGAACTTTGTCACCTGTGCAGTACTTCGTGCTGTGATTGAAAGAAACAAAACAGTACAAAATGTCATGATGAAGGTACAAAATTAAATACTTGAAAATAGCTGACATATACTCATTAAATGCCCACTTCTGATA